>OX454525.1:288546551-289124051 GCA_949715645.1 Portevinia maculata | reverse complement strand
GTATCGGATAATTGTTAAGAAGGAACTACATGTTTTGTTACCCAACATTTAAAGGATTTTATTGACAAAGCCAAGTTTTTGTAAAAAAAACGCCCCTTAAAAGTGAGCACCTCTTTGCGAATAATTTCTTCAATAAAACGTTTTTTTTTAAAAAAGAGGGTGTGTCAGTAGGCGAATTATAAAAAGTATTTAAACATGAGCATTAAGGGCCTCTAAAGAGTACCTATATATTCTAAATGTCAGCTTCCTAGCTAAAACTTTGATTTTTCTATTAAATCTTTTTTT
The DNA here is from genome assembly GCA_949715645.1 of Portevinia maculata. Lineage (NCBI taxonomy): Eukaryota > Metazoa > Arthropoda > Insecta > Diptera > Syrphidae > Portevinia > Portevinia maculata. The sequence continues at coordinate 289,123,766 of OX454525.1, read as the reverse complement.
TAGTTGTGGGCGTCTCATGGGGCGGATTTTTTTAAATTTTAACTCGAGCATTTTGGGCCCCTAAAGACCATTTATTGAATAAATAATTTCAGCTTTCTAGCTCAAAACTAGATTTTTTCGATAAATTTGTTTTTTTTGAGATTGTGGGTGTGATGTTAAAAATGCCTAAGCTTGTTTATTTCGGGCCCCCAGAGGGTATATGGTTTAAATTTCAGCTTTCTAGCACCAGTTTAAATGCCTAATTCTTGCGGACGGACATGGTTAGATCGACATTACCATCGATGCTGTAACTTAAAGGGGTCTACGGGCAATATTAAGCTGTGTTACAAAAAAATTAGTCAAAATTAACATTGTCTTAGAATAGGGTACACAAAGCCTTATCTGGCATTCACTACCCTAAAAAAGGCCCATGTTGCCTTAATTATCTGCTTATGTGACTTTTTTGCTTAGGCTCCGTCTCACAACATTAAAGTAAAGTCACAGTTAAGCTTCATGCAACTTAATCAGCACATCCACATGTGCGTTTCACAAAAACCGAATAAGAGTAACGAGTGGTAAATATTCTAAGTTACTTAATGGGTGGATGAAGTACCCAATAGCTCAGATAACTTTTGGTTAAATAGTTTTGGTTAAATAGTGATTTTTAATTGTTTAAACAAATTAGGAAAATATGCTCGATAAAATGACTTAAAATTGGACTCTCCGTATGGACCACTTAAAACGTTAGGTTAGGATAAAACGGGTATGCAGTTTGCATACAGCATCAGAAGGGCCCATCACAATCCCTAGGGAACCGATTGAAACCAAAACCAAAAAAGGAGAACAACTACATATAAACACTTTTCCTAGACAAAACATCCAATCTTCCTGCTAAATTTTACCAGCTTTCTGTGGTTAAAAACCCAAACGTTTCAAAATTCACCCATTATGCCAAGAGTCTTATTTAAATTCCCTAAAAAGTATCGTTAATTGTTTTTTTTTGTTTTGTTTTGGAAAGAAACACAAAATTTGGATAACTCCTCTGAGCATCACAGCGGTATTGTTGTACTAACTTATTTCAAAAGTAATCAATTAAAAAAAAACAGATTAATCAACGGTTAGAAAGAGATACAGTATTTTTTTTAAATGTCCAGTCATTAAAATCTTAACAACCTTAAAACTGTAATAACTGATGAATAATTTAAGCTTAGACATAAATTTATGAGAAGGATGGATCTGAAACGCACTATTCTCTAATGGAAGGATTTAACTCTTGAGTAATGTAAGTGCTGAATTACAACTCAGAACGTTACTTTTACATTGTGAGACTGACCCTTAGTGTCATACGATTTTTTTGGTTAATGCTATTTTCTCGCTACTTAACTATCGTCTGCAGATATACTAGTATAAAGTTGTGCAATTGGAGATGTTAATTTTAAATATGATATCAATTTTTATTTTTGTTTTTGAAAATGTGAAAAAAACTTTGTTAACTTCTTTCCACAATTTATTCTATTTTATTAAAATGTCAACCATTTAAAAACTATAAAAACTAAGCAAAGTCAAGGGTTGATTTTCCCTTAAATTACTATAACTTATGCGCGAAATAAAAAAAAAAGTTTTTAAAAATTGAAAAACAAAAAAAAAACATTTAATTTGAAGGCCAAAAAAACTGAAATGCATTTATCTCAAAATTACGAGTGTCTATACGCATTTACTTCTTAAGAGGGCAGTGCAGGAGAACTACGTACTCCGGTTGATGGTATGTGTAGGTACCCCTCTTTTCTGTACGTTCCTCAAAAACTCTCCCCATCAAAGATTGTGTTTATACAGACAGAGATTACAGATATGTCGGCGTTAAGGTTAGTGATCCAATAATCATACCAGAAAATGCTCAAAACCGCTTTTCTCCGAATTTAGAGAGTTCCTGAATGTTCTCCCCGTCTAAAATAAATATTGCACTGGCCATAAAAGGCTCATTGTTAGCCTTGATTGCACACAACCATTCATAGGATACTGCTTGTCTATTCAAAAACGTGATATGACTGAGGCTCTACGTCAGCAGCGTAATGAATATTGGCATGATTTCACCTGATGCTTGTATTCAAAGAAGTTGGTCGACGATCCCTTCAACGAGCCCCTAAAAACTATCAGGGTTGCGAGCTCTACCAAATATGAGTGCTGCCTGGAGGCGGACGAAACGCCAAGGCATTTTATCTGCGAAAACCCTGCTTTCACCAGAACCAGGGTTAATATTCTAGGTTAACACTTTTTCCAAAAAGATGAGTTAAGTAAAATAAAGCTCAGTAATATCGTTCGCAGGTTTTATAATACTGAATTAAGCACTTATGCTGATGTACAATGGACTATTAGGTCTAAGTGGTTGTTGTCTACTCACGACCCCATTTAAAAATACATTGCAATACAATACTCCAAATATCCCGCACTTTTTGAGAATAGAACTCTAGTGGTACAGATAGTGATCACATACATTTTGTCACATAAGCACAACATAACTTTAAATCTATCACTAGTCAGCAAGATAGAATTTTTCTTCAATCTGACATTAATAGCTTCGCCAATTGGTGTGATAAAAACGGTTCATCCCTGAACCCCACTAAATGTCAACATATGACATTCTCTAGAAAGAATATCCCTTCCACCTTTCAATATTCTCTGTCTCAACATATTCTTTATACGAGTAATGTTGATAATTTTAAGGATCTTGGGGTTTATTTCGATCCCAAACTGGTTTTTGCCAAGCATATCAATTTTATTGTTAATAAATCTAATTCTATGCTGGGCTTCGTAAAAAGGTGGGCGAAAGAATTTAATGACCCATACGTTACTATGTCATTGTACAATTGTTTTGTCCGTCCGATTCTAGAGTATGCTTCACAAGTTTGGACGCCGTTCTACAACATTCATTCAAATCGAATAGAGGCCATTCAACGTAAATTTATTCGATTTGCACTTAGAGGACTTCCATGGGATGATCCTTTTAACCTTCCTCCTTACAGTCAGCGTATTAAGCTTCTTCAAATGTTACCCCTTTCTCAAAGAAGGCTTAGCGATATCATTTTTTTACAGCAGCTTATATCCGGTCAAATAGATGCACCTGACTTGCTGTCGTCTATTGGCTTTAATTTTCGTGGTGGTGCCCATAATTTGCGCAGTGCTGAACTATTGTTTAGCCCCCATCATAGAACGAATTATGGGAAGCATGAGCCTAGGAGTATTAGTCGCATGAGTAGAATCTGTAATCTAAATGATCATGTGATTGACTTGCATGTTAGTAAAATTAAGCTAAAAAATATTTTGCGTAATAATGCTTTAATGTCTTAAATTGTTTGCATTATTTTCTGTCTGTGTTAGTATTTTGTAGGTACATAATTATTGTATTTTTAATTGTTTTGTCCTTACTAACACCTGCACTAAATGATGAGCCTGTGAGAGCACTTTTTGTGCCGGCAATTTCTGCTCGTGATAGTTGCTTGCTTTAAGCACTCCACGACACAGAGCTGATAGTGTAGTTAAAATAACTCATTGGTCCAGGTGGGACTGTGATGCCTCCTGTGCTATGGCAGTTTCCTTAGTAAAAAATTCAAGACCAACATTCAAAATAGACAACGCTCTCATCGAGTTGTTCGTTATACCAACGCAGACTGTTTCTAGTTCTACTACACTAAAAAGGTAAACATCTACCCAGTCCCAGTCCAATTTTTTTTTTTTCCTTTTTGTTATATCATTTCTGCTCGGTCGTGTTTATATCCAAACGCTATCAGCTGCTCGAAAAGAAACAATAACCAATACCAAATCGTCCATCCAACGCATGCTCTTCCCAATCAGAATCAAAAGACAATGGAGCAAACCCCACTAATTCTGTGCGAAAACACTGCAAAAGCAGACCAACAGCACCAACTGGAACTAACAATCAGTTCGTTTCGAACAGAGCCCAGAGCAGTTCTCTAGTGGTGACGAGGAACTGTCGTCTAACGAAGACCTACGAATACCTTACGCTGGTTCGAATTCGCTGTAAATGTTCTCCCGGGGGAGACAGCTCTGTATTTTCTGGACGACGTGCACTGGATTAGGTTGTGAAAAGTTTCAGCAATTCAATTAGGGATTAATTTCAAAATTCGAAAACATTTTCAAAAATAGTTTTCGTGTGCAAGAGTTAAATCATGTCTCGGAACTAATTGAATTAAAGCATCGACCTTTGCACACTAAATAGACGGAAGGTTGTGATTGTGACACAGTCCGAACGTTTTGGACTGTTTTTTTAAGCTGCGAATATGTGCGTGTGGCTTTGAAATTGTTGAAAATTTTCCTTTCCAAAATTTAACTTTAAAATTGTTGCGAATTACGTTTTCTTAATACAAACAAATAACAATGGAAAAACTACACGAATATCAGGGTTGGTCCGGCCGTATCCATGAGTGGCGTGATGGGATACGGGAACGTTTTTCCAGTTTTCGTGAACAACATCCTGAAACGCTGGTGGAAATGGCCAAAAATGCAGCATCCAATCAGATGAAGGGTAACACTGCTGTGGGAGAGGACTTTTCTCATATTTACAGGTAAAAATATTGCTTTAAAATCTGCATCGTTGTGGTGGCACTGTTTGTGGGACACGCGAGGGGAGGGACGCACGCTACCAATTGGTAATCGATCTGAGTATTGGAATACTTTTTGTTTTTTATTGATCAGTTTGAGTGGTAAACACCATGTGCCATATAAAAGGGGATACAAACAATGGATTGACTGTAAATTAATATGGCATGTGGTTAGCTTATTGTTTTTGATGTGATTATAACATGTCAACTGATAACATATATATAACTATAATATGTAGGTACATACGTCGGTACCTACAACGTTGACTTACTGAGATATGAGCTGGATTTTCTCATTTAATTATACTGAAAATGATAATATTAATAAAGCTTTTAAATATGTACCTAAACTCAACAACAATTCACAAAATATTCGTGTGTTTTCTATTGTCAAAAACAAAAGTTATGTAGGGTAAGTGCAGGCCCGCGCACTTCATACGTTCGAGGTCGTGTCATGCAAAGATTAGAGGGGTTAGGGTTATGACAATGAGGCAATAACGTATGGTAGACATAAAGACCTAGAATTGAGTCCGCGAGCATTTTTCGTTCCTTGTTGCAATCATATCTTAAATTTAGTAGTCAATAATGCCAAGGCATATTTTTTCAGGTTCTATTAAACGCTGGTCAATTTTAAAATCAATTATATATTAACAGTTTTAACTTTAAAGCATTAATCGGATACTGGATGGTGTAATAGAAATTATACAATGACTAGGTTAACACTTGAGTTCGAATAAACATTCGGCTAAAATTTCCACCTTCGGGAAAGCATTCGGCTTCGGCGGCGGGAAAGGCTTAAGATTTAGCCGAAGCCGAATATAGAATTTACCTACCATTTCCTGCAAAAAAAAATATCAAACACACACAGAACACCCATGTTTTTAAAGAAGATTTCGAATAAGTCATTTCATGTTTGTTTCGATTCTGTAGTGCCAACGACCTTACCACGCCGAATCAATCGGTTCTCGTTCGATCACCGCAATTAAACGACGTAGGGCGTGGTTAGTACTTAGAAAGGGGACCGCGTGTTGTTGGCATCTTTCGCGAACGTCTGACAAACATCCAAGAGTATCAAATTGTCGGATTCGGCGTAAAAAACTGTAGTTCCACTCCACTTCTCATGAAAGTGGTTGGAGAAGCTAGGTTCTAGGCCCTGTATAGGCCGTTAAGGCCTAATATGTTATGTTCGATTCTGTGGTAGGAAGAGAAGTAAAATTGCAAGCTGCTGCATTTCCTTTTGTTTTCTACTGAACAACTTTGCATTTCCAGTTCTTCGCAGGCAGTTTAACGTATAGAATCCATGAGATGGGCTTTGGCTTTGGCCAAAAAATGTACCTTCGGTCGGACTCTGGTCAACACTTTGACCGCCATGTCGCATGTTTTCGTGCGATACCTAAAAATTCGTGCGAAAGTTGGTACCTTCTTTACAACAGCTCGGGCCATGTTGACCGTTTTTGTGTGACATTATGGGTTTAAGAATCTGTGGCCTAATTTGGTGAATCATATGTGAACGTTTAGTAATATGCTAAGGATATAACTGAGCGAGAAATATTTTTGGTTTCAAACCAGTTTCAATTCGTAAACTGCAGGCAAACGGGGCCTTTAACTGTTAAAGTGTGAATGGGGGTGGTAGCTCTTGTTATGAGCTTTCTTACGGTTCATAGCTATATACCATGGAAAAAAACACGACGAAGTGTCGAACGTTTTCGATCGCCATGGACGAAAATGAGCGACCATGTAGTGTTGAGGACAAATTAATAAATAAATGAGCGACACCCAAAAACCGTTAAGAATTAACAGTTTTGAAAAGTTAGCAGTACTTGGAAACTACTTTTAGACACTAAGATAACCTAAAATGAAACAAAAGTTGCAGGAGTGACCCAACCCGTAATGGTTTGGCAGTCAAATTGTTAAGGTATCAACTTTCTGTTTGAAAAAGCAATCAGTGGATGAAAAATTCGAAATAAGTTCTTCCTGTTCTAAAAATCGCGAGTTTTTGGGGTGATGTAAACAAAATTAAAGAAAACAAGCAATTAGAACTATGTCAAAGAGTTGAAAATGTTATAATTGACAAATTAGCAATAAGCGAAATATTATTGCTGCGGATCTTGTCTTAGAATTCTAATATAAGAAAAAACTTTTTAATGAAAACATTCACCCCTATCGTGGAATCCGTCGGGGGGAACGATCCGCTAATAGTAAACAATTTGCATCGTGCAATCCGCAGACGTGAACCATCCACATGTCGGTAACGTGAATCAGATAATTTTTACAAAACAAAATGTGTTTGAAATGAGCTGTCACAATTGAATTTCCTAATCACCAATATTGGTCGGTAAGGGAGAGTATCCGACGGATCCCACATAGCAATTTTCTGTTCACGTGAATCGAATAAGTACGGTGAATCTCAGATCCGACGGATTCCACGATTGGGGTGATTATTACGTCATCGGGGGAATTTTAAATCATTTAGAAAACAGTTAACAATTTAATAGATTCATTGCCATATATATATACATACCAACCAACATAATGCGCCGTTTCTTACTATGTTTTCTCGTTGTCTAGCAGGCGCCTATATCAGGTTCCTAACCCTTTTCTCTACATGGTTAAGCCCGCTCACGCAACTTCGTTGCTCTGCTAATAGTATGTGCTAGTTATCTGACAGCCTATGTCAGCTTCCTTTTTTGAATCAAACAGTGTTTGGGTGAACCGCTTCGCTGGTTCAAGGAATTCAACTCTTTTCTCCAACACATCTTGGAATTTAACTTTATTAGCTGTTATTGTTTTGTCTTAAAATTATATAAGCCAAAACAATAAAAGTAAATAGAGTAGCATTTGCTTTACAATGCTACTCTATATTGTAATCGAACAATGAACTCAAAAATGTATATAAATGTCATTAGCTACTTATTCTTAAAATTATTAATTTTTTCTGACAATAAAATTTTGTAACGCCTACTTGGAAACAATTATCTCTTTAATCACTTAAAGTGTTCTTTTTACATTTTGTTAATTTCTAACACCACTGACAATCGTAAACCACTCCAGACACCATAAAGAACAACCTCACAAAATTTCATCAAAATCCGTCATGCGGTTCGTGAATTTTTAAAGTCAAACTCTGAGCTAGGAAGCTGGAATTTATATAATACTAGCTGCACCCGCCCGGCTTTGCCCGTGCCCGAGAATTCTATTGGCCAATATGTTCGAGTAGACTTCGTTATTATTGTCTATAGCGGGTATTCTGGTTTGACCAAACTTCACAGAAACACTCTCAGCCAATATCAAAGATTGCCTGATTTGAGCTCAACCGAAGAAAGGGACTGCACGTTTTCCTCCGCATGACTTAGGCCGCTCACGCAACTTTGTTGTTCCGCTTAGGGTAGGCGCCTATGTCAGCTTACTTGTGCTAATCAAACAACAAAGCGAAAGTAAAAAACTTCGATAGAATCACTTTTCATTCACTTTCACACCGATTGTTATCAATGTGGGAAAAGCAACTTTCCGATTTCCGTTTCACAAAAAAAAATGAAAAAAAAAATTTAATAAGAGTTATTTGAATAAAACATTGAACACACGATATCTCAAGAATGAAAGTGCGCACAAATACCACAATAGGCTTGAAACGTTCGTGGGATCTCCCTCTTTCATATGCGCGTTCGGGTAACAAAATAGATGACGTTTGTACGATGGTTTTTTATATGTGCGGTACGCACATATACATGTGTACTCACTCAAATGCCCATAATTCACACACCGATGCAGATACAGGCATCGCACATACATTAAAACCTTCTTACAGACGTCACCTTTCATGGAAATTTCATTGGAATCGGTTAACGCGTTTGGCCAAACACCGGCAACAAACACAAATATGGATTGATTTTTATATATATCGGGTTTTTTTCAATAGGGACGTTCGGACTTATTTTCGATAGGAACGGTAAACCACGCCATATTTTTTTGACATTTTTACTCGTATTTAGTTGGCAAATCATCATGGAGAACTACACACTTGAACAACGTTTGCAAGTTATTCAAATTTATTACCAAAATTCGAGTTCGATCACCGCAACTTTAAGAGCATTACGACCATTTTATCGACGCCATCATCATCTTTAGCGATGAGGCTCATTTTTGGCTCAATGGATTTGTCAACAAGCAAAATATGCGTTATTGGTCAGGCAGCAATCCACACGTGATTCACGAGGCACCATTACATCCCGAAAAAATCACTGTTTGGTACGGCTTACATTCTGGTGGTGTCATTGGGACATATTTTTTCGTTGATGATGAAAATCGCCACGTTACTGTGAATGAAAATCGCTATCGCACCATGCTAACTGATAATTTTTGGCACGAATTGGACGGAATAGACCTGGACGATATGTGGTTTCAACAAGATTGTGCCACTAGCCACACAGCATATGTCACAATCGATTTATTGAAAAGCAAATTCGGTGAACGTGTTATTTCAAGAAATGGACCAGTCGATTGGACGCCTCGATCGTGCGATTTAACGCCTTTAGACTATTTTCTTTGGGGCTATGTGAAGTCATTAGTCTATACCAATAAACCGGCGACTTTACAAGAGCTAAGAGCAAATATTGAACGTGAAATTGCTGCGATTCCGGTCAATTTCTTTGAAAAAGTCGTGGAAAATTGGATTCAACGATTGGACTTTTGCAAACGTGCCCGTGGTGGTCATGCGAAGGAAATTGAATTTCATACATAATTGCACTAAATGTACTTGAACGCATAATAATTTTTTTTGATATCTTAATCCGTTTTCGTTTTATTTAAAATAAAAGTCCGAGCGCCCTTAATGAAAAACCCTTTATATATGTATATAAATATAATATTTAGGTACTCATTAGGAGTCCTTAATGCTCATGTTTAAGGATTTTGAAAATCTGCCCACTGACACGCCCACAATTTCAAAAAAAAAACCCTTTCTTCGAAAATCAAAGATTGAGCTAGGAAGGTGAAATTTGGATTATATGTATACTCGCTAAGGGTCCTTAATGCTTATGTGTAAATAATTTAAAAAACCGCCCATTGACACGGCCACTTAAAAAAACGGTTTATTGAAGAAATCATTCCCAAAGAATGTAATTAAAGTCGCTTTGAACAATTCCTTTCTATATAATTTTCTGTCATGCCCTTTTCTAGGGGACGTTTTTTACATCAACTTTATTTTTCAATAAAATCCTTTTAATGTTGTATAACAAAATATGAAGATCCTCCTGAACAGTTCTCACATACTTAGATTTTTTTGTACGCTTGTAACTATATAATCTATATGATCTGAAAATTCCATCGAATTCGGTCCAGTGTTTTTTTCGTTTAAACAAAAACACTAAAAAATGGGTTTTAGAGTTTGTTAAGAAAGATGTATCTGATCGAATTTGTTCTGGTACCCAACTTCGAAATATCAGATATTTTCATTGGGTTTTTATCAAAGAGCAACTCAGAGTTTTTTAATATAGTAAAAAAAATAGAATAATAGATAAATAAATAGATGAATCGAATACTCAGTTTTCGCTTACGCTCCTTTATTACTTTTTATTTGTATTATTACAAGCAGGCTCGAGGAAAAATGCATGCAGATATATTTTTTATTTGAAACCTAGTCATCCCTTTGCACATAATATTTATTATTGATATCATATTCATACAACGCTGGGAACCACTTGTTATTATTTTAATATTGTTCGTTTTTTGTAAGTTGTTATCTAGTAACTTATGAGTAAATATAAGAATGAAAGGCTTTGTTGAAAATAAATCGCGTACCTATTGTGTTTTATTTGTATTAGGCCGCTTTTCAAATTCTTTGCCACTTCTTAGGGCGATAATTTCATTTTGGATGCCGAGAGTATCAATAGTCTCAAATTGCAGGCGGCGAAAAATTAAAAGTTCCTTCCATTCGTTCCAAAAATGTAACTTCGCACAAAAAATCGTAAATGGTAGGTTTAGATCCTTATGGGCCGCTAATGCCTTTTATTATACCCTATTCTAAGGGTATATTAATTTTGACGCATAGTTTGTAACATACCTTAATATTGCCCGTAGACCCCTAAAAGTTACTATATTTATTTATCGATAGTAATGTCGATCTAGCCATGTCCATCCGTCCGTCTGTCGGCAAAAATTAGGCCTTTAAACTGCACCTAGAGAGCTGAAATTTTAACCATATACTCTCTAGGGTCCCGAAATAATCAAGTTTAAAAATTTTTGAAATCCGCCCTCAGAAACGCCCACAAACTCAAAAAAAAAAAACAAATTTTTGGAAAAAATCGAATTAGAAAGCTGAAATTTTTTATATATGATCTATGGCTCCTAAAACTGATCGGGAGATAAAAAATTTAAAATCCGCCCACTGACACGCCCACAATTAAATAAAACAATTTTATTGAAAAGTCAAAGTTTGAGCTAGGAAGCTCAAATTTATAATATATATACTTTCTATGGGCCCTTTATGCTCAGGTGTAAATATTTTAAATTCCGCCCACTGACACGCCCACAATTTAAACAAAAACTTTTTTGAAAATCCAAAGTTTGAGCTAGGGAGCTGAAATTTATAATATACACTCTCTAAGGATCCTTTATGCTCATGTGAAAATATTTTCAAAATCCGCCTACTGACGCCCACAATTTAAAAAAAAACTTTTTTTGAAAATCCAAAGTTTGAGCTAGGAAGCTGAAATATATAATATTTATATACTCTCTAGGGGCCCTTTATGCTCATGCATAATTTTTTTGTAAATCCGCCTACTGACACGCCCACAATTAAATAAAACAATTTTATTGGAAAACCAAAGTTTGAGCTAGGGAGCGTTTTTTTACAAAAGCTTCGTTTTTTCGATAAAATCCTTTAAATGTTATTTAACAAAATATGTAGAGCGTTCTTAACAATTCAACCATACTTAGACTTTTGTCACGCCCACTTATGAGGGATAGGGATAAGAATAGGATATCCAACAGTTCGCCCAAGCGGACTGTAGTCCGTCCCTATGTTTTTTTTTGCTTTGAGTTTAAAAGGATTTTTTCCAGAACTATTCATACAAATAATTTGATTTAAAAAACAATATAAAAGAACAGATTTCTGGCTCTCAAAAATTATAATTTTTTTTGTAAAGCTACGAGCAGACGGTATGTGAAAGTCGCATATATATGCGAGTCTGACGTAACTTTTGCATCATAATATGCGATTCTTGCTCGCATATCGTCTGAACGCCTTTTCGGGACAGTCCGCAAATGCTCGCAAACCATATGCGGACGATATGCGATACCCAGCTCGCAAATCGACTTTTCCGCATATCGTGTGAAAACGCTCGCATATAATTTGTGACAATTTGCGAACATATGCGAGCATTTGCGAGCGTCCCAACCATATGCGACTGCACGAAAACAGAACATTGCATATTCTGCCATTTGCGAGAAAACAGTTGTAGAGTTCAGTTAAACAAACAGTTGGTTCTTGTGAGTCAACATACCGTCTGCTCTTAGCTTAAGTGTTTCCGTTGTTTTTAAATATATATTGATTTTATTTTAAGTACATTTTTAGAGAATTGACAATTTCGCCAAATTGGGGGAAAAAGGACCACCCCCTCTTCCAAAATGCTTTTATTTTGTCCTCTACAAAAAGCCGTTTTTTTTGCGGCGCCAAAGTTATCGCACCCATGTCGTCGACTGTCCAAAGGAAAGAAGATGCAAACTGCCCAAAAGAAGAAATTCGACGTTGGACGCCCTAACGCACCTTGAGTAGCGAGTCACTCTCCTGCGTACTTTCACCGACCACAAACTCCAAAAATATATGGAACCGATATCGCAACATTATCTAAGACGTAACTTTGACCACTGTAAGTTACCAGCCCTCCAGAGAAAAAAAAAACTGTGGTATGATAATGTATGCGTTTACAGAAAGAAGGTGACAGAGTAAACGCTACAACGCAAAACAAGGACAGTGGGGAAAGAGTATAGATCGAGTTGAAGTCAGGAGAAAAATCTTCTGAGTAGAAAGACGAAGGCGTACGCAGTCTCCCAGGTTCAGAAAGTCATGTCAATACGGAAGGTACTATAGATCTGTCCAGCTACTGGGGTATGCGGACCATATCGACTTCATCGCCCGTTCCCAGCGGGTTATCGTAGAGGCTTTCACAGCGATTGAAGATAATGCAAAATCGATGGACTTATGAGGAAAGGACCGAGTGCATGCTATCGACAAAAAAGGCACGAAAAGGCACGATATCCTAGGCGGCAAAAAAAAAATTATAGCGGACTTTTATAGAAGTTTTAATTACAAGCATTATTTACTACGGGAGGATGGTGAGGGGAAGGTCTATATCCCCCTGTTTAGGTGGAAGGGGCAATTTTCTGAAAAGCAAAATATTTAAAACCAACGACAACACTTACAGCATCGGTGACGGAGTTAGAAAGCGACGGCAGGTTACTATGTCCCTGTGTTGAAAAAAGAGAGCAAGATTTTGATTATGACGTCGACGCCCAATAGGTTAGGTTAGGTTTATGTGGCTGTCGGTAGAAGCCCACACACTTAGACCAATTTAGGTCCATTGTGATACCACGTATGTATTATCTACCTCAACTCTGTAGATGGGACTGGCCAACGACACGCGGTTGTTCTCAAACGGTCCTCCATCTACGTACTAACCGCGCCCAACGTCGTTTAATTACGGTGATCTGACGAGAACCGATTAACTCGACGTGGTATGGTCGTTGGTTTCGACGACCAATAACTTGCAAGCGTTTAGGATTTCATCTTCTTAACAATAAACATCAACTTCACGTATGACACCTAAGTGGAGATCCGACGGAGAATTACCGTAGGAAATCACTGCTACTTTGGTTTGGCAAACAAAATGGGTTCAAAGCTCTTAACCCAGAAAACCAAGTTCTACAAGACACTGATTCTACCAGTTATGCCTTAGGACGGCGAGAACCAGACGAACAGCAGGAAGGGAGAGTAGATACTAGGCACCAGCGAAAGAAAAACAATTTTTCCTGATATCGAATCGAGGAGAAAATACAACTGCGAACTCTATGAGTAGTACCTACCAAGATGTGGATGAGGACAAAAAGCTAAATCACATTGACTACATTGGTTCCGCCACATGGAGCGAAATAATAATAATGCAACAGAGGATTTTCGCTAACTTTTTATTGTTAACATACATTCTTGTTTGGAATATTGGATATACAGCAGTACCTACAAATCCCATTTAACTTCTTATTCAATTTGCATACGGAGAAGATTGGCTGAAGCATTTATCGTCCACGCCTCATAAAAAACAAACAACACAATATAAGCAAATCAACAAAACCCACATAATCCCACAAAATTCTATCGTTCCTTTCAATTTGCAAGGCGCCAATCGATTGAAATTACTATATTTAGCCACCCTCACTGAACCGCCTTTGACACTTTTCTTTTTCCAGACACAAGACTCGTATGGAACTCGTTCGAGTTTCGGCTGCTGTGATGGGTATTGAGTTCTCGTATGCCGCAGAAACGGCTTTTGTTTCTCCAACCCTTTTGAAAATCGGAGTCGAACACCAACACATGACTTTGGTTTGGGCACTGTCCCCCTTGGTTGGATTCTTTCTCTGTCCCATTATGGGATCATTGAGCGACCGCTGTAAATTGAACATGGGACGGAGGCGACCGTTTATTATTCTCCTTTCAATTGGCGTTCTAATTGGTATGCAATTTTTACTATCAAAGGATCTTTCTACATGATGATTATTTGTTCTAGGATTATTGCTTGTGCCGAATGGCGAAGATTTGGGCTACGCCTTTGGCGACATTGATCCCCACGTACAGATTGCTGCAATGAATTTGACTGCGAATCAAAGGCATAACAACATAAATGTGTCTCCTCATCGAGCCTCGGCTTCCGATACAGACGTGCAGGTGGTCCAGAAGACCGCACATCCATGGGGAATATTGTTTACGATTTTGGGTACTGTGCTGCTGGATTTTGATGCAGACGCCTGTCAAAGTCCAGCTAGAGCCTATTTATTAGACGTGTGTGTACCAGGTCCGCCTTTGATAATTATATGTATAATTTGTATGTTCTATGTAATGTTGACCATCCACAGAGGATCATGCAAAAGGACTTTCAACTTTTACGATCATGGCTGGATTGGGCGGATTTATGGGATACTCGATGGGTGGCATCAACTGGGATGCTACTTCAATAGGTGAGTTCAAACGCACTTATTTTAAGAATTGTTTGAGATGCGTTTGTAGAATGTAACAGCGTCGGAATGTGATGGCGGCAGTTAAAGTTAAAGTCAAACAGTTATGTCACTCTCCAATGCATTTCCATAAAAGCCTTTTTTGCTATTTTCAGGGCGCAAACTTGGCGGACACGTGAAAGCCGTCTTTACAATCATAACGTTCATTTTTATTGGATGCGTGTCATTCACAATAACTAGCTTTAAGGAAATACCCCTTTGGGCCCTGGTAGCTCCCAAGACTTCCGGTAAAGGAGAAACCGATGCACTCGGACCAGGTGAAAATACTCTCTCCTATGGTGCGCTTAGTGATGACCCCAATGAAGCTGCAGCAAATGACTCAATGTTGGATGAGGTAAGTAAAAACAAGCGAAGCAGCTAAAAGTGTAAGAATAATATCTCCCTCGTTTCATTGTTCAGGAAAGGAAATCTGAGTACACCACCGTCCCAGGGGAAAATACCAGTGAGACTTCCTTTGCTGCTGGCAATGAACTTCCACCCACATTAAATTCCACAACAGAGGGCGGTGAAATTCAGCCCACGGAGACCGTCCAAAGCCTCTCGCATTACTTGCTATCGATTGTATACATGCCGCACTCATTAAGGATGGTGTGCCTGACAAATCTCTTCTGTTGGATGGCACATGTCTGCTACTCGTTGTACTTTACTGACTTCGTTGGGGAAGCTGTCTTTGGTGGTGATCCGAAAGCTTTGGAGGGTACAGAACCACAAATCCTCTACGAGGAGGGTGTTCGCTTCGGGTGCTGGGGTATGGCTATGTATTCGTTGTCCTGTTCCTGCTATTCGCTTATTATTGAGAAACTCATTCAAAGATTTAGGTAAAAACCGACAACGACAGTGGAGCCAATTTGTCATCAGCTCTCATTATAATCTATACTTTTATACAGCGCTAAACCGGTTTACATTGGAGGATTGCTTTTCTACTGCGTCGGTATGACTTTAATGGCGATGACGCGGGCGAAGGCGAGTGTCATAGTATTCAGTTGGGCAGCAGGTGTTATGTATTCTACGCTGTTTACAATGCCATATCTATTAGTAGCGCACTACCATGCCAAGGGAACTGTAAGTTCTCTGCAAGATAAATTTGTATTCACAGGTGTCATTCGGTTTTCTTTCAGTTTGAATTGGACTACGATGGATCCCCAAAGTTGGGTACCGAAGTGCGTGGACTTGGCACTGATATCGCCATCGTCAGCAGTATGGTTTTCCTGGCGCAATTTATTTTGTCCATTTGTATGGGAACCATTGTTACCATATCGGGAACTACCACAGCCGTGGTTAGTACAGCGAGTTTTTTGAGTTTTTGCGGGGCGTTGGCTGCAACGCAAATTATGTATTTAGATTTATAAGCATGTGACATGTAAATTTTAATAAAAAGCCTCTTTTTGATGTAGTTTAATTGAAAGACTTTAGCAAATCCGACTTCTTGTCCAACTCGCTACTACTACTTTCCTAACCAAGACAATAGTTCAATAAACAGAAAATGTTCAATCCATATGGTAAAATGTTTTTGTCTTTTTAAAAATTAAAAATAGGTAAGTACCACAAAAAAAAGGAGTCTTATGCTGATGATCGGCTGTGACAAGCTGTGAAACAGCGCTGTACCTCCAGCCCCAACTTCACGTGCTAACAATTACAAGTTGTTGTGGTTCATTCAAACATTCAACATAAATGAACGGAATCTAAGCCAATAAAAACTGCCAGAAGCTTGGCAGCCTACTGCACGTGTATCATACATAAGCCACTTAAATAAAAAAAAAAACGAAAAAGAAATATTTGCAGTTGCAGATGGTTACATCACCGTACTAGGAATGACGTCTATAGCACTCGCACTTGAAGAAAACACGAGCTAGTAAACCTGCCTGGCGATCGCATCACTAAAATCAACACTTTTAATCTTTATTATTAAATTCCCAGTTCCCGTTGTAATTGGTCCGAAACTGAGATCAAGAAATGGGTAGAAATAGATACACTGACGATCACAAGGATGAGGCCAAACATTTTGCAATCGATTTTCGGTCCTTATACCAAGAAACTTTTACTACCTGCGAACAGGTGCATATTTTCCCAACAGTAAGGCATAAAATTAAAGGGTAACTAAGAAACGACCGCTGGAATTTCCCAAGATCAAACAATGAACTACTTGAAAAAGGTATAAAAAGATGACTAGGATGAGGGCACATACAAAATCTTCGAAAGAAAGGAAAAAATAAGTTAAATGTTTACATTTTATGGTCTTAAAACATTTATTTATTATGTTTTTCTACATTAATAATGAGTATGCCCACCATTTTTCGATATGACCTCTATAAGACGGTTTGGAATAGAATCACACTTTTTTTTTTTTTTAATAATTAAGAGAAATTTGGACCCAGGCATCACGAATAGCTTCGATTAAAGTCTCATTGTCTTCAAATTGTCTACCACCTATGTACATTCACTTTACGGGATAACCATGCCCAAACATTTTCGATTATGTTTAAGTCCGGTGAATAGGGCGGCCATGGCAAAAGTTAAAAGTCTTGTGATTGAATCCAACTTCTAACAACCCTGGAGGTGTGGATAGGGGCATTGTTTTGTTGGAATATCCAAGACAGGGGCCCGAAAATGTTTTCCCCTTTTGGAAATGACCGTTCCAGCAAACATTTGTAGTTGTTTCCGTTCATTGTTGTGGACAAAAACTGCAACTCGATTGTGCCATACTGGGTAATAGCTCCCCACACCATTACACCTGATGTACGGCTGTGATGTCTTGCCAAAATAAGCTCCTCCTTTCTTAGATCATGGAAATAAAAGTTGTAACCATCGGGGGCGTCAAGGTTAAACTTTTTTCATCCGAAAAGACAACGCGTTTCCATTCACTGGGTAAGCGACATGTTCTCTTGCAAAATTCATTCGATGCTCCTTCTGCACAGGTTTCTTTTTAAGTTTTCTTCTCTGTATAGTACCACTTTTCCGTATTATCCTTCGGAGCGTTGCTATGTTGGCTGATACTCCGCTGTTGGCATTATTTTAGACATTGGTAGAGTAGAATTTGAGTCAGGCCGTAGAATAACCCGCTTTTCTCGCAATGTTGTTGCTTCTGCCGTGCGTCCTTTTTATTTTTTCCCATATTCTTGTGGATCCGCAAGACAACTGTTTACAACAGACTTACTTCTATTTAGCCTCCTTGTGATTTTTTGGCCTGAGAGTCCTAACTCCTTAAAAGCATCTATTTTTCCTCTTTCTGTCGCTGTCAAGGTCTTTCCGAAACCCATTTTTTTTAACTAAATAAAAACAGTTCTTTTAAACGATTTTTTAAATATTCTTAACAAAACTTTGAAACAAATCGATGATGTGAACTTTTGCAACGAAATATTCGCAAAGACCGCATCCTCTCGGCGCATCTTGTTATACGCTTTTCAAGTAGTTCAATGTTTGATCTTGGGAAATTCCAGCGGTTGTTTCTATTTACCCTTTAATTTCATGACTTACTGTTGGGAAAATATGTATCTGTTTCAGGTAGTAAAAGTTTCAATGTATAAAATTTCCAACAGGTATACAGACTGAAAATCGATTGCAAAATGTATGGCCTCATCCTTGTGATCGTCAGTGTATCTATTCCTACCCATTTCTTGATCTCTTATAGCATATATGTTTAATTCGTAGTTTAAACAGATGAATGTGATATTGCCTATATCTACGGTTTTACGGCCGTGGAGCAACCCATTCACAAAGTCGCGAGAGTACGAATATTCAACAAACGCGAAACTCGTTGCCTTGCAAAGCGGCCATTTCTCAATTTCAAAAAGCACCGAAGTTTCGTGAGCGGGTTGAAAAATGTGGGGAATAGGGTGAAATATCTTTAACCCACGAAGCGGTCCACCAAAACAATGTTCGATTCGAAAAAAAGACATTTTTTTGGGGAATAGATGTTAGCAAAAAGTGCACTCTTGTAGGCTGTTGAAACAACCGACATGACCAATAAGGATTGAGATGACGACATCCATATACACAACACATATGATATTTGTTGACATGTTGCTGCTTTTGGGCATCCACAAGGATTTTCCTTATACGACGATTTTCTTATATCATTTCTGTTTTCGACATCGCTTATATTAGTCTAAGAGCCCGCAGTATTTTTTTGGTCTGAGAGGTAACCGAATGATATTTGCATATTGTTTAGCCTGAGTAGAGGGTGTATCGAAAATATTAGTCTAGCAGCAAATAGTAGCAGCCAATGCGTGTGACTGCGCGTTGAATATGCGTTTTTTTCCACAATAGTAATAATGAGTGTACCGAATGAAATTTTCAACATACATAGCGCATGCCCTCTTGAGCATGAAAATATCAGTCCAAGACTTTTTGCACGCAGCCAAGTCCATGCCAGACGCGACCAAAGTCAGGCATCAAACCCATTTTGTAATATTCGACGTAACCAAATGAAATTTTCAACATCATAGAACATGCCCTCTTCAGCATGCAAATATCAGTCCAAGACGTTTTGCACGCAGCCAAGTCCGTGCCAGACGCGACCAAAGTTCAGAATCAAACAAATTCTACTTGTTTAATATAATAATATTATAATATTATAATTGGCTGCGTGCAAAACGTCTTGGACTGATATTTTCATGCTCTAGAGGGCATGTTCTATGTATGTTGAAAATTTCATTCGGTTATACTCATTATTACTATTGTGGAAAAAACGCATATTCAACGCGCTGTCACACGCATTGGCTGCCACTATTTGCTGCCAGACTAATATTTTCGATACACCCTCTACTCAGTCTACACAATATGCAAATATCATTCGGTTACCTCTCAGACCAAAAAATTACTGCGGGCTCTTGGTCTATGTAGTAGATAGAGCTTTTTTAGCCGGAATATTTAGGAATTTTTGCTCCCAACAAAAAAATTGCGCCAGCTAATGGTTACATAATTTAAATAATTAAATTTAACTGACGAGAATTGTAACGCATCATCGTTGGATAACATTTTTTAGGCTAGAAGCATTTCTACGTTCCGTATAAAGCGGAAGAGGGCTTCTTTATGTCTTCGGAACTCAATTATTACCTAAAGAATATTTTTCTTCTTTTATTAATATTTTTTTTCTTCTTCTTTCTTCCGGATTATTATTTCCATTTTGTTAAGGTGGTGTCGTAACCCTTGGTGACCAGTTAGATAACTTAATAGGTTTTCGACATCGTGCCCATACGAATTTAAACATTTATTGACATTGCTGTCAAAGGGCCGGATGGCTCGTTTGGCCCGTCTGGGAGCTCTCCAAATAGGTCGTTCGTTTTCCAGTACTTTATAGCTGCGATAGCTTCTAATCTAGGAGAACAGCAGAAGGATTTGTGACATTTGAAAGGAGTTTTTGAGACCTTTAAAGTTCGTCGGCTTTGCCAGTTCATCGGATTTGTCATTACTTTCAAAACCCTCATGGGTTAGAACCCACTATAGTTGGGTCCTGTTCCTTGAGTTAAGTGTTTGATGGGTATTAAAACAGTGCTAGACTGATTTGCAATCAATGGTATGCGATCTACAGCTTGGCTATCAGGAAAAACGATATCAAACTTATAGGGCGATATGATTTAGCTAATTCGCCCACGTTTACCTCTCCCCAGGTACTTTGTATGTAGCCCCAGTTGAAGCTGAACCTAAAAAAGGCGACCATGGAAGGTACCAACTACTCTATATAATTTGGATGAGAGCTGGGAGATACGGTCTGAACATGACGCCTTGAATGGTTTTAACGATTTTATAGTCCATTTAACCTTATCCGAAGTAAAAAGTTTTCCGTATAAATAGCACTGATCGGATCGGATCGCCTTTGGCGCTATCATGCCTGTGTTATTGCCATATATCCAATAGTGATTGACAAGTGATCCAGATTCAGCTCACTGAGTCACCCAAGGTGCCCCAATGCTCGGTCCTAGAGATTGATTAGGCGAATTTCACAGCTTGATTCGGAGCAGAAGTGCACAGCAACTTGCTGCGTGTCAAATTCCCGAAAAATACGCAAGTTGCTAGACGCTCTGTAGGTTAGGTTAGGTTTAGGTGGCTGTCGGCAGAAGACGACACACTTAGACCAATTTAGGTCCATTGTGATACCACGTATAATTATCTACCTCAACTCTGTAGATGGGACTGGCCAACGACACGCGGTTGTTCTCAAACGGTCCTCCATCTACGTACTTACCGCGCCCAACGTTGTTTAATTGCGGTGATCTGACGAGAACCGATTAACTCGACGTGGTATGGTCATTGGTTTAGACGCTCTGTAAGGCTGAGCTAGGCTGGCAAAATCCTCCTCCAAACCCTCCCCGTGGGTGCCGGCTGGTAATGGTCACTACAATTGTCTTGTGCGATGTCAAGACGGTGATCAGCTAAGGTCAGGGGGCATCACTGTGGTATTCCTTTACTCATCAATAGCTCAATACCCAGTGATGCTCCTTTACCATAGGACAGAAGATGCCTAATTTCAGTGGTCGTGCGAGCGTATATAGTACATAAATCCGTGCCGAAGAATGTAAGGCTGGGGGCCAAATCAGTCGATAGCGAGCTCCTTCAGACGCCCGGGCAAGGTCTGTCGTACCCATGTTGCCTTATCCCGGTATATCTGCTCTGCCGGGATGGGCCTTTATTTCCGACCTACTCGTGGGAACCAAATCTTTTCTTTTTAAAAAACATGCCAAACAAAGACGACACAGCTAATGAAAACCGACCTAACCGACCAAGACTTACCAGACAAGACGAACCTAACCAACAAACACAGGACAAACGCAACGACCAACTCACAACCAGCGATTCGGACCTACTTACTACAACCCTCCCCATTTTCAAAAGTCTAAATATTGAAAGCGCTGAGGAGGGGTCCCATTCCTCATTCAACACCGCTAACATAGGATCTGAGACTGAGGACGAATTGCTGAACGACAAGGAATCTGAGGACAACACCCTGAAACCACACGCAGTCTCCAAGGAGACAAGAAAGCGGAGCAACTACAGGGCCTCAAAACGATTCCTAAAAAAAATTACTGAGAAAGACCCAACCTCTATCACCGATAGAGACAGGGCTTTGATCAGGAAGCACAAGATGGCAATAAAGAGCTATGCAAATTTGAGGGCTCACAAACCCAATGAACCGTCAGCTCCCGAACTGCAAAAAGGAAAAAGAGTAGTGATGACAGCCAAATCCAAAGGTGCCCCTAATAAGGCTCATAAGGAACAGTCTAAGACCATCAGACCTGTGGAATCAAAGAAAAAAGCACCGGCTTCGAGCAGGGTCTCTACTGGCACTAAGGCCGGAACCTCTGGCACCTCTTCGAAGAGGCAACGGTCAGAGGAAGAGAAAAAAGAAAGCCGAGCGAAAAGACCCAAGACTTCAACAAGCCTAGACAGCACTCCGACGAGCCTAATAGCAGCAGTAATTGACGAGCAAGATCCCGATGGGAAGATCACAGCTGAACACTGGCTGCTAGCAGAAAACGTCATCCTCAAGGCTATGATGGTCAACATCCGAAATGGGGGACCAGACTACGAGTTTGACGGAGCCGGATGGCACAAGGGCGTGAAGATAGTGGGGTGTGGAGACGGGCATACCCTTGAGTTTCTCTCCAAAACCATCGGCAACATTGGCGAACTGTGGGAGGGTGCCAAACTCAAGGTCATACCAAGATCCGCACTACCACTAAGACAGAAAGCCAAAGTTTGGATACCACCCCCTTCGATAAAGAAGAGCACGAGAACATCGTGGTCCTCCTCGCAGGGCAAAACAAAAGCATCCCGATCAAGGAGTGGATGAAGTTATCCTCCAGAAGAAGTGGTGACGGAAAGGAGCTCTGCTTTGCGATCAACCAATCTTCTGCAGCAAGCATAGGGCAGACCCCAGGCAGCAAACTGAAGTTCGGACTAGGTGCCGTAAGGGCACGGCTGGACGAAGATGAAGAGCCAAATGTCACAAAAGCTGCTAGTAGTGCAAATTAATTTGCATCACTGTAAAGCAGCAACACACGACCTACTGCTGTTCATGTCTGAGGTAAGCGTGGACGTGGCATTAATTCAGGAACCCTGGATTTTTAAAAATAAAATCCAAGGACTGAAATCGCCATATTACCATCTGTTCCACACCAAAGAAGAAGGTAAAGTACGAAGCTGTATTCTAGTCAAAAAAAACTGTTAGTAATACATTTTTTCTTCACAGGTACAGCAATGGAGACACAGTGGCTGTAAAAATTGAAGCTCCGGGAAAGAACCTTATCCTCGCTTCAATTTATATGGCACACGATGAGGTAAACCCACCATCCGATACAGTCCGGGAACTAGTGGAACACGCTAACACACGGAACACATACCTGGTGGTAGGTTGCAATGCAAATGCACACCACACTCTGTGGGGTAGTACAGGAATAAATGAAAGAGGTGAGTCGTTGTTTGAATATATTATTTCCACAAATCTAGTTTTATGTAACAGGAGAAACCAGCCCACTTTCCAAAACAGAAACAGGGCAGAAATTTTAGACATAAATCTCAAAAGCAACAATGATCAGGTCAGGGTAGAAGACTGGAGAGTTTGTCGAGAGAACTCATTCTCAGACCATAGTAGAATACTCTTTACAGCCAATCTACAATATAGGGCACAACCGATTTTTAGGAACCCTAGGAAAACAAATTGGGCAGACTATGCGAAAACGGTCAGTGAGTACACACAGCATCCAAAAGAGGACAAGTTTGTCGACACTCACGCAATCGACAACGCAGTCTACTATATTACCAAAAATATGCACAAAGCCTTTGTCAAACACTGTCCCATCTCTCGCAATCGCAAACCCAAAAAGGCAATTTGGTGGACCAGCGAGCTTCAAAAGCGGCGAACATTGGTAAGACAACTGTTTAACAAAGCAAGGCAGAGTAAGGCAGATGAAGACTGAACTAAGTATAGGTCCGAACTTAATCTATACACTAAAGAAATAAGGAGAGCAAAACTCGAATCCTGGAACACGTTCTGCGAATCCATAGAGAGTACAAACGAGGCCGCCAGACTACGTAAAGTATTGTCCAAATACCCCACGGTCCCAGGCTATATTAAACGTGCTGACGACTCTTGGACGGAGTCTAGCCAAGAAACTCTACAAATATTAATGGAAACTCACTTTCCGGAGTCTAGTGAAATCACTGGGTGTGAGATCAGCTACACTCCGGTTCCGCCAGACACACAAACGGAAATAGCAATGGAAAGCATTATAACAGAGCACAAAATTGCTTGGGCAGTCAAATCATTCAAGCCCTACAAATCGGCGGGACCAGATAATGTCATACCAGCAATGATACAACAGGCTCTTAATGCAATACTGCCATGGCTAAAAGCAATTTTCAAAAGCTGTATAAGACTCTGCTACATACCGCAAAGCTGGAAAGAAGTTAAAGTGATATTCATTCCCAAAGCAGGGAGACATATACACTGCACAGCAAAAGATTATAGGCCGATAAGTCTCTCCTCTTTTCTCCTAAAGACACTGGAGAGAATAATCGACTTATACACAAGGGACCTTCTAAAAGAAAACAACCTATGCAGCACTCAACACGCCTACCTCAAAGGCAAGTCCGTTGAAACAGCCCTGCACGAAGTTGTGTCAATAATAGAAAAAGGATTACACCACAAAGAATTCACCATGGCAACATTTTTGGACATTGAGGGAGCTTTCAACAATGTTAAAACAGCGGCCATAAAAACAGCGCTCGAAGACTTAGGAGCGAAAAACGAAATAACGAACTGGGTTTACGAAATGCTCAAGAGCAGAGTAATTAACTCAAAGATCGGTGAGAGTCACATAAGGAAAATAGTGACCAGGGGCACCCCACAGGGAGGGGTCATATCTCCCCTTCTGTGGCTTATAGTGGTCAACAATATCCTCACGACTCTAAAGGTCAAAAGGACGAAAATAGTAGCGTACGCAGACGATATTGTAATTCTAATAAGTGGCAAGTATCTCCCCACTATTAGTGAACTCATGGAATCTGCCCTAAAAGAATTATCCTCGTGGGCAAGACCGAACGGCCTTGGAGTTAATGCAGTCAAAACCGAATGCGTTCTGTTCACTAGGAAAAGAAAAATCGAGAAATTCGATATGCCAAAGCTAAACGGAATTCGTCTGAAACTTTCCCTGGAGGCAAAGTATCTGGGCATCATCCTAGACTCTAAGCTTACTTGGAAACGTAACACAGAAGAAAGAGCAAAAAAGCACTATGCGCCTTCTATGCGTGCAAGAAGACCTTTGGCAAACGTTTGGGTATGCGCCCTTACATAACCCATTGGATGTACACAGCGATCATACGACCCATACTTGCATACGGGTCAATTGTATGGTGGAAGGCAACAGAAAGGACTACATATCTCCATAACCTCTCAAAGGTACCGAGATTAGCATGCATCGGTACAACAGGAGCAATGAGATCAACACCTCAAGCCGGACTGGAAGTCATTTTAAACCTACCACCCTTTGGTGAATACATTCGCAGCATGGCAGCCAAAGGAGCCCTCCGCCTTAAGGAGGCAAACATGTGGAGACACAGCTCCTATGGGCACGGCTCCATAATTCACAATTACTTGGGTATCGATCTATCCAGGAAACGGACTACATAATCCCCAATTGAAACTTCGAGAAAAACTACTCTACATACATACCCCAAAGAGAGAACTGGAACAAGCACGCCAGCGCACAAGAAATCCATATCTATACGGACGGGTCAAAATTGGATGTAGGTACAGGAGCAGGAGTTTTCTGCGAGCCCCTAGACATAAAGGACTCGTACAGACTCCCCAATGAATGCAGCGTCTTTCAAGCCGAAATAGTCGCCATAGACAAGGCAGCAAAAACAATATCCGCGAAGAATCTAGATCCTTCCAAGATTACAATCTTCGTAGACAGTCAGGCGGCGATCAAAGCACTAGACAGCGAAACCATAAAGTCAAAAACAGTCAGGAACTGCCAAAAATCCCTCAATGAAATAGGCGAACGACACATGATCACCCTTTGCTGGGTCCCCGGTCATAGCGACATCGTGGGGAATGAAAAGGCAGACGAGCTGGCAAGAACAGGGTCAGAACTTGATGCAATGGACACCATTACGTCAATAGACATCCCAATTAGTGCAGCAAAAAGAAACATTGACCAAAAACTGAGGGAACAAATTAACACCACCTGGTCCCAAAGGCACGACTGTGTTATATCTCACAGTCTATGGCCAAGAATCTACGAGAAAAGAACAAAACACATTCTGGGAATGAATAAACAAGAAATACGTATCCTAACCGGCGTACTGCAGGCCACTGCACCATAGGTGTAAGGGACATTTCACCGGGTCAAATTAATAACGTTGTTCCGAAACGGATGCCTCGTAAAGGCTGATTTGATTATGTCGATTGCCAGTGGAGGTTGAAGCAATGACGTCAATGGGGTAGTGCGTTGAGACAACCGACATAATCAAGAAGGATTGAGACGATGACATCCAACGACATATTATATGCACATCCTTTAATGATTTGTGTTTTTCAACATCGCTCTTATAATAAAGCTTTTTAAGCTGGAATATTTAGGGATGTTTGCTCCCAACAAAAAATTTGCGTCAGCTTTCGAATAAATTAACTAAATTATTTAAAGATACTTAGTGTTTTGATTGACGAAAATGTTCACGCTTCATCATTGGATAAAATATACCGGGAGCAACTGCACTCACCTGCAGTAAAACACCGTCCGGCGCCGCCGACCAGCTATCGAAACAAAAAGATTTCGAAATCTCATCGAGGCTTTCGCATCCGTATCGCTAGATGTCGTTTGAACGTTTCAGTCACTTTTACACTTGCGCAGAAAAGGGGCTCAAACCTCACCCCAAAATGTAAATGTCAGCGTTTTGATTCCCTTGAATCCCGACATGCGCAGAAGTCCACATCAAACTAATATTATTCGGCGGTTTGGTGAATATATATCTGATTTCCGATATGAACTCAATGTTGTATAACAAAATATGTAAACAGTATCCTTCCTTACAATTCGCTCACACTAAGTTATTTGACACGCCCACTTTTTGGGGGATAGGAATAGGGTCTTCAACAGTTCGCCCTAGGCGAATGAACCCTTTCTTTATGTTATATCATAAAACTCAGTTCATCTTAACTACTGCTGCATGTCATGAAATATGTATCTACATAATTATGTATATTCAAACCAGTGCAAAAACACAAAAATCTTTATTAAGCATGTAAAATGGACGGAAAAGTGCACACAATAGACAAATGACGTTCTTCATTGAGGAAAAGATTTGCTCTTTTGCTCAAAAGATTTTAACTCATGGAACACAAAATCCTGTACTTTTCTGGTCGTTTCTGTACTTTTCTGGGCAGCTCAGGTTCATTAAACACACCTACTGTGTTTGATACCTTCACACCCACCAATACCAGAATAGTCAACAGATCAGAACCAAAACATGTTTCATTGAAAAGAGCAACTCTAGATTTTGAGAGCAATTCCTTTGATTTTCAATAAAAAAACGCTATAATGTTCTTCTTCGTTCAATTTATGATCTCAAATTATTCCTACATTTATCCAGAATATCCTTCCTGATGATTGTATAATCGGGGTGTGCCTTCATAACCTGTTGACAGACATCAATTGCATCCGCGTATTTCTTTATCTTCATGTAGTTGTAGGCCAATTTGTATCCAACATGCGGCTTCGATTTGCCGCCACAGATCCAAGCTCTGCTATAGTTCTTTGCTGCGTCTCGATAATTCTGAATCTTCTCCGAAATAAAACCAGCAAACTCGAAAGCCTTCGTGCAAGACTTGTTGTGCTCCAAAACCTTTTCAACGAAACTCTCGGCCACATCGTGTTTATTCGCTTGCATGTAGATATCAGCTAAGAGGAGCCAACTACGCTCTAGGTACTCAGCCTCTTCAAAATTCCAAGCGTTGCGAGAAATCCGTTTAAGTTGATTCTTTGCCCGCTGCGTTTGTTTCAGCATTACCAGTGCAGATGCCATTCCAAGAATCGGCCCAACTAAGTTCTGATACTCATCCTTCAGGGCGAGATCTGAAAAGTCCTGCAGCGCTGATTCGATTTGGAATTTCTGTTTCGTGGCCAACTGAAGGAAGTTGTGCAATAGTCGATGATTCAGGGCTTCATTGTCCATGCCTCCAAGGCGAGGTCGAAGTTCTTTTAGCAGCCTCTCGGCAGTTCGTAAGGCAATGATTCTGGAATCGTTAAACTCTCCAGAGGAGTCCGCTGCCGCGTCAGCATCGGTAGCGTTGGGCAGGTCTCCATCGGGGTTTATACAAATCTCAATCATGTTGAAGATTGCCTGTTGGCCCCATTCATAGTCGCGACGGGCGTTGTTAAATAAGCGTAATGCTCCGTTTGGATTTCCGCAATACCATTCGTACAGGCCCTTGCAATAATTGTAGCCAGCGATCTGTGAGGGATTGACTGAAGCCTGTTCGGATCGCTGTAGAAATGAGAGAACTTCCGATAAAGTGCCGGAACGCCGCATCACCTCAATGAGGCGAGCCAAAGCGGTCCAATAGCAAGGTTGAGAGATGAGAAGCTGCGAGAAGTGATAAGCGGCATTTTCAAAATCCATCTGCAAAAAGGTGATATAAGACTTGGATTTGGAGTTTTAGGCTAGGTACCTTTCTAAAAGAGAGGTCGGCCATCATAACTGAAGCTGCTTCGTTGTTGCTATCCAAATTCAGGATCTGATTGCAAATCTCCTTGCATAGGTCCATTTGATTCATCTGCAAATAAAGCCTGGCCAAAGCTGGCAAGATTGTTATGTCATTTGGGGAATATTTGAGCGACTCCTTGAATACTTTTACAGCCTGATCATTTTCACGAAGGCTTATCGATTGCTCCGCTATGAGGAGGCAGATTCTAGAATTTGAAGAGTCGATTTTTATTGAATGTCACGAGATAAACCGACTAAACAACCCACTTGATAAGAACCTGATTCTGTTCCTGTAAGTTTCCCGATTGGTCAATGCTGATCCTCTTCTGCACGCGATACTGATTGTCGCGAGCCTCCTTTAGTCTGGATAGGGAGAACGCAATATTTCCAGACTTCTCATGAACCCTCGCCAATAGCAGCAACTGCTTGCTTCGTAGTTGTAGAGCTGATATGTCATTATCGTCACTGAAAGGCAGCACATCAATTAATCATCCAAAAAGTGGCAACGGACTACTTACATTCGCATCTGATCGACATCCAGAGTAAGAATATCGGCAGCGTTTTCGAATTGTTTCAACTTAAGATAGAGCTCGGCCAAATCCAACTTCAGTCCAGAGTGATCAGGATTCTGAACAGCCTCGAGGTAGTACTTAATCGCTTTCTTGTACTGATGAGTTTTTACGTAGGCTCTTCCCAGTTTGCTCGCCAAGAGCGAATCGTTTGGATTTAGCTCAAGTGCTCGAGTATAAGCATCCACAGCTAGGTCGGGCTCTAGAATATATTAATTGAAGGAATGCAAATAGCTTTGATATGAATTGGAAATACCTTGAATGGACATATAAGCTTCGCCAAGCATAAGGTAACTTTCAGGCTCTGGGCATGTCTCAACCAGCTGCTTGAAGCATTTGGCAAAAGCCACGCGATCCTTCCGGTGATGTAGATAAATGTTAGCCAAGTGAGTTTTTGCCTAAAAAGAACAAAGATTATGTTGAAGCCAATCAAACTGTTAAGAGCTGTAACGATGTTGCTGAAACTGGCCAAGCTGTCTAAAATTTAATAAAGACGAACTCAATGTTACAAACACAATCATGCTGCAAGTGGAAGACTTGATTTACTTTGACCGCGTGCAGATCCAGCTCCAGCACACCGTATCAGCTTTTATTATGTTCAGCTTATTATGCATTTCAAACACCGCGTTGAAATTCAAACATTTACTCTCACACACCTGAATATAGTAAGACTGGCCGGGCTGTATTTCTGCCAGCAGATCAATCGCCTTGGCAACATTTCCATTCTGCATCACTAGATCAGCATTCGCTATAACCAACCGCCCCTCCTCAGAAGTGCCACTGAACTCCTCCATAGCATTCTGCAATAACCTTTCGCTTTCATACCCTTCGCCCAACTGAATGTACACATCAATAAGTTCCAAATACAGTGTGACTTTATCGGATAGCGTAAAGCTGCCAATGTCAGACTTTCGATATCTCTTCGGAGAAGCGACATTTGTCACCTGTACATCGGACGCAAACTTGGTTCCCGTCAAATTCATGGCATTCAAGAAACTCTTCTGTGCCTCAAGATACTGCTGCTGATTTTTCTGAACGATTCCAATCAACAGATGGTACAAAGGATTCTCCCGAACAGCGAAATTATGCGATAACCCAATCTCCAGCGACTGCAAGGCCTTCGAAAACTGTCTCTGTTGGATCTGTATTTGAGATATTAACAAATGAGCATCGGTGTAGGTGGCGTCGATTTCGTTAAGAACCTTCTGGAGCGTTGTCGTCGCTGAACTAATCTCTCCGCAAAGGAATTCCACCTTTGCCATCATGAATATTGCTTTTACCGAACCGGGACAAGCTTTGCAGACGGCTTCTAAAATGTTTAGACAATGCTTGAGCGATATGTGAAGAGTGTCCTTCGTGAGATTTACTCCAACCTTAACCTGGACCTGGACCGGTGAATGTTGCATAAGCTCTGCAGTAACTTGGAGCAAAAAGTCCGGATCGAATCGAAGCAGATATTCAGCTCCAAACGAGAGGGTCTTCAGATTTTTAAAATGAATTTCAGTCGCTTCAATAAGACACATCACCGCTTGGTCGCCATTATCTGCTATTTTCGATGAAAGCAACAACAAAATGGGTTCTTTGTTCAGTCCTTTAATTTCGTTCAAGAACTCCACTTGCTGTCGTGCCTGTTCGGTGACGCCACTCTCAATTATCTGGCAAAGTGTCAGGCCACACAGAGCGAAGAACAGATTGTCGTCAACTTTGGTCGCTGATCGGAAATACTTGGTGGCTTCCTTGTAGTTACCCATCAGAACGCACTGATATCCCAGCTCAGTGATGAATTCTGGGTTTCCCGGACTCATTTGGACGATTTTATCCACGTACTTCTGAGTTACACAGAGAATATCCTTATGACGTCCACAAATTCTAGAGAACAGCTGACAAATTTGCAGTAAAAGACTGTAATTGCCCATCTCCACCCTCTCGGCGGCATTCAGCAACTGCTGTAACGTCTGTGATCCGGCTTGGATATTTCCTTCCCTACAAATCAACAGAAATCCCTTCACTCGCAGTGCAGCAATGCTCGTCGGTTCTAGATTTATAATCCGCAGAGCGGTCTCATATGCGTGGTCCCAATTCCAGCTTGCCAGCTGAGTTTCCATTTTCTCAATGAGCGGGATGTTCAGCTCAGGGAATCGCACAGACAATTTATTCAGCACCGATATGGCGTTCTCGTAGTCACTGTTCAGTTGAAAGTACTTCACTTGACCCAGCGAGGCATCGATATGTTTCCCATTGTTCAATACTTTCTCCAGCGATATAAGGATGTTCTTACTGATCCTTCCCTCCGAGTTCAGCTCGGCCCACGCCTTCAGAACATAGGCGTTCACCAACTCTGGATTGAGTTTGATCGCCTTCTCAGCGTACTCCCGCGCTTTGTCTACTTTACCACCACTTAGAAAGAGAAAGACTGCAGCATAATAAGCCGAATTCGCGGTTAAATTCTTTCGCTCTTCCTTGAGTTTTGTCTCCAAATTCGCCAGCGCATCTTTGTCCACCAAATTGCATCGCTTGTGTGCATAAATCAGACCCAAAATGGCAGCTAATCCAAGATCAGAGTCATTCTTCAGTGGATTCAGTTCGCGAATACCTTCCTGCACTCGATTACCGAGAGCCAGGGAAATGCCATTATACAGCCGGAAGCAGGGACTTGCTGGAAACTTGGCCAAACCATCCAGCGCAGTCTTTTGCATCGAATGAAATAACTTTGCCCGTCCGTAATACAAGATGAGACTACTAAAGTCCGTTTCATCCATTTTGGCGAGATAAAAAGCGAAACTAAGAATGTGCCAGAGCCCGAGTTTATTTATGAAATTATAAAATATGCAAGTAGAAAGTATGCAATGTATCTTTTGAAGTTGTTAGTTTTGGAGATACTTCAAATACTTTGGATCGAATTTCTCGATGTAGTAACGGACGTAATCACAATGTGTCTCTGCACGGTATTTGTGCTCTTCAATGTGGCTTAGAGCGGCCTAAAACGAAAGAAAGTGGAAAGGCAATGATTTTGTACAGGTCCGAGTGAAGCAATGATAATTTGTTACAGAAAATAAACAGTAGGGGGTTAGATGGAGAATGAATCTTAATTACAAGTAAAATAAGGGAGTTTGCCTGCCAACTAAATGGGACCCCAGTAAAAAAATATCTTTACTACTAGTACATGCAAACATGGTTTTATCGCCAGGCTGATGTAGATGCCACAAATAGTCTTAACTACACTGATCTGCAACGCGTTGCGTTCTCATCGTTTGCATGCTGTATTCTTAGAACGACACAATTTGATGAATACTTTTTTTTAACCAAGGACATGTATACAAAACAAATGAAAAAAATTAGTAGGTATGATGTATGAAACAAAATGTATGACACTACAACATAACATGACCCAAGCTAAGTAAATTAATGCAAAAAATAATGTAAGAAAAATAAACAAACAAAAATTATATAGGTAATGAAGAATAATTCCAACCTTTGCCAACATTTTGCCAATACCACGGCCACCAAACTCCTTTGGTACTTCGGTGTGCATTATTTTAATCAAATTTCCTTCCTTTTCGTATTCGAGAAATGCACGAGAATTTGGTAATTCTATTTGGAATTCTTGGACTTCCGCATTATGAACAACTTTAAGAGAATTATTATCTGGTACATTGGAAGAAAAAGTTTTACCCTCCATCATAAGTGCTAGTGCTCTTGGGCGATAAGACAGTCGCTGAACCTTAGGTGTAGCAAGAATAGTGCATATGAAATTGGGTGTTTTGGCAAACATTCTACATAAAAATTCAAGTTCTAATTAGACCTACAAGTTTTTAACAAGTGAAAGTTTTCTTACGAAAAATCTGAACTATTTACCTGAAGTTAATTGAAAATAAAAATGCGCGTCACAATACTAATACTAGACAACCCCACAGCAAATAACGCGTTATCTCTACAATCACCATGAAAATCGAAAACAAAACAAATAATAAGCCTGCGCAATGTTAGTTTTGTTGACAGCAGTTTCTAGTAGTGGTGGAACTATTGAATAAAAACTCAATCGATTGTAGTAGATTTTTCATTCGATGTTATAGTACTTAAATTGAATTGAATTGAATTGAACTTATTGAGACTTTTAGAAAGATAACATTGTGGTGTGCTTTACATGTCTGTAGCGTATACTTAAAAATATGGGCTTAGAACATTAGACTGTGACTTGGAAGCATTATGCTGTCTGTCATTTTCTGTTTTCTCCAGCCAAATTAAGGTATATTGACTTGAAAATTAAATTAAAAAATACTATTCGAATTAAATCTTAGAGTATCACCATGTAAGGCAACAAAATTGCACCTTGAAATATAAAGTTGACATCGATAGAGCAAGTGGTTCGAAAATGCCACAGGCTTCAATATACGATATTTTGTATTTTCAGTAAAACAAGTGCACATTGTATCTAGGATTTCTACGATATTTCAGCTGTTTTCTCCAGCCAGACTAGCGTATGTATATTCAACCCGAAAACAATATTCCAAAATACTACCCCGATCAAACATTTTATTGTACAACCGTGAAGGGTAAGAAAATTACAATTAAAAAAAAGTGGTGTGGGTGCGATCCGCGTGGACCGACTAACTTCGCAGTGGATCAATATGATTTATGCAATTAGTGGGACATTTTGAAATGTGGTGAACCATAAGATATGCCCTTTGATATTCTACATGGAAATTAAATGTTGTTAATAACAGCGAAGTGTGATATATATTAATGCAACCATTGTTATAAACACGGAGACCTGTAAATTTACATGTATACGAAATAACGGAGCACAGTGTAATAATGATTTGCTCAATGACAAATGACAAAAAAAAGTATGTACAAATAAAGGCAAACTATTTTAGTTATTTATGTACAAACAAAAAACGGCTGTCGCGATTTTGCTGGAAACTGTTCTGAGTTACGTAATTACACTTCGAATAAACCCGGTCCCATAATAATATGATTTTTGGTTCTCGAGATAATCGTGGCGAAAGATAATTCCGGACGCATATACGCACATACGTACATACGTCCATACACACGCACCGACATCTCTATAAAAACGTTAGATTTGGATTCTGGTGACCTTTAAACGTGGAGATATGTCAAAATCCGCGATTAACAAAATCGGCCCCATTACACTCGGGGAAGTTAATAAATAGTACAAATCATCAATTTCAAAATTCAGCTAATTTTTTTAGTTATTTATTTACTAACAAAAAACTGCTAGACCGATTCCGATGGAAACTTAATCAGTTCTGAGTTACGTAACTACGCTTCGAATAAACCTGGTCCCATGTCAATATCGTCTTTGGTTCTCGAGATAATCGTGGCGAAAGATAATTCCGAACGCACATTCGTACATTCGCACAGACGTACATACACACAGTCATGCAACTCTATAAAAACGTTGGATTTGGATTATGGTGACCTTGAAACGTGGAGAAATGTCAATATCCGCGATTCACAAAATCGGCCCCATTACAAGAACTTCCACTGGGAAGTTAAAAAAGAGAAAAAGTTGACCTCGATAGGACAAGTGGTTTGAAAATGGCAGCGGTTCAAAAATTTATTCGTAATAATAAAACTTCAATAAAACTAGAGCAAGTGGTTCGAAAATGGCACAGGCTTCAATATACGATATTTTGTATTTTCAGTCAAACAAGTGCACATTGCATCTAGGTTTTCTACGATATTTCAGCTGTTTTCTCCAGCCAGACCAGCGTAATATATGTATATTCGCTTTAATACTCTAACAGAAAATTATAAATAGTGCAATATTGTATTTAAATCATTGAGATTTATTCAGTTCAGTAAAAGTTCTGAATTTTCAAACTCAAAATTTCTCTAAGCGTGTCGGTCACTGGGTATGTTACCCTATAAAAAAATTATTGGTTAGTTGCTCGCAATGAAAAACACTTGCACAAAATTCTTTATCAAATTGGCAAAATGGAGTAATTAGGTCATTATTATGAGGATCATCAAAGAGATTGTTGAGAACGAACATTATAAACAGAAAGGAATTGAAAATATTAAATGATTTTAATCATCAAATGAACAAATTTGTTAAACTTTTCCACCTTCTTCTTTTCTTATCAGAATAATCCCATTACTATCCATAAGCAATTTTTGTTTCTCTTTGAAGTTCCTTTGCTTTCTTGAGTAGTGCTCTATTGAAGTTCGTGAGACTATCATTGATGAAAATACAATTTCCATCGCCATCGCCGAACATGCACAAAGTTCATTTCACCCTCTTCTTCTTGTTTAAAATGCTCCGCATCAGCTCCATTGATCTTAGCTTCACACAAACAATGGAAAGCGTCTTCATACGTGCTATCACTTAAACTCAACAATTAGGTCCGTTCGCGAACTAATATGCAACGTAAATTTATATAAACTTTCGTGCAAAACTACACAAACGCGTTCTCGTACTGAGAAAATGGTAAAAAGATGAACGAATGAAAAATGTACTTTCGTTCATTTTTCTTCACACAGAATTTCAGCTGGTAAGAAAATGAAAACTGTCAAATGATGAAATCCTATGAGTTTGCCAGCAAAAAAACAGCTGTTGCTTCTTTTCAAGCCAAACTAAGAAGTTTTTACACAAAAGCGTTCGCGTACTTTTCTTAGAAATGAGAGGATTCTCTCTCGATTTTGGAGATTTGACACTTTTCATTTTTCTACACATAAAGTACGCGAACGCACCTATTATTCTTGAAATCATTTTTTTGAGTTTATATTATCTATTGACGAATTTAGTATGCAAGGTAGTGTGTTGGGACCAGTACTTTTCCTCCTATACACGAACGACCTACCACAAAATGACGAAACTACTGTTGCCACTTTTGCAGACGATACTGTTGTAATTGCAGTAGGAAAAACCGAACAGGAAGTTACAGAAAAACTGCAAAGGACAGTAAATGATATATCCAATTGGACCAAAAAATGGCAAATAAAATTAAATGAACTGCAGTCGGTTCATATTGACTTTACGAATAAAAACGTACAACACATACCTGTGTACATAAATAGTAAAGTAGTACTGCATTCGAACTCAGCTGAGTATTTAGGCTTGACTTTGGACGCAAAGTTGAGCTGGAAAACACATGTCAAAAAAAACGAGATGAACGAAATATACGATACAATAAAATGTATTGGCTCATAGGGAGGAATTCATGCCTCTCAATCTACAACAAACTGCTTCTCTACAAGCAAATATTAAAACCAATTTGCACATATGGCCTCCAGTTATGGGGGTTCACAAGAAAGACAAATCTTCAAAGCATACAATGGTTTCCAAAGAAAGTATTACGCAATATTGTTAATGCGCCGTGGTACATACGTAATGCTGATCTATATAGGGATCTAAAAATTGAAATGGCAGAGGACGAGGTTCGGAAGGTCGCAAGAAGACATGAAGTTAGGCTTCGCAACCGTGGTAATTTAGAAGTAGTTCAACTACTTAATAAGAACAATTTTGTTAGAAGATTACGTAGAGTTAAACCTTTTGAACTAGTTAACTAGGTAAAAAGGAAAGAAATATATGTGTTACACCATAATCACACGAATAAAGTGATAATGAATTAAAAAACAAAAGGTAACAAACCAAAGTTAGTTCCTAAAAACAGTAGGTACATAAGTACATAAGCAAATATTAAAACAAAATTGCTGATTAGTCTGTAGACTAGGTGCGATTACTGGAAGGATGGTAACATCATTCCTTCCCTGGGTGTTTTTAGTGGGTGTTTCAAGTCCCACACTATCGCAAAGCTCACCTAGTTACACGCAAAAAAAAATATTAGTATGCCCAGGGTGGGATATTTCCGCTTTAATTGACGCAATAAAATCAAGAAGAACCCGCGAAATGGAGTTTTATATGTGATATAAGAAATATTGCGGTTTGAAGTTTTCTGCTTCTGTTTTTAAGTTCATCTCCCTTCTTTGATGTAGTCTGGATACTGAATTTAAGATCAAAAAAGTGGTCTGGGTGCGACCCGCAAGGTCCACACGACGAACTTCCCAGTGGGATCAATATGATTTATGCAATTAGTGGAAAATTTTGAAATGTGGTTTACCATAAGATATGGTTAAGAATTATTTAATATTAAAAAAATGTTCTTTAATATTGTTCACGGCAATTAATTGTTGTTAATAACAGCGAAGTGTGATATATATTAATGCAACCACAAGGAGACTTGTAAATTTACATGTATACGAAATAACGGAGCACGTTATAAAAATGGTTTGCTCAATGACCAGGGCGGATCTAGGATCTCGACAAGGGGGGGGGGGGGGGGGGGGGGTTCATACTATTTATGCTGTCATGACCTAACTTAACTAACCTCATTTTCTCATTCTTTTGATACATTTTGCATGAAACTACAATAGTGCCGCTCGTGTGGACACACGGTTACCACTGCAAACAATTTTAATTCGGAACATCTACTTCGCGACACAGTGTCGATAATTTTTTGATACACAGATATATACTCGTATATGCACCAGTTATGAGTTCCGAAGTAAACGGAGTACAAGCCCATATCAGGTCTCATTTTCCTCTTGCAATCTACGTTCATTGTGCCGCGCATGGATTCAGTTTGGTCATCATTCATCAATGCCGCTTGCGGAGTTTCGGGTATAAAAAATGCGTTAGGAACTATCGAAGCAATAGAAGCATTTTTCCACTGGCCGAAGAGACAAAGCATTTTAAAGGAAGACATTTTGAAAATGCCGAAAAAGAGTGACCGGAGAAAAGAAAAATTGAATTCTTTCGCTGTTTCAAGATGGGCTCAGTCTCATGAAGCAGTTTCAACTTATCTCGAACTTCAACCGGCCGTTATAGAAGCTTTGAAAGAAATAAAAAAGTGGAAAGATCTAGAGACTTCACAAAAGGCTTCTCAGCTTTTGACCGCGATTTTGACAAACGAATTTCAAATCTTCTGTCATATAATGGAATCGATCAATTCTATCGTCATGCCTCTTAGTCGGGAATTGCAGACGAAAAATCAAGACCTAGGAGAAGCCACAAAGTTAGCTGATGATGCTACGAATGATATCAAGGAAAAGCGGGAAAACGTTGATTCACATGTTTGTATCATTTACGACAATGTAGCTGAAATCTGCTCTTAATATGAAATTGCCTCGTCGTTGCAGTCAACAGAAAAACCGTTGCAACGTTGAAACACAAAATGTCGAAGATTATTACAGAATTGCCTTCTACATTCCATTCCTTGATACTTACATTTTTCATCTCCAAAGTCGGTTCGAAAAACACAAATCGATCTTCCACAGTTTCGGACAACTATTTCCTTCCAAGCAGGAATTTGATGAGGAAAAATGCGCAGATCTTTACAAGTTTTATGACGAAATATTGGACTGTTCCGAAACGAATTTTATCTCAGAGATGAGAATGTGGAGGCAACGGATCTTTGATCAAGATATTCAAAATGCGCTCGATGCACTATCAGTGAGTAACTTCAGATCGGAATTTTTACTTCCAGAATCAGTTTCTATAACCCATCGAATACTTAACTTTCAATGGTTAAGTTATTTTTTAGGTTATCAATGAAAAATGTTTTAAAAACGTGAACACGATTTTACGAGTATTGGCAGTGTTACCCGTAACAACAGCAGCTCCAGAATGATCAATTTCGACCCTAAGAAGAATAAAAAACTATCTTAGAAGTACAATAGGACGGGAGCGCCTGATTGGACTCGCTTCTTTGAGTATCCATCCTGTAATTGGACTAACGGAAGACGAAATTCTGCAAGAATTCTTCAAAAAACCGCGGAATTTTAAAAACGATGGAGATTTTCTCTAGATTTCGCACTATTGCTAATCTGTTGTAGTAACATGAATTGAATAATAATAATATTATGCATGACAAAATTCGAGAAATCATTTATTTGCACATTACAATCTTTTTTGGATTTTCGAATCGTAAAATAGAATATGCAAATTTTCGGCGACAGAATACCAGCATTTCAGATTCAGGTCGGTTTGGACCTCCCTGGGGGGAGTCCGGACCCGATAACCCCCTGGTCCCATGTCAATATCATCTTTGGTTCTCCAGATAATCGTGGCGAAAGAAAATTCCGAACGCATATACGTACATACACACGGAAAGACATCTCTATAAAAACGTTGAATTTGGATTCTGGTGACCTTGAAACGTGGAGATATGTTAAAATCCGCGATTCACAAAATCGGCCCCATTACAAGAACTTCCACTGGGAAGTTAATAAATACATAACTTAAGTAGAAAAACACAAGCTTTTGTACTTTTACCTATATATTGCATATTTTCGAGGTGCGCCACTTTTTGTGTAACTCAGTTTTAGAAAAAGAGGAGTAATGTCCGGATATTTAACATAGTCGCACATTCTCTTGATACTTGTACTTACTATCCTCAAACTCCAACCCCTGAAAAAATTAAATAAAAATTACAAATTTCAGCATCACCACCGCTTTGCAACGCTGTAAGTCACACAAAGTAACACACATACATTGTTATAAACATATCGTACCCAATGGTACGCTGTACTTTATTTTAAATTAGGTAATCGGTCTACACCAATCTTCCAGTTGATTAAATCAAATCGTCTTTCCCCACTCGATCCAGAGTGCAAAGACTCAAAGGTCTTCATAAAATCCATTTAGTCTTTCTATAGCATTCGGTTCGGTTTGTAGTTCCTCTTCCATTCGCAAAAAAATAAATCCCAACTGTGAAAAGTGAAAAAAGAAAACACAATCAGTTTGAGATTCTTCGTATATTGGATAAATAAATACATTAAACAAACCAAAAAAATTATTAAGTACAGGTATAACCAAACTCTATATTGGTATTTAGAATAAAATATTTTTTCCCTGAATCGTGTCTACTCTACAAAGTTGTAGTGGAATCCTTCAGAGTCGGCTCCTTTTTCACCCCGCACAAGTTTCGCAGGTAGCCTACCCACATATTTCGCGTAACCGGGTCTAGAATAATAAAGTACACAAACAGTACAAAGCCTTGTATTGTGGCGGTTAGGCAGAACAGGTAGGAGAACACAATTCCTGCTTTCATGGCGGTGAGTAGGCCAAAAATCCACGTGAATCCCAAGAGGAAGAACAGTAGAACTGACAATCTGATCTGGGATATTGCCATCTTTTTTTCAATGTGTCGGATGGCTCCGTTTGGCCCTCGGATTAGGTTGTATATTACTAAAATGAAGATCAGCAAGTTGCCGAGGATCACCAGCGCCACGGGCAGGACTATGCCAAGGTATAGTGACTGGCCGGTTGGGTAACATATCGCCGATCCGGAATCCTCTTGAGGAATGTATGATTCTCGATCGAGAAAGACCACCAATAATACCGGTATAAGTGGCAGTCCCCAGCCAAGGATGAATGATTTTATGAAAAATCTCTTTGGACGAGTATTGCCGAAAACCTGGACATATCGTTTGAACTGCAAATACGCGATAATCATCATCCAGCAGAACTGCACTAACACTGAGTACTGCAGGCAGGCTCCCAGCGCCACGCAGCTGGAGAATATTTCCTTTTCGATAAGATGC
Organism: Portevinia maculata; assembly: GCA_949715645.1. Classification (NCBI taxonomy): domain Eukaryota; kingdom Metazoa; phylum Arthropoda; class Insecta; order Diptera; family Syrphidae; genus Portevinia; species Portevinia maculata. The sequence continues at coordinate 289,083,043 of OX454525.1, read as the reverse complement.
ATTGAATAGTCCTCGGTATTGACGAAGCAGAACAGAATCATTTGCAGAGCAATCGCAACTGACAGTTGAAGGAGGACTTTTGATGAAGCTTTCTCCCGCCATGTCTGGAAAATGAGTGCTGTTACAAAGATCCCAATGATGCCGATCAGAGAGAGTGAGCACCCCAGCAGAGTAATGATGTCCAAGGCTTCCCGATGAATGTCGGTGATAACTACCACGTCAGAGGATGCCGATAGGTTATAGGAACCCCCTATGAGGTACGCAAAGGGGGTCAAGTGCGAGCACCCACACCAGACTAAATGATCGTCAGTTGTGGATCGTCCCAGAAAGACTAAACCGTCATTAGCCCAGGTCTTATAGTTCCAATACCGGCAACTTGTTTCGCTCGAATTGCTCTCTTCTGAACTTACGGGAGTTCTCAGAATCAATGGGAGCAACTCAGGCAGATCCCGATCATGTCCAGGTATAGAGATCGATATGATCTTGCTGAATACCTTGTTGTCGATAACATCGCGATCTTCCTGAAAAAGTTTATCGTTCGTAAAGACTTTGATCACAATTCGAAGATCTGGACGATCCACTGTAGACACGTTCTTTGTCAATAGACTTATCTCGTCCAAACGAGCTAGCATTGTTTCCGGCACAAATGTTGCCAGCTGAAGTCCGTTTTCCTTCAGCAAATCCTCAATTGACTGATTTGAGTACAGGAATCTATAGAAGTCGTTCTCAAATACACCCTGATGGGCATTGATGACAATCTTCTCCTTATAAAGAGCCACTCCAGTTATATTTGCGACGTCAGGATCTATTACGAACACGATCAATTTGGGGGCTATCATCACCCCTACTCCATCGCGATAGTTGATGTTCTCAACTAACTCATCGTTATCGCTTGTTACCGTGAAATCAAAATCCGCGTCATTGCTGTCACTGTGGCTGCTATTTGTTCCAGTCGCCGCCAGTTGTAGGGGTTTCGTTGAAATCTCATCAATTAGACTCTCGAATGCGTCAAGCAGGATGTTTGTCGAATTTAATCTAATTGACGGTTTGATTATATCCACATTGACTTTCATTAGGTAATTGTAGATGCTAACAATGTCGCTTGTTGCCGCCTTTGTGTTGTTAAATAGGTTTGCGTTAGTTTTTGAGGGAGGGTGATTGTTTGTTTGATTCGTTGTAACTCGTCGTGTTGACGATGAGGTGAGCTCTGTTGATATCGTGTTGAGGATCCTTCCCAAGAAAAACAGATCGGCAGGAATCAAGTGGTCGAAACTCTTCTTGATGATTGCCTTAACGTCTTTAATGGCTTTCTCTGGTTCACTTTTCGATCGTTTCGAGATGTCAAATTCGTATAGATTTTGAGTTATCAGTCGAGAGGGAATCTCTTGAATACAGCTTATCTTAGTATTACCCACATCCTCCCATATTGCTCCGTAGAGGAAGCTCCCTATGCATCGTCTCGTAATCGGTAGCCCATTCGTTTGCAGACAAAGTTCCTTCGTTGTTGATGTCTGGCCCAGTTTTGCGGTTGACCACTGGTTGTTGTTATTATCGGGCAGTAGCTCAGGAAAGCAAAATTCTGTGCTATTCACCGAAGATCTGTTGAAGTTATTCATTTTTACGAGATCACTAAGGAGGTTCCTTAACTCCATGCGAATCGATGTATCATGCCTGATGCCGCGATCATTTTCCTCTTCATCATCCTCTTCGCTGCTGTCTTCATCGCTAACATCAACAGCCGAGTCCTTCAAAGAACATGATACATGACAAAGCAATGATATGCTACTCAGATCGTCACTGATCGATTCCACACTCATCACTCTTACGTCGTTCATTCGCAGCGCTTTGAACTTCCATTTCTGTTCGCGAACGTTCATCATGTGTTTAATAGTCTCCTCAACGTCTTTACCAAACCTCTTCATATTGCCATGCACTCGCTGACATTTCTCCACGTCGCACGGAATGTCAAACATTAAAGCAAATGTGTGTCCATTTCGTTTCTTCGAAGCTACAATCTTCGCTGACTTAATAAGCGAAAGATCAACAACAGTGTGCGCCTCGCACCAATAATACCCCGGCCCACTGCCATACAGCTTAATTTCGAAAATTGTCTTCGACTGATCAGAGCTCTCCCAAATCATGTCTTTGATCTTCACCGATCGAACCTCATCGTAATCGGCGTTGGTAAAGCACTTAATTCCATAGTCATCGTCACTGTCTTCCCATATTGACCAAATAAAATTCCGATTGTAAACCGTCAATAGGAGCCCACCATCCAACTCGCGATCGCTTTTCAAAAACATCTCCACCCTCTTCCCAGTCTGAATAACTTCTTGGCTCAAGTACCGCACCGATCGATAACCCAGATTTACCTTGAACTTCTCTTTCGCGTTCATCAGCACATTATACCTAACACCATCAATATGTTTTTGATTAAGCAGAAAATACTCATCTTCATCGTAATCGATTTTCTTGAGAATAAGACGTATCGCGTTGCGATTTTTCCAATACTCCCCAGTGTGAATTTGCCTGGCACGTTGATGAGGTTCCACATCCCAATCGATGCCATAACAGATGTTCGGCTTGTAGCTCAGAGCTCCATAATCTTTTGGGCAAACAGATTTTATAGCCAGATTTTTAATTTTGTAAATACAAACGGCATGATGGAGCTCAGTGCAGTGACTCATCTCGAAGACTGGAATTGGATTTACGATTGCGACCAGACAGCTCTTATCAGAAAGTTCGTCGTATTCCACCCGCGTAAAAATATCACCCCACTTCCGGCCGGGTAGTTTCCAGATCAACGGATTGTACTTCTTGTTACCCGCCCTCTGGACGGGTATCCAAAATGCGGCGATAGTCTTCATTGATCGCAGATACTCGTAGAGCTTCACCCGCTCATAGCTGTCCAAATCTAAGATCGTCACATCTGAACCGAAACACAGACCCGCGCTCCACTCTTCTGGACTTTCTGATATTTTCACGCACAACGGTCGTGTTCCATTGCGTATCGGAATTTCAATAAGATCCTCAGGACACAGACGATTCTGGCTAAACGTATTCGGGGAATGATCACACGGTGGTGATTCCTTTGGCACCCATTCGCCATTGATTGTGGAACATTTTCGCATAACGATCGTGCCATTGCTTTTCACGCACGCCGGCTCCGATATCACAAAGTCTGTTTCACTACTCTTGGAATGCCTCCAAGTAAACAATTGATCTTCTTGCATTGTAATCTCCTTAGTACATTCCTTATAGAGGAGCTGACAATAGATATAAGTGAAAATATTTTAGAAAAAATCTTTACTGCGGTTATGAAATACATACACTGGAATCCCTTCCACCACCCACCACTAAAATTGGTATTATCAACGCCACCAATCCAAACAATCCGCAACATCCCATGATAAGAGTAGGTACGCACCGAGAACAAAAACGACAAAAGTATTTTAACTCCGATATATGAATGGTTGCCTTCTTCGAAAGATCGTCGGAGATCGACAGAGACCGTCCGATTGAACGTAAACCAAAAAGACAAATACATACACAAACAAAATTATAGAAATATAAATTCCAGCAGTGTACACCTTTACCTTATAAAACCACGGAACTAAGTGTTTGGGGTCGACAAATTAAAATTGTGCTCGATCTAACTACACTAGCAAAATCGGCGCGATCATCCCTCGGCGTTGAGTAAAGAAAGATTCCATTTCGATCTGTCTCACTCTGTATTCGGTTTAGCTAAGTTTTTCTGTTTTCCCTTGTGGCTACGGCGAAAAGAGTAAATTATAATTACAATTACATCTAAGAAACAGCACAATGATATACTTATCCCAGTCCTATCTACTTAATGGAGTTAAAAATGGTCTATAAAAAAACATCTCTTGGAATGCTCACGTGTAAGCTAGTTGCGCATACATAGATCGGAAATTGTTTAGATTCGTAGATTGGCTTCTCTTTTTAAAAACACAAAAAAAAGTTGTTCTTATCATTATTTAAATATTCTCAAATTGGAAGAAAAAAACAAAGAAATGAATCGAAAACAAAATTAGTAGATTGGTGGTGTAGAGGTAACTGCGCGCGGCCCGGTGCTCTGGTTGAGCTTGAGATACTAAGTATGTACACTTGATGAGATGAAACAGTAAATAATGCAAGAGATTTATTTGTCAGGAAAACAGTTGCGTATGAATTTATTTATTTTTAACTTATTTAACTAAAGATTACTTCCAACAGTAGTGATTGCGACACTTCAACTTTCCCCCTCAAACTTAAGATCATTCAGTAAAAAAAATTTGTATCTTCTTTAGGGTGCCGATAGTTTGCAAAACTGAAGTGATCTTATGTTGATTTAAGAACTTTGTCAGGTTTCGATGACGGGCTTATGCCACTTCGAGTCATATTGCACTAATCTAAAATAAAGAAAAGAAAAAACATAGGGACGGGCTACAGTCCGTCGGGCGAACTGTTGGATACCCTATTCTTATTCCTATCCCTCATAAGTGGGCGTGATAAAAGTATAAGTATGGTTGAATTGCTAAGAACGCTCTACATTTTTTTTTTATAATAAGCGCGCACTAAAGGGATTTGTTGGGACCCTTATAATGTATTAGCTACACAGCGCGGGCGTTAAGGAAATTAGGGTGAGAGGAAAAGGAGAGATGCCGATGCACGTTGGTTTTGAATGTCTGTAGGTTATAATGTGTAGGAAAAATAGAGCGGGGAAGAGCATTCCACATTCGTGTTGTACGGCTGAGGAAAGATTCTTTGAACTTCACTGTACGTCCGAACACAGGCTTGAGGGTGAACTGATGAGCATTCCTTGCATGGCGGGTATTGCGGTTGAAATGTTCAATGCAACTGGCTATTTCGTTTGAGCACTTATGGTGGAAATAACGATAAAATAACGACAGGCAGGAGACATTACGACGATGACTAAGAGAGTCAATCGATCTCGCGATGTCTCGGTCGCCAATGAGTTTTATCGCGCGTTTTTGGATCCTGTCAAGTAGCTCCAATCTCCAAATAAGTTATTGGTGTACCGGACCAGCTATGAGCGTTGTACTCGAGTTTCGGGCGAATAAACGCCTTATAAATTGTAGCCAGATCAGAAGGGGTGAAATATTTCTTACAACGCCTAGACATTTCGCCAATGAAGGTTGTCATTAACACACATACCGAGAATGGAAAGTCTTTCGGTTTCAGCGATGTAAGTGCCATTCATAGATAATGGCAGTGTGTGTGGGTTTTGCTTTAATGACAGGAGACAGCATTGAGTTTTGAAAGCATTAAATTCCACTCTATTGGTTTTACCCCACTGAGTTATGCTGTTAGGATCGGAATTTAATGAGCTTAACATACGTTGCCGTTCCAGTTCCACACCCGAAGATGAGGGGCGTGACCCAAGAAACGAATATGAGAAGCTGAGGGTACTGTCATCAGCAAAGGAATGGATTGGATTAAAAGTAACAGACAGGAGATCATTTATAAAAATGAGAAAGAGAGTCGGGGACAGAACAGAGCCTTGGGGGACACCAGCATTTATTTGGTGAGTTGCAGACTTGAAACCGTCCAAAGCAACTTGAATTGAACGGTCCGAAAGGTAATTTCTAATCCATTGAAGAAGAGTATCATCGATTCCAAATGCACGCATTTTCGACAAGAGAGCTTGATGCCAAACTCTGTCAAATGCCTTTGAAATATCAAGCGCAACGATTTTACTTTCACCACCTTGATGAAGAGATTGGTTCCACTTTTCGGTTAGATATGTCATCAAATCACCTGTGGACCTGTTGCTACGAAAACCATACTGCCGGTCATTAAGAAGTTTTCGCGATATTTCATTAGCTGACGGTTTATCAGCGTTTCCATGACCTTAGAAAGAAGGGACGTAAGTGCAATTGGTCGGTAGGAGGAGGAAGAAGAAGATTCGCCTTTTTTTGGTACAGGCTGGACAAATGCTGTTTTCCATCTTCCCGGAAAGAGTCCTGAAGAATAGGACAGATGGAAAAGCTTACGCAATGGTTTTGCCAGCGAAGAAGAACACCTCTTCAGAATGATAGGGGAAATATCATCTGGGCCAGCGGATTTGTGAATTTCTTGAAGTACTCTAGCCACTGTACGAGTGCAAAAGTGGATTGGTCCCATGGAGAATTCTACGCGCTCGAGTACAGGGGGAGACAAAGCACAATCTGGGAGCGTTGAGCTGACTGCAAAGTGAGCAGCAAGCAGATTGGCCTTATCTATAGAGCTGACAGCTGGAATGCCATTGTAAATGAGTGTCGGGACAGATGATGAGGTCGAATTCTTGATGTTTTTAACAAATGACCAAAAGTTTTTACTACCCGTGGGACTTTGTAGTATTTTTTGCCTCAACTTTTGGTCATAGGAGAATTTGATACGATTAATGTGGGCATTGCAGTCATTTCTGGCTTGTTTAAACTTTTTACGGCTTTCCTCAGATGGGTTGGCTTTGAATAGCCGAAAACTTACCTCTTTTAACCTGATAGCCTCTTTGCAGCTCGAGCCACACCACGCGTTAACCTTGGGTTTGATACTTTTAATCCTGTTAGGGATATTTTGTTATATAACATTTAAGGGATTTAATCGAAAAAACGAAGCTTTTGTAAAAAAAACCCCGCCTAGCTCAAATTTTGTTCAATGAAATTGTTTTATTTAATTGTGGGCGTGTCAGTAGGCGGATTTAAGAAATAATTAAACATAAGTTCAAAGGACACCTAGAGAGTCTATATTATAAATTTCAGCTCCTTATCCCAAACTTTGGTTTTTCAAAAAAAGTTTTTTTTTTTTAATTGTGGGCGTCAGTGGGCGGGTTTTGCAAATATTTACACCCTAGAGAGTATATATAAGTTTCAGCTCCCTTGCTCAAACTTTGGTTTTTCAATGAAATTGTTGCGCTTAGTTTAATTCGAAAATTATGTTTGAATCGGAAAGGTTTTATGCGAGTAGGTTTATGTATGCTATTTTTTAGCCGATGTGATCGCCTGACTATGATACGAATCAACGCCAGGCGACGAGGCTGAAGATGCTATCAGAGCGGAGTCTTATGACCTTCTGTCTGGAGTACGTTGTCAACGTTTTGCTCGGGGTTTTCAATGCTAAACGTTAAGGGTGTCGTTCCACGACACGACAACTGACTAATTGATTTTGCAGCAGCTCGTAAAACGATGATAAGAAGCACTAGGTTTCCAAGGCTAGGGATCCACAGAGACGTTCTTCATATGATCGAACCAGCAACCAAATCATTTATGTGTCAATCGATGCGAAGCACGCATCCCATATCTCAAACGGGACTACATTCCGAGGGCGAGCAAACTTAGAGCTCGACTGGTCAATGAGAACAAGCTGCGAACTTCCCACCTGGAGTAGTCAGAGCCTATAGAAAGCGGCTGAGCGAGAGATTCTCTTCTGTGCATCATGATCAAGCAAGTAGATAAGACCGCCGTATGTTGGCAGCCACCCCAGCCAATGAGGGTGCAGGGAAATAAGTCCACGGGAACTAAGTCCACTGAGGGACTTAGTTCCCATATAGTGGGAAATAAAACTACTTTCGCGAAGTGGACTTAGTTCCCATGTAAAGTGGGAACTAAGTCCATTTTTTTATGGGAACTTAGTACACATTCAAAAATAAGAAGAGGGAACTAACATCCAACATTTAGAATTAGACAAAAAACTGTAAAGTGCAGTTAGTTATCACACTAACTTAGTTCCCGTGGACTTATTTCCCTGCACCCCAATGAGGCTGTGGCATGATGAAGTATGCGTTTTCCAAAATGCATTATGTGTCAGAAGATGTACAAAAACAAAAAAAGCTGCAGTGCAAAACAAAGGTAGCGATGGAGGAGTATCGAGTAATAAGAGGAGAGCAAAGTCCTGCCTAAAAGAGAAGGGCTCACGCAGACTTCCAGCTCTAGGAAATCGAAGAGTCTCGCGATTCAAACAACATCCGGAGGTTTTACAAAAAAGCGAAGCAACTGGTTGCTGACTTTAAGACCGGAACTGATGCTCGTCGAAACAGCGACGGCAACCTAGCACCGAAGAATTGAATATGAAAATGCTGCTTAAACACATCTAGTTTAAGCAGCATTTTCAATATATATTTTATGTATGTACAGATAGTGATAGAGAAAGAACAGAACCCATGTCCATGAAGAACCGATTCCAGAAGAAGTCGGCTAAGCTATAAAAAAGCTTAAGAACAACAAGTCCGCTGGCATTGATGGTTTACCAGCGGGTCAGCTTCAAATACGAAGGTGATATTTTGGCACGTCGCATGCACCAAATCATCAACAAAGTATGTGCGAAAGAAAGCACGCCCGATAGCTGTACTATCAGCTCCATATCCAAAGTCTACAGGAAAGGCGATTCAATGTCTTGAATGATTTATGGGAGCATATCCTGCTTAATGTCGCATATAAGATCTTATCCAACGTATTGTGTGAATATCTCGCACCGTTCTGCAACACACTGATCGGCACGTACTTAAAATAGAGAGTTTTACGGCGATTGAAGAACGGGCCAAATTTGTTGGTCTTGTTGCATTTTCCTAGCCAGTCTGCGATCTGATTTGGTCCGTAATGTTTTTTTTTATTTTTTTAGGTATTTACAACTTGATGGGCTCTTCCAATCTTTTACACTATGAAGCGGATACTTTGCCCCTGCTCCTCGTAGGCTCGAATATGGCCTTTTTCTCCTTCAGTTAAAGTCGTTCCTTTCCTATAGTTGGAACAGTACCTAATGAAATGTCTTGAACCTATGTATGTCCCTTATACAGTGGGAGTTTTTATAAACATAATTATTAAACCGTAAAAAAAATTATTAGAGAATAGAGAATAGAAAAAAGCAAGAATTATTTTTATGTTCTGAAAAGTATTTGGAAATATAAGAAAAAGGTGGCAAGCATCTACAACTCTGATTCTAGATTTAATAGAAAAAACAAATATGGAATATATTTTTTTTATTTTTATTTAAAATATTATTTATACTTTTTATTAATTATTCTTACAATTATTATCAGAATATATATTTATAAAATTAACAAGTCATTGCTTTCTTCGTCACTTTCATCCAGAATTCTATAATTGTTACTGGCGAGATCTGCGCTTTCATCCATTATCTCTCTTTTATCTGAAAATAAACATACATACATTAAAATCTGAATCTTTATTGAACAAAATGTAAGTAAATTAAAAACTGCAAAAAAATTACCTGCTTATCCTTCATCAGATGATTGCTCATCTACTACTAACTCCTGAATTATGTCGCTGTATGACGATGGTAATTGATCTCCTTCAAACCAGTTAAAATTTAAATAATCATTTTCTTGTGTCCAGCCATAATTTATTGGATCACAATTTTCTGTTGGATCCTTTAAGTATGACTGTTTCCATAATTTGCTGATATATACAGTTCAAAGATATTGTTGCTTAGATTCACTTTCGCATGGTGGCAAGTTAGAGGTATCAAAGCTATACATGCATTTTCAAAACGTTGGTTAATATTATTAACGTCATACGTTTTTAAGAAAATTTCATATCTGGCCATAATTTCAAATAATGTTGGCATTTTTCACGAAAAACAAAAGAAATTATTAAAATTTTCAAACACTGACAAGCACGTCTATTCGCATAGATGCTCTGAACTGTATTTAAATGCGCTACATTGTTTGGAGCGTGTAAGGTGTTTAGGAGCATCTATAATTTTATCTTTCTCCCTGTGACCTTCATTCCCGGTTCTAAACCAAATATTTTTTCTAACTTTCTTGTATATGCGAACAAATAACAAATAATATTACTGAGTGTGTATTTGTACTCCCTTGCAGCTGTCTACAGGTATACCTATACCTATTTTACTATAGTAAAATACTTCGAATTCTTCTGGCTTTTCCATTTTTATGTTTCTACTAACTTATAAAAATATTATTTATAATTTTATAACTATTATTTAATAAAATTATATTTATTTATTTTTTTAAAAATAACTATAAAGTAAATTATAGTCTTAAAGACAGAAACGATGTTAGCATATTTTTTTTGAAATTTTTTAAACAATACAGAATATTAATGCAACATGATAATAGTGGCAGAAGTAATTTTTTTATCTCTTATAATATAATTTCAATAATTATTCTAATTTGCCTGCCGATGAAGTAATTTATTTTTTTTATACCTACGAGTATAGTACGAGGGCGGGTCAATAAGTCCGTGACTTTTGGAATAAAACACAGATTTTTTGATAAAAAATTAATTTTATTTTTCAACGTAGTCTCCCTTGAGCTCTATAAACTTTGTCCAACGCTTCTCCAATTTTTTTATCCCTTCCAAAAAAAATGATTTGTCGAGGTCCTCAAAATAGGCCTTTATTTGCGAGATGACTTCATCATTGGAGTCAAATCTTTTTCCACCATTTCTTCAGGTTTGGGAACAAGAAGTAGTCGCTCGGAGCCAAATCTGGAGAAAAGGGTGGATGAGGGAGCAATTCATAGCCCAATTCATGGATTATTGCCATGGCAACTGCACATGTGTGCACCCTTGCATTGTCTTGTTTCGGGTGTAGAGACCTCAACTGGGCGTCCAGGACGTTCGGCATCTTCAGTGCTTGTACGGCCACAACCAAATTCAGTAAACCACTTTTTTACCATTGAAATCGATGGTGCAGAGTCCCCATAGTATTTTTCAAGCTTAGCCTTGGTCTCAGTAATGGTTTTTTTTCGCAAGAAATAATGCTTAATAAGCACACGAAATTCACTTTTTTCCATTTTCTCCTCAAATTAGTAAGTAGTCTGATAAAAATAGCTGTCAAACACAAACTAACTGACGCAGCAAGTTTAAATTTTGACAGGAGTCAACTGCAGGAAAAACTTCTGCCACTACCATTCATATTTTTTTTATATTAAATAAAATTTAGTAAGACTATCGACAGAAGCGATAATATCGTTTCAAACACTTTTTTTTATTTACATTTCTTGCAAGCTCCTATTTGATATTGCAGATATTAATGAATGGCAGAAATTGCTTAAAATGATTATTTTACTAAGTACTCGAATATTATCAACCTCTGTCGGACGATGAAATCATATAAAAATTACTGCCACCAGCTCTCTAGCTATCAGCATTATAGGTCAGTTTCAAAAGTGTATTCTGTTTTGCATTCAACAAGACTCCCTTGTTATTCGTCGATAAAAAAAATCGACATGTTGTGCTAATAGTTTTTCAGCAATGCCTTAATATTGGCATTACGATATTGTCTTAGTTAGATTTTAATTGCTTAAGATATTTTTTTGCTCAATAAACAATCGCTGGTCACAATAATTCTATTCTGATACGCTAGTACATTATATTTTACACATGTTCAAGTGCTTTATGTAAACAGCTGACTTGGCAATTGGCAGTTGGCGTCGCATCGGTCTATGTCTGTACTTTATCTGCAAATGTGTAGATATTTTCTCATAAATTATGCATTTTCCGATAATATTTTCGCAGAAAGATATTCTGTTTGTTTATTTCGATTTCGATGGAATGCCTATCTACTGATTGACGTGTGATATCGAAATTTTTATTTTTTGTGAGTTTTCATGGTGTACGGATGTGCGATGAGTGAAGCGGACGATTGTATTGTATATATTGCTCTGGCAATATATTCTTGAATTGTACTGCGAGATGCACAAGGATATTCGCTGTCTTTAATGAAATTAATTTCATTAAAATACCAAAGAGTTGGTTCACTGAAATTATCAACACCGGATCCGCTTTTGTTTAATTCATTTAAACGTTTTAGCTCGCGCCGAAAATTCGTTCTCAACGTATTTATTTTTCTGGTGATATCCGCTTTTTGTGCATCAGGATACTTTTCTTTATACTTTTGCAGTAAAACTTCATAATGTTGCCTTTTTTTTGTTTCGGTCGCAATAATCGTTTCCTTTGACATCCCATAAACTCGGTAATGACCGATAGGTTTCAATTAATTCCGATACAAATGCTCGTCCTTCGATTTTCCGCTGGCGCCAGACATGTTTTCGCTTCCGTGACACGAGACACAATGAAGTAATTACGTCAATCCAACCCTTACACAAATCAATCAACATGACGTTCATCATGCAAAATCAAACCTCCTTTGATTTTCGTCAATCAGACTTCATCAAATGTGTGTGACTCATACACATACATTTTCACAAACACATGCTAGTGATTGATGTCATTCGATTGATCGTACAAGGGCCCCTTAAGTGTTGACAGTACTCCTGCTGCTAGGATTTCGAAGGCAACTAACATTCTCTGGCAGTGCCGTAGGATGTTCAGCAGAACCTGGGAACTTAGTCCCAGGCTGGTTCACTGGATTTACACGTGCATTGTTAGGCCATACCTTATGTATGGTGCGATTGTATGGTGGGCTAGAGCTCACATCCTCAAACGTCAACTGTCGAAGCTACAGCACCTTGCGTGCTTATGCATTACAGGTGCGATGAGAGGAACTCCCACTGCTGCTATGGAAGTGTTGCTCTGTTTACCTCCCTTGCAGTTCCTTGCTGAAAGTGAGGCCAGAAAATCACTATACTGCATGTGTGTAGTACTTGGACGGCAGGTCAATCTCGGCGATGGGACCAGAGGTACTAGGTACAGAGCTCTCTATGACAGCCTACCTGGCCATCGGGGAGGAGCACTTGACACTGTGTGCATGAAGCAAGTCTTTGAGCGCCGTTTTCAGGTCATCCTTCCTGAACGGCAGAAATGGAACAGTGAGGGGTGGAATGGCTTTAGGCCGGGTGATGTCATCGTCTATACTGATGGCTCACTTATTGACGGTATCTCCGGAGCCGGGGTCTACTCTAGAGACTGTCGGATAAATCTATCTGCAGCCTTGGGTAGACAAACAACTGTTTTTCAGGCAGAAATCTTTGCGATTGCCACTGCCGCCAATATCCTGTTAAGGAGAAGGATTAAGGGTAAAACCTTATACATCTGCTCAGATAGCCAAGCCGCTATCAAAGCCTGTTCGGCTGGCTCTCTCAACTCAAAAATAGTTGAGGAAACCATGGTTAGGCTTGACCGTCTGGGAAGATGTAACTCGGTATCACTTGCCTGGGTTCCTGGGCACACAGGTATCGAGGGTAATGAAAGAGCGGATGCTCTGGCCAGGAAGGGCTCTTCAACAGCCTTCATTGGGTCACAACCATCCATAGGATGCTGCTCATCCGTCCACAAACGTGATATGGATTCGGCTCTACGCCAACAACATTCCGAATACTGGCATGACCTGGTCTCATGCAGGTATTCGAAGAAGCTAGTGGACGGTCCAAAAATCAGCAGAGCTAAGTTTTTGCTTGGACTAAACAGGAAAGACTTGAGATCCTTGATTGGTCTCGTCACCGGTTTCAGTCCTCTTAACAAGCACCTCAAAACCATTCACATTAGGAGCTCGGGCCTATGTGAGTGCTGCATGGAGGCGGATGAAACGGCATCTCACTTCATCTGTGAATGACCGGCTTTCGCCAGAACCAGGCTCACCACTATAGGCAAACAATTCGTTAACGAAGATGAGATGGGGGAAATTGAACTTGCAAATATTCTTCGCTTTGCCAAGGCTACTGGCAGGTTCTCCCTCACTGAATCTTACTAATCGCCAATAACCAGCGAGCGGGCAGCTATGCTGAAGTACAATGGACCAATAGGTCTAAGTGCTTGTCATCTACTGATGACCCCACTGCACATACAATACAATACAATACTCCTGCTGTCATGCGAAGCATCTTCATCTCAGCTGCCGTCAATTTGCCCTCATACGTTTTGTATGAACCGTATCTAAGCGCCAGGCGCACAGCTAGGGTTCGAAGTATCGGACCGGGTATCGATACCGAGTATTCTTTAATATCTAGCCGGCGAGTATCGATATCTAAAAAGTATCGAACTAAAAGTATCGATACAACACTTTTCTTAAAAAAATAAATAAAAAAAAAATGTTTTATTTGACCAAAAATCCAATCAATCAGAAATTTCATAATTAAAAAAATAATTCATTTAATACTTTGGCCTTTCAGCGATTCCTAGTCTGAGTAGCTATAGCACCGGCCTTAGAAAACAATCTTTCTGATTTACGAGGCAATAATCATAGCGTGATGTCGAAACTGTGTAGAGAGCAAAAAATACTGCCATATCTGATGGTCTTGCTATCGGCATCATTGTTTCATTTATGATTACGGATAGGGCTGTTTAAAAAAGATTGTGGAAGGAAATAAAAATAAATGCAAATGTACCACGAAGAACACCCTTTCGAAAGAGGTCTCTCCGGAAAAATACAATCACAGGAAAAGAATAAAATAATGTAAGTTTTCTAATCCTTTTAAATTGTGATTAGCTTAAAGAAAAATTGCCAAAAAAAGCTCTCAAGACTATTAAATGCCTACTAAAAAGAAGAATCACATCAAATGATTTCTTACCAAACGCCCGCATTTGCAATGCTACATTTTTATGTGTTCGCAAATGTTTGGGGTGGTCGCTTATGCTCGCAAATCAACACAACTGAGGAGAATCGCAAAAGTGCGCGTAACTCGATACAACTCAAAGTATCGGCTTATAATCTCGAGTACTCAGTATCGGTATCGAATCCCAAAAGTGTCGATTCCTATTAGTATCGAGAGTATCGTTCGAACCCTAAGCACAACTAGGGTGTAGAGCCTTCGTTGCAGCTTAGGGGCATTTTTCGGACACAGAAGATAGCTGAGTGTTGCCGCCACTTCATCCACCCTCGTTTGCGCCATATTTTATGTCGTCATTGCAGTCTGCTTCGCTTTTAATCTTAGATTGCAGACATTTGAACTTTTCATATAAATGTTCAGATTAGGTCGGAATGGAGCAGAGAACGGGCAGCACAAGTATTCTTTTTTTTCGTACTAATACGATACCCATTCACCTACAAAACATTCACCTATATATGAAGTGTTCGTTGCGGGGATGCTTGATGCTCGTTTGTGATAGTTGCATTGTCAGCAAAGAATAACTGATACACTTTGTAGTCTGTCCCATTTCCTTCAAGGGACTAAAAAGATACACCCACAGAACAAAATGTTCTAGCACTTCTAGGATTTCTTGTTTCGATTGAGGGAATGACGAATAGTCAAAAATACAAGGAGCTCCTAGAATAAAAACTGCCCGCGAGCTGGAAAAGTTGATGCAACCAGTAAAGCAATTTTCAACAGGATTCAGCCCCATGCCACACATCGAAGATTATGATGAAATAGTTCAAAGCTTAAACGATAACGTGCCCGGACTGGCCAGGAAATTCGCCAGACTTAAGCCCCATTGAGAATTTGTGAGCCATTATCAAATCCAGACTGCATAAAGTTGACTGCACAGACAAAAGGAAGCTCAAAGAAGCAGCAATTCCAATATAGTTCCGCCCGATTAGATATTGGGAAAAAGGAAGAACCTCATCGATTGTATGCCAACCAGAATTCAAGAAGTTAGTTTATTTAAAGGCGGACACATTTCTTACTAAAATGTTTAATGGTTAATAGATTTTACCTCTATTTAAATTTAAATCTTAATTAAATTACTTCTTTTAAATAAAGTTTATGCTCACATGGCATACTACTGTACCTACAACGTGTATGTAAGTAGATGTGCCCGTTATAACCAAACTACTTCACACAATCTGAAATCGAAATAAATATGTCAGAATTTGGGAACTATCTAAAAACTATTCTGGCGTTGGCAAAATAACCCTTGGCTGTTTGTCGGAATTTCGCATCGGTGGGACAGTGAATATATTTTTTAAGTGTTCCTGAGTGGGATTGGAAACTATAACCCATGGCTCAGGTGTTCAAAATGCACCAGTTTAGTTTTGAATTAATTTTTTTTAATGTTTAAATTATATCGCTGACATACATAATAGACAAAATTGATTAAATTTAACCTAAAATAACCAAGATTTTTGTTCAAGAATATTCAAACGCCATAAACTTAACTAAACTACTTCTTCAACGGGTTCCCCACCGGTAGGATCGTTGCCTCCAGTTGTCCAGCCTGAGGACCTGGACATCCGCGATGACTTGGTCTTTAGAACGGAGATTCTGTCTTCCTTTTTGTTTCAAACCTGGGGTATAGGTTAGGTTAGTTTATAGTGGCAGTCGGCAGAGGCCGACACACTTAGACCATTGTGATACCACACGGATATATCATCTTCCTACTCGTTGAACCAGTTGGAGCTTTTGATGAAGCTTGACAGACCTTACATGTCGGTGTTAATAAGATCGTTAAGATCATTAAAAAAGAAAGATCCTAAATGGAGTTTTCGTCTCTGAGAGGGAGCAGGGCATGTGCAGAGAAGGTGGAGAATTGTCTCCTCCTCCTCCTCCTCCTCCATGCAGCTTCTGAAGAAGCTCCAATAGATCTCCACTAGAGATGATCGACAGTCACGGACTACGATGGAGTTTGTGGAAACAGAATCCAGAGATCTTAGCGCAGCTAGACTATCTGAGAAGATCCAGATGTCCATAGCGGATAACACGTTTCTCTTTAGCTACGATAGGAATTCTTTAATCGTCATTATTTCCGCCTGGAACACGCTGCAGTGATCAGGGTGGCGAAAGGAGGGGCTGAGGTTCAGCCTGTCAGAGAAAATACCTCCACCTACCCCTCTTCGGTTTTGGATCCATCTCTTATAAAAGTGGATCGATTTATTTTCGACAGGGGGACCCACTTCCCTGAATGTTCTGGGAGGAATGTTGACCTTGAAGTTTTTGTCAAAACGGGTCTGAGGGGAGGTGTAGTCTATGTTGCTAGGGAGGATTCTATTTTTTTTAGAATTGATTCGTGGCCGATTTCATTCTCGGACCATTGGAACGTTGTTTTGAGGCGGACAGCCGCACTAGCACACACTTTCTTACTAAAGATGTCCATTTATTACCGATGGCTGTTTTGCAAGAGAAGAGTGCTACCGTAGCTTTACGAACTCTTTCTTTTATGTTAGGTTTCCCGCTGAGCTTTTTATCCAGAATGAGACCCAAGTATTTAGCTTCGTCAGAGAAGACTTAGCTTGTGCCCCTGATTGAGGCTGGATTAATGTGTGGAATTTTATGTTTCCTTGTGAATAGAACAAGTTTGGTTTTGTTGGGGTTGATACCTAACCCACAACGATCTGCCCAGGTTGTTAGCTTGTTAAAAGCGTTTTGAAGAAGTTGTTTCAGGGTGTTTAGGTTCTTCCCTGAGGCGGCGTTGCAACGTCGTCTGCATAGGCAATCACCTTGCAGCCTTCCCTTTCCAGGCACGTCAGCAGCTCGTTCACCACTAAGTTCCAGAGGAGGGGGGAAGGACTCCGCCCTGTGGCGTACCTCTACTGACAGATCTTCTGGCAAATGTCACACCCAGTTTCGAGTTTATAATCCGACTTGTGAGTAGTAGATTAATAAGCTCACCAAGTGAGTCATCTGCCTTCAGATCTGACAGTGTATTTGCGATCGCGGATGTATTGACGTTGTTAAAAGCGCCTTCAATGTCCAGGAATGCAACCATAGTGTATTCTTTATGGTGAAGGGAGTATTCGATTGAATGTAATAACGTATGTAAGGCTGTTTCAACAGATTTGCCTTTGCAATATGCATGTTGAGCTGTGGACAGGATTCTTGTATCAATGTTAGTGCATAGACGGATATCAATCAGCCTTTCTAATGTTTTTAGAAGGGATGATGATAGGCTTATGGGGGTGAATTCCTTGGGAACATTTACCGGCTTTGGGTATGAAAACTTTCAATTCTCTCCATAATAACGGAATGCAAACCATTTCCATGCAGCTTATCTCAAGCAAAGGCAATATCCGAGGTGCAGGGCCGGCTTCAGCCAAACAAGCCCCTGTGTAAGATTTACAGAAAGCGCCCTATTTTGAGTTAGATTCTCCTTGAAGTTGCAGTATTGCAAGTGATGTGAGTAAATGTACCTAACTTCAGCACAGGTGTGATGGATGTTGCTATTTTGGGCTTATTCGAACAAGTTTTTTTGTTTTAAATGCAAATGGCAGTATCCGCGCAAGGTAAAATTAATTTACTCCTAGCGATGCGCCCCGGAATTTGGCGCCCTGTTCGCTCAATGTGGCCGAACCAATGAAGTCGATGTCGATGATACAGCTCATAGAGTTCGCGGGAGTTCGCGGTTTAGCCTTCTCCTCCATTCACCCCCAACGAAGAATTGTTCTTCAAAGAAGCGCAATATCACATCTCACGTCTTGGGTATGATCCAGCAATCGGCACCAAAGCGGAATTGGAAGAGTGAAGTTATAGTAAAAAGATAGACTTATTTTTTATACTATTATTTTATTATCAAATTATATCACAACTTAAGTTTTGTTCGTTATTTATATTTTTTTAATTTTTGCGCTACGCGTTTCGAAACTTAGTTTCATCTTCAGGCGCTTGTACTATTCTTGGAAGGATTGAAGATGCGGTAGAGCATTGATATTGCCCTGCATTTCAGGAGTTTTCAAGGTCAACCAATATCGACTGTTCTTCAATCGCCATGAAACCTTCCACGTCACGCTGAAATCGGCTAGTGATATCGATATAGCCATACCCAAACCACAGTAGTTCGATGGGTCAATTGAAGATCGCATCTTTCGTTTTGACGTCTGCCGTGCGTAGTGTCAGCTCTAAAACAAATTGAAGGACTGATATGACAGCACATCTCCTTGCGTCACGCGACATAAAGTAAAATTTTTTTCCTCGATCCATCAGTAGGTAGCAACACAAGCAGCTATATTTCTATCAAAGTACAGATAATTTAATAATAATAATAACGATTTAAAACTAACGTCTCCGCTGTCGTCCTTATTTCCATTTTTTAATGCCCTTAATGTTGCTATAAACATATCTATATTATAAAGGTACTAAAAATCCCTTGAGCCACCGCCAGATAGCCCAAAATAAATTTGGTCCCGAGTGTCGAAAAATACAAAATAAAAATCACAAAACAATCGAATTTCGAACTGTATACGCACAGTGATGTTTATAATGTATTTTGTTTGTTTTCAATTCCCCTAGTTTTCCTGTACCGAATATACGAGTTAATATCATAAATGTTGATTTTTGATGCAGTTAGATCTTTTCGGTGATCAGTGCTGGTTTTTGTTTTTGTTGGCACAATTGGATCGTGAGGATCCGAGATGCGATTCTCATAATCTGCTTAATTTGTCGGCCACATGCGGCTCGGAGGGTGAGTTCGAGTCTAACGAACCACTTGGCAAGGAGTTTGATTAATAATTTGATGATTAGCAAATGCTGTGGTCTGCCACTGCTGTTGATTGTTAATAAAAAAACAAAATAAAACAACAATTTCCATATGAAACTGAAATTGAATGTGATCATTTAGTTCGTACAATATTTTTTTTTCCATAAGAAAATTAACACAAACATTATACGCACTTTCTTCCAACACAATACAATACAATACAATACCATTTGTTCTACATTATTTCTGTTACTGAAATAGATTGTTATGCTTTGTTTCCAGCTAAAAGCATGTGTTTCCTTTTTCTTCTTGAAGTTGTGTTAGCCAAGAGGAATACATTTGGTATTTAAATATGTTTTGCGTTTGTTTCGAAAAGTGCATTTGCTCAGTCCCATAAATCAAGTTCGAATATTAGTTTGGAAGTACCCGTATTTTCTTTTAGTGTACATTTTTTTTGAAATTCGAGCCCGAGCGTAAAATATTTCATATCCAAAAATTTTAACGCATGGCTTCCGTCGAAAATGTAGTGAAATCTGCCTGGCTTTTTTCAACTTTTTTTTTCAAATTGTTCAAGTTTGCTAGAATTCTATAATTTCTATCCATTGTTACCAACATTTTCACAAATTTGATGAGTCCTAAAGGTATAAGTGCACCTTACTACCATATTCTAAGGGTAGGTATATTTATTTTGACTCATAGTTTGTAACATGCCCTAATATTGGTCGTCGACCCATAAAATTTACTACTATATTTGTGATCAACATAATTTTCTATCTAGCCAAGTCTTTCCATCCTTCACCAATTTTGAGGCCATAAAACTGGATATAAAAAGCTGAAATAGATATACTCTCTAGGAAATTATCAAGTATAAAGACCACTATTTAAAAAAAAACAGCAACGTTCTATCGAAGAAGTCGATGGAAATGGAGTTCGTTTTTTGACAAAAAGATTGTTATTTTGATAAAATTCTTACAAAACTTAATAAAACGTTTATAACAAAATATATAGACAATATCCTCCTCAACAAATCTCACCCACACAAAATACTTTGCCGCGCCCACTTTCTGATTTGGTTGTTTTTTTTTTAAAAAAAAAACGTTTGTTGAAAAAAGGTAAATATTTATTCAATGTTTTAAAGTAACAATGATGCACCCTGTTCCAAATCTATTTTTTTCTTTATATACACTCTAAACACTACCCGCTATTCTTTATTATACATTACTTACATAACTGTGAATTCTTTGTATGTACTTATTACTTAATAAATCAGTTGCTCTTGTAACGTAAAAGAAAACGGTCGTTTTAATAAGCAACAACGTTATTTTTTGATAATTTGCCTTAAGAATCAAAATAGCAATACATATACATAGGTAGACGAAATATGTAAACAATTCCCTTTTTAGGGTTCCGTAGCCAAATGGCGAAAAACGGAACCCTTATAGATTCGTCATGTCTGTCTGTCTGTCTGTCCGGGAATGTCACAGCCACTTTTCTCCGAAACTATAAGAGCTATACTTTTGAAACTTGGTAAGTAGATGTATTATGTGAACCGCATTAAGATGTTTACATAAAAATAGAAAAAAACCAATAAATTTTGGGGGTTCCCCATACTTAGAACTGAAACTCAAAATTTTTTTTTTCATCAAACCCATAAGTGTGGGGTATCTATGGACAGGTTTTCAAAAATGATATCGTGGTTTCTAATATCATTTTATTTCTAAACTGAATAGTATGCGCGAGAGACACTTCCAAAGTGGTAAAATGTTGACCCCCCCCCTAACTTCTAAAATAAGGGAATGAAAAAACTAAAAAAAATATATAATGTACATTACCATGCAAACTTCCAACGAAAATTGGTTTGAACGAGATCCAGCAAGTAGTTTTTTTTTAATACGCCATAAATCGTAAACCGCAATTTACCTTTCATTAAATCAACTCAAATATATAAAAAAAAACATTTAATTTCATAAACATAAACCTTATGCGTAAACCGTGAACCATTATTTTCTAATAATAACTCTGTAATAGGTGCCTAAGTAAATAATAATTATAATTCGCGCGGAACCCTTCATGAGCGAGTCCGACTCGCACTTGGCCGCTTTTTATACCCTATTCTAAGGGTATATTAATTTTGACGCGAAGTTTCTAACATACCTTAACGTTGCCCGTATAAGGTACTATATTTATGATCAGCATCGATAGTAATGTCGATCTAGCCATGTCCGCCCGTATGTTTTGTTTTTTTGCAAGGCCGCTTTTGGGTGCATTTAGACTAGATTTTTAAATATTGTTCATTTTGCCACAAACAATAAATGTTCCAACATGGGCAAGGACTCTTAGCCCAATGCCACGCCCATTTTAGCTGATAGGAACACGGATTGGATAACAACAGTTCGTGCAAGAGTTCTTGGGCCTGCCTCTCTTTCGCGATTTGTACAGAAACATTGATTGATATTGCCTTTTTGACGAAAAGTCGTAAGATTTCTCCATTGAGCTTAGCAATGCCAACTGAGCCAGTCGCGCTACATTTTCATTCAGATAGGTTCTTTGACGTAAAAGCTTTGTTACTCTTGCTTAATGAAGATGCGAAACATCTTCAGCTCAGCTTCCGTTAATATGCCTTCATATTTTTTGTACGCTGTCTTACGTTTCGGATAGTATGTAAGCGCCGGACGTATCGGTGTAGATCCTTCCTTTTTGCGTCGCAGAGGTTGGCTGAGTTTTTTTGCCACTTCATCTTCTCTGCGCGTATGGGATGAAAGATGTTGTCATCACAGGTTGCTTTGCTACTGATCAAAGATCCCAGATTTTTGAACATTCATAAACATGTCTGGAATAGGTCGGAGTGGGTCAGAGAATGAGCAGCAAAGGTACTGTCTTTTCGAACTATTACGATAACCTCAGTCCCTTATACATATTCATGACAATCTATACCTATAGGTTTTTTGAATTTGTCCCAATATATAAACAAAAATATTAAAATAGTGATTCAAAACATAAGGAAAGGCCCTCTATTCCTATCTCCGAAAAAGTGGGCGTGAGGAACATCTAAGTATCGGTGAATTGTTAAGTAGGATATTATCTACACATTTTAATTTTGACTTATAGTTAATATTATCGGTAGACTCCTAAAACGCTACTTTAGTGGTGTTTTTTTGCAACTCAGTAATAACCCATTCGTCATTTTATCTGTAAACCAAAAACAAATCTTCACTAAGTATTATTTTGTCAGCAAACTCAGAACTCAGTATAGTTTGTTAAGATTGAAAACCAGACGGCGCTGAAATCAGTTGAAGGTTACGGAAAAAATCGATTTTGTACCGTTGTTACCGATGGCCAAGAATTTCGGGAAAAAAAGTCGTTGAGGATGAAAAACAAATAAAATATTAATCTAAGATATGACATTAATGGCAATTACTGACATTAGTTTATTAAGTTTCTTTATCAAGAGATCTCCGAAAACCCCTTAAAAGTCCTTAAAACCTACAAACAGATATTTTTCTAAAATGTCCTGAAAAGCCGCGCAGTACTTATGTCTTCAATGCTATTAGCAGACAAAGTCATAATAGTTATAATCAAAAAAACAGTTTTCAAAATCTTAATCTGCGCTTCTAGCGCGCCAACGGTGAGCCCAAACAAAAAAGTGTGTAGGTCAGCTCTGTTTCCCTCACCAACACCTTTAGAATAAAGGTTATAATGATTCTTTGCAGACAGAAATATAGAAGTTAAGATCAAAAGCCATTTTTTTTTCAAAATTGTAACCAGAACCACTTACCAAAGTAAGGGCTTCGCCCATTTAATTTTGACTCATAGCTTTTAACATACCTAAATATTGCCTGTAGACCCCTAAAACTTATTACATTCGTGATCGGCATCGATAGTAATGTCTAGCCATGTCCGTCCGCCTGTCGCAAAAATTAGGTCCAAAACTGGAGCTAGAAAGCTGAAATTTGAACAATATACTCTCTAGGGGCCCGAAATAATCCACTATACGAATTTTTAAAATCCGCTTACTGACACGCCCCCATCGCGAAAAATCAAATTTATCGAGAAAATCGAATTTTGAGCTAAAAGCTGACATTTTTAATATATTGTCTTTAGGGACCCAAAATCTTCGTGTGCTAAGTTTTTTAAAATCCGCAAACTAACACGTCCATAATTCAAAAAAAAAATGTTTTATCTGAAGCTGAAATTTCGAATATATGTGTAAATATTTTTATAATCTGGGACACACATTTTACCACTTTGGAAGTGTCTCTCGCGCAAACTATTCAGTTTAGAAAAACATGATATTAGAAACCTCAATATCATTTTTGAAGACCTATCCATAGATACCCCACACGTATGGGTTTGATGAAAAAATTATGAGTTTCAGTTCTAAGTATGGGGAACCCCCAAAATTTATTGTTTTTTTCTATTTTTGTGTGAAAATCTTAATGCGGTTCACAGAATACATCTACTTACCAAGTTTCAACAGTATAGCTCTTATAGTTTCGGAAAAAAGTGGTTGTGACATTCCCGAACAGACAGACAGACATGACGAATCTATAAGGGTTCCGTTTTTATACCCTATTCTAAGGGTATATTAATTTTGATGCATAGTTTGTAACATACCTTAATATTGCCCGCAGACCCATAAAAGTTACTATATTTATGATCAGCATCGATAGTAATGTCGATCTAGCCATGTCCGTCCGTCCGTCTGTCGGCAAAAATTAGGCCTTTAAACTGGACCTAGAGAGCTGAAATTTTAACCATATACTCTCTAGGGTCCGCCTACTGACACGCCCACAATTAAATAAAACAATTTTATTGAAACACCCAAGTTTGAGCTAGGGAGCGTTTTTTTTTTTTTGATAAAATCCTTTAAATGTTATATAACAAAATATGTAGAGCGTTCTTAACAATTCAACCATACTTAGACTTTTGTCACGCCCACTTATGAGGGATAGGAATAAGAATAGGGTATCCAACAGTTCGCCCAAGCGGACTGTAGCCCGTCCCTATGTTTTGCATTGGAACCCTAAAACCCGTTTTATTGAAGAAATCATTGTAAATGAAAATTCTGTTCTTCGCAAATTTATGAGGGATTGCAGTATCATTTTTAGCAAAAATAAAAAGGTTCCTATTTTGAAAACCAAATCTGACTAATTTAACATTATAAAAAAATTCTTCGTCTGTGTTTCTAGTGCAAAAAAAGTGCCCTTATAATAAATTTATTTAAATAAATAGGGGTTATTCAAATAAATTATATTGTTGCTAATATCGTATAACAATTAGTAAATGTGTATGTCGTTTGATTCCTGAAAATTATTTTTTAAAAGTTTATTAATTCTTTTTATATCCTATTCTAAGGCTATATTATTTTTGACACATAGTTAGATCCCCAAAAGCTCGATCAGCACCGATACTTATGTCGATCATTCCGTTGGCAAAAATTTAGATCTTAAAACTCATGCTAGAAAGCATTGATTTAAAACTGATACTATTTAGTAACCCGAGATAATCAAGTGTATGAATTTTGAAAATCTGCCCACTGACATCTTTGTATGCCTTCACAAATCAACTAACCCATGACTTCTTCGATTCGAACTATGGTAACTTGTTTTAAGAATAGTAGCGTTTATATGTAAATCCATATGAAGATTCTAATCCACACACTAAAGCAGGAGCTTATGTCACCAGCTTAGCACACCGTTCACCGACTTGAGTATGATACGGGTATTTTGATAGGTCTATATTATCAAGAATATTTGTAACCATAGTCCCCAAGTCGTCATCTGTTAAGGTTTTTGTTAATGGAGGTGACTTTAGCCATAGTCCAGTTAACTAGGTCGACGTAATCGTTGGCTTCAAAATGTATTATTAGGATTTTGAATTGGCAGATTCCCCTTACTTCCTTGAACATCATTCAACTATTTAAAAATTCTCCTCAAACCTAATTCCCGAAAATGGCTTCGGCTATCAGACATGGCAAGTGAAATAAATTTTAGGTATTTGTTAGGAGTTAATTTTTTGGTCGGTGAAATAAGATCAAATAAAATGAGGCTATATATGAAAATATGGCCTTAATCACTTTGCAGTAGTGAAATAAAGAAATATTTCAACATATAAGGTCAATTTGGCGTTATTTTACTTTCCATTGTTTATGGGATGAGTTGCGAAATCACATGTACTCGTAGATCCAATAAAGAGTGCAAGACCCCCGTGTTTGGGGTCACTGTTTGATTTGGAGTAGGTGCGAGGTTTTATTTTAGGATTTGGCTTTATGGCACTTTGGGTACGTGAATTCGTTTTTCCTTATTCATTGGTTTTGATCTGAAACCATGCAACAAATACACTTTTATTGTATACTGAGCCAGAACCAATCATTCCTTTGAATGAGTTTTAGTTGCCACATAGAGTCGTAGAATCCTGTTAGACATTTCTTCTGGCTGTCGTTGTGTCAACTCTATAGCTACTTTGCCGCTACAAATTGAAATGCACATAGCATAAAGATATATTCGTCTTTTGTCACAGCTTTCAATAGCTTTATTAGGGTTTAAAAAAAAATCTTTTGGGTCATTGGCCTTTACCGTCAACATGTGCTATTAAATGGCTAAGAGGAAGCTAATTAGCAAAAAGTCAAACCAATGAACTGAATTAGGTATGGCCGCCTTAAGCAAATGATATCATTTTAGGCTCCGGTGTTCAAAAAAGTTCCATCGCATCCAACAACCTTCAATTTGTTCTTATCTGTACAGAAAAGTCGATGATTCTGGACGATATTGTTAAGGCGTTTCCACAAGTTTATTGCTATTTAAATTGGAAATTCAAAAAAAGTCATTTTTAACTTTTGGCTTAAAAACTATTTTTCGAACTAATTTAACATATTATTTTCATCGAGAAAATTTTTGAAAAACTCGTCATCATTATTTAAATTTTATATTTTATATAAAAACAAATCACAAAATAGCTACTCTACTTACTTAAACTACTTAACGTATTCTAGCTATAATTAGGATTCTGAGCACTCGTTGACTTGCGCAACAAGTGGTCAAAATCCTAATTGATTTCCCCGTGAGGCCGTGGGCCGTGAGCCGACTGAAGCCTTACAGCGTCAGTCAACTCCCGGAAGTACCAGCACATGTTGGCGAGCTCGCCCTCTCCCAGAACCGCCGTAGCTTACTTAATCAACTTATAAACTAAGAGGATGTTACCTAAAGTAACGCACCCTCCTCCCCTCCCCCCTCAACAAGCCAAAATTCGGTGAATTGCTTTTCCGTGTCGATTCTTCTAGAAGTAACTGTCAGCGAACAATGAGAAAATGTTGGTTCTTTTGTGTGCCATTTGGATACTTTTGCTTGTTTGCCTTATTTTATTTTTGGGTCAGAGATTTGGATATACGGTTCTGAGAAAGATAATTATTCGCTACCGGGTTTTGAGTTCTTTGCTAATACTAATGAAAAACATAGGGACGGGCTACAGTCCGCTTGGGCGAACTGTTGGATACCCTATTCTTATTCCTATCCCTCATAAGTCTGCGTGACAAAAGTCTAAGTATGGTTGAATTGTTAAGAACGCTTTACATATTTTGTTATATAACATTTAAAGGATTTTATCAAAAAAAACGCTCCCTAGCTCAAACTTGGGTGTTTCAATAAAGTTGTTTTATTTAATTGTGGGCGTGTCAGTAGGCGGATTTAAAAAAATTAACACATGAGCATAAAGCGCCCCTAGAGAGTATATATTATAAATTTCAGCTCCCTAGCTCACTTTGAATTTAAAAAAAAAAAAATAATAATAATTGTGGGCGTGCCAGTGGGCGGATTTTGAAAATATTTACACATAAGCATAAAGGGCCCATAGAGAGTATATATTATACATTTCAGCTCCCTAGCTCAAACTTTGGATTTTCAAAAAAATTGTTTTATTTATTTGTGGGCGTGTCAGTGGGCGGATTTTGAAAATATTTATACATGAGCTTAAAGGGCCCATAGAGAGTATATATTAAAAATTTCAGCTCCCTAGCTCAAATTTTGGTTTTTCATTAAAATTGTTTTATTTTTTTGTGGGCAGTGGGCGGATTTTGAAAATTTTATATCCCGAGCAGTTTTAGGAGTCATAGATCATATATAAAAAATTTCAGCTTCCTAGCTCAAAATTCGGTTTTTTCCAAAATTTTGTTTTTTTGAGTTTGTGGGCGTGTCTGTGGGCGGATTTCAAAAATTCGTAAACTTGATTATTTCGGGACCCTAGAGAGTATATGGTTAAAATTTCAGCTCTCTAGGTCCAGTTTAAAGGCCTAATTTTTGCCGACGGACGGACGGACGGACGGACGGACATGGCTAGATCGACATTACTATCGATGCTGATCATAAATATAGTAACTTTTAGGGGTCTACGGGCAATATTAAGGTATGTTACAAACTATGCGTCAAAATTAATATACCCCTAGAATAGGGTATAATTATGCTGCAGGTGGAGTAGAATGTTTTGCGAAAGAGGATTATGAATGTGTAGAGACTAAAATTGCTTGTCTGAGTGCTGATGTCTTGAAAATATCCTTTGATGTTGGTGTTGAAAAATATGTTATTTTGTGTGTTTATAGATTACATAATTTTAATTTCTTAATGTTTTTGGAAGAATTTTCAAATATTCTTGACGTGGAGAAGTCAAAAAATCTTATAGTTCTTGGGGATTTTAATATTGATATTTTGGAAAATAGGTCGAATACAAGTAAATTATTGGATTTATTATCTTGTCATGGATTGGTATCTTTTATAAATGAACCAACAAGAAGTGACTCTGGCACATGCTTAGACCACATCCATGTGAGGTTTGCTAAAATGTCTGTACGTTTGTGTGAAACTTGTGTTTTTGATCTTGGCATCACCGATCATTCGATGACTGGTTTGCTTGTTAATGAGGCTATGAAAACTAGTAAAACTAATAGCTGCAGTCAGCACAATACCAAAAGTAAAATTGAATTAGCCGAACTACGATCTCTGCTCTGTTTTGAAGCATGGAATAAAGTGTATTGCGAAGTAGACTGTAATAAATCGTTTGACATTTTTATCTATATCTTATCAAAGTATATCAAACAGTGTACTTCTATTGTTCGGGTTCGTAATTCGCAAAAAAAACATAAACCGTGGATCACTGGTTCTTTGCTACAAAACATAAGGTATAAAAACAAGCTCAGAATTAAATGCCTTAAACATCCTCAGAACCAACAGTTAAAAAATCAATATAAAGCGCTGAGTTCCCAAATAAAAAAAGAAACTACCATGTGTAAAAATAATTACTATAGAAATCTGTTTAATCTATCTAAAGGTAACATCAAAGCAGAATGGAATATCTGTGGCAGCAAGGAATAACGACATAAGTCAGTTTTTGCAACTTTTCAGGAGAGCAATTTAAATTAAATATATTATTGACTATATTATAGTCAATAATATATTGAAAAAGTCTCAGCTTTCAAGAAAGAATATTATACTTCGGGATAATGGCACGACTGTTTCGGATAAATCTGTCGTTGCTGATAAATTCAATACTTATTTTGCTGCTATAGCAAACATACTGAAACCTCAGTCAAGTCCTTTTAAATGTACATCTTGCAGCCTTGGACATACTGAGCCCTTTCTTGATAGTAGTTATTTTTACGAACCAATAACTCCTTTGGAAATATTACATACTATAGGGTCATTAAAAATTCTAGTTCCTCTGGTTTTGATGGGATTTCCAGTAAACTATTAAAAAATATAGCCTGCTTTGTTATAGATGTCCTTTCACATCTCTTTAATATGAGCGTTTTTTCAGGAATTTTTCCAGATGCACTCAAATGTGCTGATGTTTTACCGCTTTATAAAAAAGGTCAACAAGACAGCGTATGTAATTATAGACCTATTTCGCTCCTTTCATCAGTCAGCAAAATCTTTGAAAAAGTGATGAAGAAAAGATTTGTGAAGTTCCTAAAAAAAGTAAATTACTTAAGCTCAGTGCAGTTTGGTTTTCAGGAAGTCAAAACCGCCGAGGATGCACTTTTGGATTTCTGTTCTCAGCTTTATTCGAGTTTAGTTAACCATGATCTGTTGTTGGAAAAGCTCTACAAAGCTGGCTTCAGAGGTTTTGTGCTCGACTGGCTTAAATCATATCTTAAGGATAGGACCCAACGAGTGAAAATAGATGAAATGAGGAGTAGTATTCAATATATAAATATAGGTGTACCACAAGGATCTGTTTTGGGACCTATACTTTTCCTTGTCTATATAAATTCTCTCTTCAGCCTTAAATTTAAAGGTGTATTAAATACTTTTGCTGACGATATAGGTTGTGCTTATGGCTCAGTAAGTCTCTTAGAGCTTGTTTCAGATATAAACTGGAACCTTCATTTATTAAGAGTATGGTTTGCTGAGCATAAACTTGTCATAAGCTCTAAGACCAAAATAATGTTTTTTAGCCTATCAAATAAAAATGCTCCTGATGTAGATATCTTTTATCATGCACCAGAGTGTCCAAAATTTAAGCTTACCTTATGTGCCTGTTACTCCTCGGAAATTTTCTCTAGCGGCCTTAACTACAATGCCAATTGCTTCTTGATTGAAAAAGTTGATGAGTTCAAGTACTTGGGGTTAATCATTGGCTCAAGTTTGTCCTTCTCAAAACATACTGAGGCTTTAAGAAAATATTTTCGTCTTGCGCTGAGATATTTTTTCTATTTGAGAAGTGTTTGCTCTTCAAAGTTACTAGAAACTGTATATTATGGAATTATTCATTCCAAACTTCAATACTTTAAAAAAATTCAACCAATATTAACTCTCCAAAAATATACAGTGAGAAAAGTACTCGTATGCCTAAAAAATCGTCTGCATCACAGTTTTCCGCTATTCAAAAATTTGAACATTCTTCCAATCCGTCATCTTTATTGCTTTAAAGTGCTCAAAGCATTCTTTATCAAATCTGGCAATCGGAATTTTAGAATTCTAGACAGTTATAATCTTCGAGGCAACCTTCTGAATGTAGTATCTGTACCACCTTTTCGCACCACAGCGTTTAGAAACTTTTTCACTGTATCCTCTTGTCGTTTATTTAATAAACTTCCACTTTTGTTAAGAACTATCAGCTCAGATGGTAAATTTCTAAAGGAATTGAAAACCTGGTTAATGAGCTTAGAATTTTGTGATGTCGAAACTCTCTGTCGGGACTAAATAATTAATTATTTTAATAAAAACCATATATTTCTCAAACTCCAGTAGGTTTCTTAGTCTAAGTAGTATTAGTATCTATCTTATATGCCTATCTCTTTTCTCTTTTAAAATTACATGTAATCTGCTTATTTGCTTATTCAATTTTGTTGTCCTTCTACATTTTTTTTTCTCTTTTGTTTTGCTATTACGAGTATTTTTTTTTTTTGTTTTTTCAAGGGTCACCCCACCCATAGTTTGCTTAATTTAATTATTTATTTTTCATAATAAGCATTTAACATTATTTTATTTTAAAATATAAAATGTCTCATGTTTCTCTTTTTAATTTAAAATTTTGTATTAATATCATGTCTACGCAATATTGTAAATGTAACCATAATTATTATTTGAACTGAGAAATAAACTGAACTAACTAACTAATTAATTATGTGCAAATGATTTTCGTTAATCTGTTTTTTTATACCCTATTCTGAGGGTATATTAATTTTGACGCATAGTTTGTAACATTCCTTAACATTGCCCGTAGACCTCTAAAAGTTACTATATTTATAAATTAGGCCTTTAAACTGGGCCTAGAGTGCTGAAATTTTAACCATATACTCGCTTGGGTCCCGAAATAATCAAGTTTACGAATTTTTGAAATCCGCCCACAGACACGCCCACAAACTCAAAAAAACAAAATTTTCGAAAGAATCGAATTTTGAGCTAGAAAGCTGACATTTTTTATACATGATCTATGACTCCTAAAACTGCTCGGGAGATAAAATATTCAAAATCCGCCCACTGACACGCCCACAATTAAATAAAACAATTTTATTGAAAAATCAAAATTTGAGATAGGGAGCTGAAATCTATATATTAATACGGAGTTGCATATAACGTGTTTCCCCCCTTTTTTGCTATAATACTTCACATAGATATGCCAACACTATATATATTTGGGTAGGGGACAGTACATAGAAGTGCACAAAAAATTATCCACATATATAACACACATTATGAATTACAGCAGGTGAAAAGTAGCGAATTGGATCAAATTACATTTACAACAACAACAACATTGCTGTGTGAGGCAATAATCTGCCAATCTGAACGGAAAAATTTTATATCATGTGATGAAGTTACTTGAAAATGCTTGAAGTTAGTTGAAAATGCTTGAAGGTACTTGAAAATGCTTGAAGTTACTTGAAGTTACTTGAAAATCTATCTATATATTAATACGGAGTTGCCTATAACGTGTTTCCACCCATTTTTGCTATTATTCGTAACATAGATATGCCAACACATATTTGGATAGGGAATAATCAATAGAAGTGCACAATACAAAAATCATCCACATATATAACACACATTATGAAATACAGCAGGTAAAATAAAGCGAATTGGATGAAATTACCAAAACAACAACATTGCTGTGTGGGGCAATAATCTGCTCTCTACTCCAAAAACGGTCAAATAAATGCATTTTGCTAATTTTTTTATTTTTTTAAGTGAAAAATAACAAACTCACATTTGAACCATTTGGAGTTTGACTGCGTTCATATTATACAGTGGCCTAAGTTTTTTTTTTTTTTTTTTTAAGTGAAAAATAACAAACTAAACAAAAAAATTGTGAAAACAAGTGTAAGCAACAACAAGTGCTTTGATTTATTGTTCATTGTGAATACATTTCAGATTGTAAGTGCATAAATAGAAACAAATGTTTTTTTTTGTAAATTCAGTCATCTCAATTATCATCATTAGATTTTTAGAACCGTAACCACATTCGAACCGGTACATTTTGAGTTTGACATATTATACAGTGGCCTTACTTTATTTGAGATTGAGGAGGTTTTAATTATTCATAACTTAAATTGTGAAGCATTTAATTTACCTGTGCCAAGAAATTTGTCAGTCAATGATATAGATACTGTGGACGTATTTGACGAACAGTTCATTTATGAGCAAATGTATGATGATGAAAATAACGAACAGAAACATATAATTGATCAAGTTTTGCGTGAAGTACAATACAAAGATACTGGATCAAATGTTTTTTGTCTGTCAGCGCATGCTAGATGTGGAAAGACATTTGTACAAACTGCAATCATCCATAGAATGAATGCGTTAAATTTACGTTGCATAGCTATCGCTTACAGTGGAATTGCATCAACTTTACTTACAAATTGTCGTACGTTACACAATGTTTTTAAATTGCCCATACCTATTTTAGAAAATTCTTCAGCCAATGTGCGACCAAATAGTAGTCAAGGGCGTTTTATAAGTGCAGCATCTTTGATATTGATAGATGAATATTCAATGTGTCCGAAAATTGCACTTAAAGTAATAGACAAGTTATTGAGAGATTTAGCTTCAGGTGAAGAAAAAAAAAAATTATTTGGAGGCAAATCTGTCTTATTATGTGGTGATTTACTCCAAATTCTACCCGTTGTACCTCATGCATCAAGATCAGTTTTGATAGAAAATTGTATTATAAGTTGGGAGGAATTTCATAAGTTAAGTTGAATCAAAATATGCGAGCTCTTCCCGAAGAAGTGGATTTTATAAAAAAATTTAAAAAAATGGGAGATGGACATTTGACTACTTATGATTTATTTGGTGAAGATATCATTGAGATACCACAGAGTGCAATCGGAAATATGAATAATATCATTGAAGACATTTACGGTGATATAAGAGAGACAATTTTGTTGGATGAAGTGCTTAAGCGAGCAATTTTAGCACCAACGAATGAAGATTGCTTTCTCATTAATGGTGATATTTTAAACCGTATCGATGGACAAAAAAAAACGTACAACAGTTACGATAAAATAATGGAAAACGAAGGTATAAATACAAATGATTTTCCAATAGAATTTTTAAATTTATTAACAATAAGCGGGATGCCACCACATAAGTTAACTTTGAAAGAAAATTGCGTTGTTATGTTAATACGTAATTTAAATACAGCTCAATGTTTAGTTAATGGAACAAGGTTGAGGGTTAGGCGCATGCACCACAATACTTTAGATTGTGAGGTATTAACGGGAACAGCAGTGAAAAAACGAATTTTGATACCAAGAATTAATTTGACTTTTTCGGGAACTGTGTTACCCTTTCAATTTCAAAGAACACAATTCCCTGTTATACCTGCATTTGTCATGACGATAAACAAATCGCAAGGACAAACTTTTAATAAAATTGGAATAATGTTGAGGTGACCAGTGTTTTCACACGGTCAGCTATATGTTGCGTGTAGTAGAGTAAGGTCTTTTAATGGTTTAACATTTTACGTTAATGAAGAAAATGGACAGGGAAAACTTTATAAAGATGACAGAGTTTTTTACAAAAAACATAGTAGGTATATAGAGAAATTTTAAATGTTCATTGATCACTTTACAATTAGTAAGATCAAAAAAAACTTTGAATTGTTATTTAGATTTTTTAAGTTAAATTAGTAGTAACGAATCGGATATCATATAGAATCACTTATTGTTAATTAAAAGTTTTATGTATGAAAAATAAAAAAACAAATACAAATTGTAAACTATTTTGGTTATTATTGCCTTATTCTCGCTCAATTTTCAATTGTTAGTGTGTGAGGAAGAAAACACAAACAAACTGGATTTGAAAGGTATTAGGTAGATAGTGATCTGTCAAACAAAAAACATAAGGACGGGTTACAGTCCGCTTGGGCGAACTGTTGGATACCCTATTCTTATTCCTATCCCTTATAAGTGGGCGTGATAAAAGTCTAAGTATGGTTGAATTATGCGGAACGCTATACATATTTTGTTATATAACATTTAAAGGATTTTATTTAAAAAAAAACGAAGCTTTTGTAAAAAAAACGCTCCCTAACTCAAACTTTGGTTTTTCAATAAAATTGTTTTATTTAACTGTTGGCGTGTCAGTAGGCGGATTTAAAAAAAATGAACACATGAGCATAAAGAGCATATATTATAAATTTCAGCTCCCTAGCTCTAACTTTGGATTTAAAAAAAAAGGTTTTTTTTTCAAATTGTGGGCGTGTCAGTAGGCGGATTTTGAAAATATTTACACATGAGCTTGAAAGGCGCTTAGAGAGTATATATTATAAATTTCACCTCCCTAGCTCAAATTTTGGTTTTTCAATAAAATTGTTTTATTTAATTGTGGGCGTGTCAGTGGGCGGATTTGGAAAATTTTATTTACCGAAAAGTTTTAGGACTCATACATTATATATAAACAATTTCAGCTTTCTAGCTCAAAATTCGATTTTTTCAAAAAATTTGTTTTTTTGAGTTTGTGGGAGTGTGTGGGCGGATTTCAAAAATTCGTAAACTTGATTATTTCTAGATCCAGTTTAAAGGCCTAATTTTTGCCGACGGACGGACGGACGGACATGGCTAGATCGGCATTACTATCAACGCTGATCATAAATATAGTAACTTTAAGGGTATACGGGCAATATTATTAAGGTATGTTACAAACTCTGTTTCAAAATTAATATACCCTTAGAATAGGGTATAAAAACAAACAGGCGACTTTGTCAATAAACGTCAATAAACGCGCGAACAGGCGACTTAGTCGCGAAGGGCGTTTTCATATATGCATGCATTTGTTGTAGTAACTCCGTTCACAGAGCAGTAACAACCACGAGCAACAACTTTGTATGCGCACAGTTTAAGTTTTGTGCTTGAGGGTATGTGGGAGAGAGAGTGGAAGAGAGAGAGAGGGAATGAACTTATAGAAAAAATTGGTCGAATTTCGACCACGGGGCGACCCCTAGTTTATAATATATACTTTCTAGGGTCCCTTTAAGCGCATGTGTAAATATTTGCAAAATCCGCCAACTGACACGCCCACAATTTAAAAAAAAATAACTTTTTTTTGAATATCCAAAGTTTGAGCTAGGAAGCCGACATTTATAATATATAGGGGGCCCTTTATGCTCATGTCCACAATTAAATAAAAAAAATTATTGAAAAACCAAAGTTTGAGCTAGGGAGCGTTTTTTTTACAAAACCTTCGTTTTTTTTTCGATAAAATCCTTTAAATGTTATATAACAAAATATGTAGAGCGTTCTTAACAATTCAACCATACTTAGACTTTTGTCACGCCCACTTATGAGGGATAGGAATAAGAATAGGGTATCCAACAGTTCGCCTAAGCGGACTGTAGCCCGTCCCTATGTTTTTATTTAAAATTAGCATATGGGCCTAGACATACTTGCGGGGGTACCTCAGGGTTGAATATTGGATCCTATTTTGTTTGGCGTGTTTATCAATGATCTTCCCAAAGTTTGCTCAAATGCTAGCCTCTATGCGGATGATGAGCAAATATACTTATATGCAGTTCTAGTAGAGGATCTGGTTTGCAGGTTGAACGATGATCTATCCGCAATTAACCAATGGTCGCTTCACACTTACCTGACCATCAACCCAGCAAAATCCCAGCTCAATTTAATATCCAAGAAACTTCACAACGTCGAACTTGTGCCGCCAATTTACCTTAACAATACACAACTGCAGTTTGCGGAGACTGTTACCATCTTGGGTTTTCAAATTAACCACTCTCTATCCCCAGTAAGCCACATTAGCTACACTGTGGGACGAATTTACGGTGATCTACGAAAACGTTGGTTATGCTTTACTGGTACCCTACGTTGGTTATGCATCAGGTGTGTACTGCAAACTGGACTCCTTATCTCAGCTTAAATTAACTGTTGCATTCAATGATATTATATTAGGTATGTGTACGGGCTTCGTCGACACGACCACATATCCAATTACCACAATAATGTCCTTGCATGTTCACTTCAGCAGTTTTTAAATGTAAGGTGCTGTGTCTTCGTGCACAAAATTATACACAATAGATCGCCTCCATACCTCTTTGAAAAACTTCAATTTGCTCGTTCGGCAAAGACGTTTAGTCTTATAACTCCCTCCTCGAACTATTTGAACTCCTCACGTCATTTCTTCGTCCTTGGCACCAGACTCTGTAACTCCCTGCCTACTGCAGTAAATAAAAACTAATAATTTTAGCCACACAATTCAAAAATGCCGCTTAGAGTACATACTTCTCATAAAAATGTGACAACTACTTATTTCTTTCTTCCTTCTAACATTCGATTCCTCTTTTCCATACTTTTCTCCTCCCTTCCTATCCCCTTCCTGTTTACCGCTATAATGTATTTGTATTATTCAATTATTGCTTATTGTAGGTTATTTACTAAATTAATTCAATCCTTCAATTATCCAAAATGTAAGTACTATAGAAGTCTTATTAAATAAGACTTCTACAGTACAAAGGCTTCTACAAAGTACAATAGACTTCTATTAGTACAAAGTTTGTGCACACCAGATTAAATAAACTTAAACGTTTCTATACTTTAGGACAATTTTCCATTCGATTTCGGATCACATACAATATATTTATTTTTTGCATCCAACAATAAAAAAAATATGATGATGACGTTACACATAAACCAAATTTTGCACACATGCGTCCTCGAATTCAACTTGTCCGCATGTAGGCTTTAAAGTTTTAAACAGAAAAAAAAACCCTCCACCATTTGTCAACTATTTTCTTTTTCTGTCAATTTTACTACAGTTGAAATGTTTTCTATATATTAGAATCAAAATTAATAAAATGTTCAGGCGTGCTACTTGGATTTCTTCACAAAACCTTCAAAAACAAATTCCTTTCCACTTTAATTCCAATCAACCTTAAGCAGTTCCGCTCCGAATGTTTAAGTAATTTATGTAGGTAGCTGATCTATGATCTTTTCCGTTGTTCGTGGGTAAAATGTTAGCAATTTTTTTAGAGAATTTTAATATTTATCTTTGGTTAATAGTCGCATAAACAAAATTTAAAAATATCACCCCAATGCAAACAGCACGGATAAAAATAAATTGACGAATTAATTGGATTAAATGTTTTTATCTTTTTTGCAGACATTTGCTGCGGTATGGACTCCATCATATGGTTCCTACTCCTAGAAACGATTCTATCACTGTGCAGTGGATACAGTGGCAACGTAAGTATACTACTATTGGGGCGATGTTGTCGATAGCAGCTCTTATCGATTACTTCCGGTTTTAGATACGGCAAAAGCGTAGCATTGACCTTTCCGCGTCACATGCTCTTATACCTGATGCTCGCTTGTCTAAAGACGTAATACCAACTTCATATATACTAAATCTGCGGCCTGTACTAGAAGATAGCACATTCACCGGAAACATTCGTATGAATCTTAGCTGGAATGAAGAGACCAACAAGATCTCCCTGCATGCGCACTACGACCTGAACATCTATGAGTCGGACATCAAATTGCGCAAGATTAATCGGAGAACAGAGTAAATATTCGAAAATAGTTGTGGGCACTGGTGAACTGAATTCGTAAACTTGTCAGAAATAAATTTGATCTCATTGAAGGGGTTCCGATGCTGCCATCGAATACCAAGATGTGGCCATTCAACGTGCGGATAGGCTGCCAAAGAAGACAGTGTATGTCATTTATCTTAAAGAAGCGATCGTACAGGGAACGGAATGTGAATTGGAGATATCGTTTAATGGTGAAATATGGGAGAGCACTGAGGGGCTTTTTAAGGGCAGCTATATGGATGGCGATGGACAGAAGCAGCATTACTTGGGAACATATATGAGGCCGCACAATGCGAGGAGGCTGTTTCCGTGTTTTGATGAACCTGGATTTAAAGTAACATTTGTACTAAAATTTGATGGTAGATATTGAATTTTTATTCTAGGTGCCGTATACAGTAACCATCTCAAGGCCAAGCACGTATACAACACTATTTAATACCCTTCCAATAAAAACTGTTGATATGTAAGTACAGTGCGGTGGTTCTTATGTAGTTTGATTTTTAGGGGCATTACTAAGAAATATATTTTGTGTTTCCTAACAATTTCTTGAGGTTAACTATTCTTTGACATGGTTGATGAAGTGCGATCGACGAAGATCGGTTTCAGCAGCCTATATTGGAACGAATTAAAAACTACACCGAGTTCAATGCAAGATTAGCTTAGGTAAGGTGGCTGCCGTTAAAGAAACCCAAAGCCAACTTAAACCTTTGTTTTGATTCCAACCGATACAACGGCCGGATCCGGAGGTTTAGATTTGTCAAGAATGCACTCTTACTTATACTTATTAATTGGGCTGTGAAGAGTCTCTGCCTGAAACGCTGCAGCCTTCCATCCTCCGCGATTCCGGGCACGCTGTTTCCAGTTCTCCAGACCAACACCCTGGCATCCGCTATGGTTTGGTCTTTAAAACGGAGGTTCGGTTTTCCTTGTCGTCTCGAACCAATATAGTCGCTTTTTGGACTACATCCACATCTCGGTACAGCTCATAGAGTCATACATTCCCCCTCCTCGTACACAGGACGGAGTATTTTTCTTTCGGAAGAACCCAAAATTATCTCGCCTCTCCTACTAATCTTCCAGCAATCGGCACCATAAACCAGGACGGGCAGGATTAAGGATCGATAGAGGTAACATTTTGTTCTTCGAAGGAGGAGTTTTGAACCCATTTGTTTCTCTAAACCGAAGTAGCTGCGGTTTCCTAAGGGAATTCTGCGTCGGATCTCCACCGGACAGATGTTTGTTTGTTTGTTGATAGCATGTATTTAGTGTTGTCCTCATAAACTTCAAGACCAACCAATTTCGCGTGTTCTTCAAACGCAGGAAAAGCCTCTAACACGGCACGCTGGGAACGGCCAACGATGTCGATATGGTTCGCATACCCCAGTAGCTGGACGGATCTATTTAAAATAGTTCCTTCCTGCCCTGCGCACTATTTTCTCTAAAATAAGATTAAAGAAGTCACATGAAAACGCATCTCCTTGCCAAAATCCGGCGCAGTTTTGGAATAATTGGGAATAATTAGTCGCATGAGTAGAATCTATAATCTTAATGATCATGTGATTGACTAGCATGTTAGTAAAATTAAGCTCAAATGTATTTTGCGTAATAATGCCTTAATTTCTTAAATTATTTGCATGATTTGTGTCTGTGTCTTGCTAATTGTTTGACTTTGTGTATGTCCTTACTAACACCTGCACTAAATGATGAGCCTGTGAGTGCACTCCACGACACAGAGCTGATAGTGTATAAAAAGTGCTGCTTCCCATCTGCACATTACACCTCGTGTTTTCAAGTGTCACGCGATATAACTGGATAAGAATGCAGTCATTTGACTGCAATTAGTTGAAATAGAATACTTATAATGTAAATCTTTTGAGTAAGTAATGCTTACAGGTGTCTTAATCTAAGTAGTCACGTTATCAAAAACTTAGTGGGTTATTTAACAGGTCACCAAGGGTAACAATACTACTTGCATAGAACA
The DNA here is from genome assembly GCA_949715645.1 of Portevinia maculata. NCBI lineage: Eukaryota > Metazoa > Arthropoda > Insecta > Diptera > Syrphidae > Portevinia > Portevinia maculata. The sequence continues at coordinate 289,043,299 of OX454525.1, read as the reverse complement.
GATACATATAGCGCGAATGTCCACCCCTTAGAAGAACTAGAAGATCTTTTCAGGAATCAACTGAATACCAAAGCTATAAAGAAATCCAAGCTGGTGGCCTTATCTGTTTTATATGCCGAAGTCAATTCAGTCAATTCTAATTTTATTTATATATTTATTCGCTTATGTTTTATAGTTATATATACCTATTCTTAGCTAGTCCCCTTATGAGACTTTGCAAGTCTTAGGCCTGCCTTCGGACAACTTACTTACTTACTTAACGGGTTTTTGACTCGTGGAGAGTCCCAGGACTCGAAGCCATTAAGCAGAACTTCCTAGAGCAATTCTCTGTCGATTCGCCACTAAAGTGTCATTCCTGGAATTGATGTTTGTTTCTTGATAGCATGAACTTGAACTTGTCTTGTCTTTGAAATCCTCATTACTGGCACGTTGCGAACCGCCGATGATGTCGATATCAGCATGCCGTAGTAGCTGGGCGAATCTCTAGATAGTGCCTCCCGTATTGACACCGGCCATGCACACTTAAATTGCAGAAATCAGATTATAACGCATTTTCTTGTCGGAATCCGGTGCATGTTTGGAATAGTTCGAAAGAAATGTTTTCATACTACACAGTGCACCGCGGATTTTCAGTGCCAGTCCATTATCGCGTAGAAGCCACGCTGGTTGGAAACCGATTAGTGTGATGGAGAACGGCTCGACAATTTACACAGTTCGTTGGATAAAATATTATATGCGACGTTAACCAGATATAGCCTCAATAGTTCTGGCAAGACATGGGATCGCTTTCTTGTAGATAGGGCATATGGAGTCGATATGGAGATCGCCTCCTAATTTGAGGAGCTAAGTTGGTAAGCCATCATAAGCCGCGGCTTTCTTGTTTCTAAGCTTTTTATAGCAAAGCCAACCTCCTCTATATTGGGTAGTGATATCGGTTTTTTTTAGGTGACTAGGCGATCGTCACTATTTTGAAGAGCCTGCTTCGCTCCTTTTTAAGACCTTCTGATCATGTTTCGATAGCGAGACATTGATTTCCTTGAGCTGGGAGACTGCATACGTCCTCTTCTTTCTACGCAGGATGTTCTTTTTTTCCTTCTCCTGGTTCGACACAGTTATATTGTTGCTCTTGTTTTGCACTGCAGCGTTTTTTAATATGCATCTCCTGTAATCTTTTTTCGGTAAACTCATACCAACATCATCATACCATCTCGAAAATCGAATAAGTCATCAACGGAAAATAATACATTTTGACACCTTTTCTGTCAGCGTCTCAGGAACTGCATCCTGGAGCTCAAGTTTTGGACCACTTTTTCGAGCATTTGAGATCATATCTCACGAAAGATGTTGGGTTCCAAAACTGAAATCGTTAACCAACGAATTCAAGTACCACAAACGGAAATCTGCCTAAATCTTAGCAGGTTGCTTAAACTTTGCCAATAAATTGAATATAATTGAATTGACTTTAAACACCAGTAACTCATGCTCATTCGGATTTTTATTTCAAATCCACCACGCAGCCACTTACTCAATTTTCTTTTTTTTCAGAGGCGACAACTATGCCCTCGATCACTTTGAGACAACACCAGCAATGTCGTCATTTACATTTGGTTTTGTAATCTCTCAACTGAAGAAGCTTGACCCAAACAATCCACTCTCCGAAGAGAAAAGGCCTACCATCAATATCTGGGCTCGACCAGAAATCCAAAATGATCTTCAGGTATGTTCCAACTCGTGGGTTAAATTATTTTGCTTGTGTGAAAAGTTTTTATAGAATAAACTGCATTAATTGGGTGAGAAGTTCACAATTCGATCCAATCCGCAAGTCGACAGATTTTTTTTTTTTTTTTTTTTTTTTTTTTTATAATTTGCTTACGCTTTTTATAATTTGATTTGGTATTATTGGAGATACCACAGAGCATTATTTTTTTTTTGTACAATCATACTTGTATTTCGACCTCCCACAATAATTGAGCGCAAATTTTGCGAATAATTTTCGGCTATTGCCATAAATTAGGATTGGCGGTTATCTCAAAATAACCGGTTTTCGGTTTATTTTACTTCAGGCTTATCCTGGCGGTTACAACCGATCAAATACATAAACCGATTTTTTTTAATAAGTAGGGATGCAATTAAGAGGGAGGGTTATGATCCCATTAATCCATTACATTTTTTTATGAAATGATATTACATTTTTTTATGACAATCATATACGACTTGAAATTCAATAACAAAAGGATTCAAATAAAATGTTTTCATTCAAATGGATTTGCTCCTAGTGAACGCAAATCGAATCGAAACACAACTGACTCTAAACGATGACAACAAAATCTTCGTCGTTTAATTGCGGTGATCTGACGAGAACCGATTAATTTTGTTTGTTTTTAAATTCATTTTTATTAATTATTAGCTTATATCAACTTAAATACTGGACAAAAATGATTAAGTCTAACTTAAAATTAACAGGATACTTATTGATCCTTATGCGGACGCCCTAAGCTTAACTCTATCTTATAATTATTGCCTTTCGGCCTAAAAACTATTTTACGAACTAATCTTACATAATTATGTTTTCATCGAGAAAATTGTTAAGAAAACTCAGAATCTTTATCAAATTTAATATTTTTATATAAAAAAAAACAAATTACAAACTACCTACTCTACTTACTTAAACTACTTAGTATATTCTAACTATAATTAGGATTCTGAGCACTCGTTGCCTTGCGCAACAAGTGGTCAAAATCCCAATTGCTTTCCGAGCGCCTGGCAGTCGTCAACGTGCACACGCGCCGCCGTGAGCCGACTGAAGCCTTACAGCGTCAGTCAACTCCCGGAAGCACCACAACACGTTGGCGAGCCCGGCCTCTCCCAAAAACGCCCTAGCTGACTTAATCTAACTTATAAGCTAAGAGGATGTTACCTAGAGTAACGCACCGTTCTGGGAGGGCATGTTGATCCCTCCCCCCTCAACAAGCCACCAAAATTCGGCGAATTGCTTTTCCGTGTCGAATCTATCCCTCTCCGATATTGCGGTACTAAAACGGAGGAGCTCATGAGCATTGGCGACGTCCCCGTCATGGAGGAGCCGCTTATCTCTCGCGCTGCGGTAGCGATGGTATAAGACCGGGATACCATCCCTCGTCTGTACCAGCCCTTTTGAATCAATATGGATAAATGCCTCTGGCGGGATAAAGCCAGACCGGAGCGTACTCTCTATGTACATTTCATTGGGGTAGTAAGTCCCAAATATCAGACTATTGTCGCTGGCCATCGCCCTTGCAACGTGCCTTCGAGTGACCTTAATGAGGAAATTGTCAATCCTATTCAACTGAGCCCCATCGTATAGGACCTTGTTGGGAGTATTTTATATAGTTGGATTCGGGCGTTCGGAACAACCGGAGACAGGTCCTAAGACATTGTCTCTCCAAAACCCGAATCTTTTCCATATAACTAGGCGCTATATTAAACCACAATGGACAACCATAAGCGATGATCGGCCTTATAAGGGCCACGTAGCAAATGACTTTCACTCTAGAGTCAAGTTGACTGCTATGAAACAGTCTCCTTGTCAGAGCATAAGCCTTCTTGGCCCCAGCAAGACAAGCAACTATATGTCTATCGAAATACAGATACTGGTCAATCCAGATACCCAGATATCTAACTACGCTTCTCACCGCCAATGGCTGCCCATTTTGGCCAATAATGGCCAATTTCTTCCAGTTTTTTCTGGTATCCCTAGAGGCCCCAGCCAATGGAGTTCTGAACAAGATTGTTTCCGTCTTCTGAAAGTTGATTTTCAACTTCCAGTCGTCGCAATATCGCTTACGAGAACCGATTAACTCGACATGGTATGGTCGTTGGTTTTGATTGGATTGATAATGAGCACATTCACTGTCGATCACAAGGATGAGGCCATACATTTTGCAATCGATTTTCAGTCTTTATACCTGTTGGAAATTGTATACCCAGAAACTTTTACTACCTGTGAACAGGTACATATTTTCCCAACAGTAAGTCATAAAATTGAAGGGTAAATAAGAAACGACCGCTGGAATTTCCCAAGATCAAACAATGAACTACTTGAAAAGCGTATAAGAAGATGCGCCACTAGAATGGGGCCATTGCGACTTTGACAGCGACAGAAAGAGGAAAAATAGGTGCTTTCAAGGAGTTATGACTCTATGGCCGAGAAATTACAAGGAGCCTAAATAGAAGTAAGACTGTTGTAAACAGTTATCTTGCGGATCCGCAACAGTATGGGAAAAATCAAAAAGGACATACGTCAGAAGCAACAACATTGCGATAAAAGCGGGTTAAAATACGGCTTGCCTCAAATTCTACTCTACGAGTGACTAAAATATGGGCCAACAGCGGAGTATCAGCAAGCATAGCAACGGTCCGAAGGATAATACGAAAAAGTGGTACCTGGTACTATACAGAGAAGAAAACTTAAAGCGAAACCTGTTTTGAGGCAAGTACACAAGAAGCATCGAATGAATTTTATAAGAGAACATGTCGCTTGGAGCAGTGAATGGAAACGCGTTGTCTTTACGGATGGAAAAAAGTTTAAGCTTGACGGCCCGATGGGTACAACTTTTATTTCCATGCCGTACATCAGGTGTAATGGTGTGGGGAGCTATTACACAGTATGGCACAATCGAGTTGGAGTTTTTGTCCACAACAATGAACGGAAACAACTACAAATTTTTGCTGAAACGGTCATTTCCAAAAGTGAAAAACATTTTCGGACCCCTGTCTTGGATATTCCAACAAGATAATGCCCCTATCCACATCTCCAGGGTTGTTTGAAGTTGGATTCAATCAGAAGAGGTGGAACTTTTGCCATGGCCGCCCTACCGTACTTAAACTTAATCGAAAATGTTTGGGGATGGTTATCTCGTAAAGTGTATGAAGGCGACAGACAATTTGAAGACAAGGACACTTTAATCGAAGCTATTCGTGATGCCAAATGATGGCAGGAATATGAAATTTAAATATTTGTAGAAAATGTATATATGTATATTAGGGTGTCCCAGGAAAGGAGGTGATTTTTTTTTTGTGCTAATTTTGACACGCATACCCTCTATTTTTGTTCGTTTTAGGTCTAAGTACTTGAATATAAAATTTTATAGCGATAGGATAACAGGACCCCGTGCCGACTTGTTGTCAAACTTAGAACCTAGCAATTTGTAGGTATTAGGTCAATTTTCAACTACATTAGAATTGTAGAAATGAAACTCATACTAATCAGTTATTTATTACAAGAACAGCTCTTATTTATTCTTTTAAACAATTCACACACCATATTTTCTTTTCAAAGATGTCTTCCTACAATCCGGGTATATCTTCCTATTTTCCTGTACACAACTGTTTTTGTTCCTCTTCAACCGTAATTAAGCCATGGAAGTCTTGCATAAGCCTTACAGCTCTTTCAGCTGTGTCATTAACTACTCTGAGCATAGAAACAGCGTTTTTGGCTTCTAGAAACGAAGTCGAAGTATTCCATGAAGAAGGACATTCTTGAAGAAAGCTGTCATCAATTTTGAGACGAGAGAAAAAGAACTTGCTTCTGAGCGATACGAAGTCTTCTATATTTTTATCTGAACAAAAAGAAGAAAAAAATAGATAGTTGATAGGTAAAAGAAAATGATTAATTGAAAATTAAAGCCGTTATTACGCACTAAGTATAAAATACTTACCATATAACGAACCATTAAGTTCCTCCTTCGATGGAATGTACCGTTTCTCATGGGTGAATGCATTTTCTTTAGCTAAATTTGCGACCATTTTAACTTTACTTTCTAGATCCACCTCACCGTCAAATAGGGACAGCATAACTACTTCATCCCTCAAGTACCATAAATGCTGATTAAACTTCTGCAACGCTGCTTTCGAGATACTTTTATCAACTTTTTTGTAAGCATTCATTGACTGAACAACCAATTTGAAACACAAATCTTGCTAAGGAGATTTCACTGCCAAAGTGCATTGCAGCCATGGCTTAACGTAGCATGTGACGATGAAGAAGCAGACGTCTAGTAGTGATGCCTTTTCTTTGCTGTTAATTTTAAATTGAGAACTAAGCAACGATATTTTTAGGCAATAAATAGCTCTTGCCATCCATCGAGCTTGATGTATGGCGCCGGGAGGCCTAATCTTAAACTGCTTTTCTGTATTTCCGCCTAAAAATATTATACAAAGCTCAATCAATTCTCGATAATCATCTCTGATTAATTGCTTGGTCAATTCAGTGCAATAGAACTTGAGTAGTTTTTCTATCTCAGAAACCGTAAGGAAATGTTGTACCCTTTCTCTATAATTTTGAATATTGACGGAGTTGATATTTTTCCAACAATCTCTAAACTTTTTAAACAAGGGAATATCGGGACTTGTTGTGACTTGGCTTATTTTGGCTTCAAACACACCTTTCAATACCAGCTCGCAGACATGGTGACGGCAAGCAAAAAGAAGCACTTCCCTCTCAAGTTTCTGCTGCAAGAGAACACAGGCACCATTGATGCGCCCTGTATTCGACGCCGTAGTATCGCAACAGAGAATTTGTACTTTATCTGCAAGGTCCCAATCTACGATCGCGTTCCAAATAGCCTGGGCCTGTTCTTTCCCGGTAGAACTTTCCAATTTAGGTACACCAATAAGTTGCTCTTCCTTACCAAATGTTATCACAATAGGGAGACGTTCTTCTTTTGAATTTCGAGCATCAAGGCCTGGAAGTAATTTGCCATCCCAATGTACTAAAACAACATCTGGAACTTTGTTCTTAAAATCGATTTTTATGGTTTTCGCACGTTCTTCTCGCTTTTGTGTGCGGATTCTTTGGATGGAAGACTTACTTATTATAAATTCGTCAACATTATGCCCAAATGCCTCCATTGTAGCTTGCAGAATGTAGACAGAATATCGAATACTCAACTGACACCGGTCTAAGGCAGCTACTAATTTAGGAGTAATGAAATCTTTTCTCACCATAGTTTTACTGGCTCCGGGTAATGTGCTGTCGTTGGCATTTGATAAATTTTCTTGTAGATCCATATTGTCTTCAGAACTAGAAGATAAATCGTCCTGTAACTGTCTACAGACATATGAAGCAGACTTCGATTTGATTCGGCGGTTCTCTTCTTCAATATTTCTAAGTCGCTTCCTTTGCTCTTTATCAGCCAATTTTTTATCCACTCCAGCTAAGTGACCGGGCCGTCCTGGATTTCTTTGTCGCAGTAGAAATATTCTGTCTTCTTCTATCTTTATCAATTGAAGTGCATTCGCGTGTGAAATATCAAATAAATTGTCCAAATTGATTGAAAACTCTTCTTGACGCCGCTTGAAGACATCTCGAACTTTTTTCGCATTTTTCTGCAAATCTCTCCAAACTTGGTATACGTCCACAAGTTTCTTTACGCAATTAGGTAAAGATTTAGTTGGATTCCGTGCTTTTTCCCAAAAAATTATACATTCGCGAATAGCTAAATTTGCGATTTCATTGACAGTTAAATTCACTTCACGGATATTGTAAAAAAAAAAACAGCGAGAACTTGTCTATTGGACGGAAGTTTCGATCCTGTTATTTGGTGTTTTGTTTCTCCTATTAAATATATATTATTTTTAGAACTACGCAATTCCCCGGGCATGATAAATAGCCAAAAACAATACGTTCACTAAAAAATTCAACTCAATGTAATAGGCTAATTAACGAAAAGAGCGCGCTCGGTAAGTAAGCAAGCACTGACATGTATCGATGCAAGTCGGCACGGGTTCCTATGATCCAAAGTTTATGAAATTTGATTTGTAGGTGTTTTGACACAAGACGAACAAAATAAGAGGGTATGCGTTAAAAAAAACACTTTAATTTTGTTGGGATACTCTAATGTATATGTATATACATGTATATACATATACATATATAAATATATATATATAGATACATACATATAGATGTAGATAAAGAATTTTACTTCAGTTGTGTGGTCTAAAGCACACTCGTTTTTAGGCTTCCCTAGTCAAATGGCAAAAAAACGGAACACTTATGGATTCGTCATGTTTGTCTGTCTGTCCGTCCGTATGTCACAGCCACTTTTTTTCGAAACTATAAGAACTATACTGTTAAAACTTAGTAAGTAGATGTATTCTGTGAACCGCATTAAGATGTTCACACAAAAATAGAAAAAAAACAATAAATGTTGGGGGTTCCCCATACTAAGAACTGAAACTCAAAAAAAAAATTTCATCACACCCATACGTGTGGGATATATTTGGATAGGTCTTCAAAAATGATATTGAGGTTTCTAATATCATTTTTTTCTAAACTGAATAGTTTGCGCGAGAGAAACTTCCAAAGTGGTAAAATGTGCCCCCCCCCCCTGTAACTCCTAAAATAAGAGAATGATAAAACTAAAAAAAATATATGATGTACATTACCATGCAAACTTCCACCGAAAATTGATTTGAACGAGATCTAGTAAGTAGTTTTTTTTTAATACGTCATAAATCGTAAACCGCAATTTACCTTTCATTCAATCAACTCAAATATAAAAAAAAAAAACATTTAATTTCATAAACATAAACTTTATCTATGCGTAAACCGTGAACCATTATTTTCTAATAACAAGAACTTTTATATGATATTACTTGCTGCTACGGAACCCTTCATGGGCGAGTCCGACTCGCACTTGGCCGCTTTTTTTTAAATATGTCGAAACGGAGTGATAATATGGTCGATTTCATTGAAATTTATCGCGCGAATTTTAGTTTTTGGTATTTTTTATTTTAAAAAAATACTTTATTTTTTCATATAATACAATTGATGGTTTATCTTAGACTAACTACTGAACACTCTGACTCCTGACTCTCGACTGCCCACTTGGTCTCCTGTCTTTTTTTCATCCCATTTGTCTGCTTACGTTTGGGTGCGTCCTTTTCTTTATCTGCTGACCATGTGTCTCCTTGGGTGGTTTTACTGATTCAGCATGTGCGCATCCGTAGAGTACCCTGAATGCATCTTTTTATGTCAGTCTATTAATAAACAATGGTTTCGATGGGCCATGTGTTGAACGGTCGATCTCTTCTTCGGTGGTGGTCTCATATGTAACTCTCCCCTCCTTAAGGTTTGGCTTCTCCTGGGTCAAACTACAGGGTCTATATTTTTTATATAAGGTGTATAATATAATAGTTACAATAATAATGGTAGTACTAATACTCGTATTAATTACAATATTTGTTTTCGAGTGACTATATGCTATTTCGTGAATTTCTTCTAAATTATCTATATTTTCGATTTCTTTATCGGATAATTCGAATGGTGCATTTATAAGAGGAATTTGGAATACATTAGTATCAATGCTGAAGGGTTGCCTTCTTAACTGTTTGTAATTTTCAAAGATTTCGTTATTTATTACAATGTTACAATTTTCGAAACTTATCAGGGTATTTCCCTGTAATTTTATTGATGTTCTTTCATCACATGTGTTATTTATTTTTTCATTACTTTTTATAATTACAATTACGCCTTTTTCTATTTGTTTTACAATATTGTTTTCAGTAAATTTGATCTTTTTACAAGTTTGTGATATGCATCCTTTATATTGTTTTAGATGTTTCAGTTCTTTGTTTTCCACATACTTATAAAATGTATTGTTTTTACTAATTAACATGGTTTCTCTTATCTGTAGTTGTTCATTTAAATTGTTTGGGATAGGTAAAATGTAGGATTTAGGAAAGAAAATGATTTCTTTAGGAATTTGAACTATAAATATAATTATGTCGTGATTATACTGGGCTGAGTTAATTTTTATATTTTTACTTTTCTCAAAGCCTATCTCGAATTCTAATATTTCCTCTATAGTCAGAATATTTTCTACCATCACTCCTAATCTACTTGATAGGATGTTGGCTTGGATTTTTTCTACTATATTTTTTAGGTTGTTTAATTTATTTTCAATTTCTAACACTGTAATTCTGTATATAATTGATAATTTATTGTTTGTTTGGTCAGAACCTAAATTTTCCTGATGTTCTCTTTCGAGTCTAGCTTTCATATTGTTTATTTGATTCTGAAGTTGGTTATTGATTTTTATTTGTTTGTTCAACTGTGTCATCCCCATGTGATTATTTTCAGTAATAACTCTGATTTGGTTCTCGATTTCGATTCGATCTTCGCTGTCCATTGTCCCAAACAGAAACTTCAGAACTCCTCCTCCGACGTCTATTAGACTTCTTTTGGGTCTGTGTTCGCTGATGGTTTGAATTTCACTTCGGATAGTTTTTATTTGGAGATAAACACTTTTTGGTATATAATTGTTTACACTTTGAATATTAGTTTCTATTGTATTTAAAATGTCTTCTATTTCTTTTATATTTATGATATGGATAATATTATTGTATTCGTTAACTATGCCTACCGGCTCCAGGTTTATCAAAGTATACCCGTTTTCACTGTCTATATTTTCTAAGTTTATTCTAGCGTACACACTAGTTGAAACAACTGAAGAGCATTAAAAACTTCATGCTTGCTGTTGAACGTCCTTCTGTTTATTCACTAATTTTCTAGTTCTCTCTGCTCTAGTCATAGGCCTCTTTGTTTCCGGGATATTTTCTTTATTATGGAATTTACTGTTCTTGGGTCTTTGTATTTGTTCTGGGTGTTTGTTTTCAAGTGCATCGTATTTGAATCGCATTTGAGTTTTATGTCTTAAGGCTAATGGGTTTTTTACCATTCCCTCTTCTCGGGTTTCGACATAATCTTCGCTATGTTCATTTATCTTATCTATTATGTTATTTTTATTTTTAGACATACGCTCCTGGAATATGGTTTTGTCAAAAGTGGTGTATTGAGCGTCGTATGGGGTCATCTTGGTTGTGCTATGAATACTTTTGTTATAGAATAATATGGCTTTGTACATACACATGGTTATCTCGTGTATTGTAGGTTTTTTGTTGTTATCTTCTAATAATATAGTTCGAATTTTATCTCCTAAGGTTCTATGTAAAACCTCGATGTCTGCGTTTCCTGTATGTGAGCCTACTTTTGTAAAGTGGTATTCCATTCCTAATTTTTCGTATAAATTTATTATTCTAGGTATGTTAAATTCGTTGTCTGATACCATTTTCTTGACCTTGCCTTTGGTGGATATTACGGATAGCAATGTTTCTTCTAAAGTATCGTAAGATACATTAGGTAGGTGTGTACCTGTTGCTAGTTTAGAAAACTTATCCACTGAAGTCATAAATTTTGCACCCCCTATAAAGAATACATCTATATGAACTATCTCATTAACATCTTTGGGTGTCTCTGTCACTTGGTACTTGGGTTTGATAGGTTGTCTATCATATTTAGCCATCTTGCATATGTTGCAAGCATTAATTACTGAGTTAATTAATTCCCTAAGATTTGTATAATATATTTTGTTTTTAAGTCCATTGTAGTTTTCGTCTACACCTGAGTGGCAAGTTTCGTTTTTATGGTATAACTTTATTTGCTCGACAGCTTCTTCCTCTGAATTCATGTCTTTTGCGTAGAACATGCATTTAATAAATTTTATTTTATTTCCGTATAATCTGATTAGTTTTTGTTGTAGTATGTTAAAATCACTTTCACTTACTACAGGGTTTACATATATTCCCGTTACTTTGGTTTCTATTAGAGGTATTAATTTGTCTTCTAGATCTTCCTGTTTCAAAGAATCTATACCTATGAATATTCTACGTTTTTTATTTAACATCTTTAGTTTCGCTTGATTTCCTAATGTCAGTATTATTTGTTGATTATATATGTTTATACAAGTCTCCTTTATGGGAAAATGATCATTTGCTTCTTCGTGTTGAGAATGGATCGTTGCTTTTTCAGACTCCAACATATTGGTTTCTCCTATTGGGCGACTAAGAAAGTCTGCGACGGTGTTTGAAGTTCCTTTTAAGTACTCAATTTTCATACTGTATTCGCCTAACTGAAGGATCCATCTTTGTAGCCTAGGGCTTATATCTTTACCTAGATGTTTTGTTTGGAGCCACTTAAGTGCTTGATGATCAGTTTTGATAATAAACTGCTTTCCATAAAGCGATGGTCTGAGATATTTACATGACCATACAATGGCGAGTAATTCCTTCTCCGTTGTTGTGTAATTTTTCTCATGTTCGTTGAGGGTTCTCGATATATATGTGACTGGATGTCCGTCTTGAGAGAGTACCGCACCTATCGCATAATTACTAGCGTCTGTTGTCAGGGTGAATGTTTTGTTGTAGTCAGGATATTGAAGAATGGGTTCGTTTTGCAGAGAATTCTTTAAATCTTCATATGCTTTGATATAATCTTGGTCGTTTATGTTGATCTTAGAATCTTTTTTTAGTCTTCTTGTTATAGGCTGTGCTATTTTTGCATAGTCTTTGATGAATTTCCTATAGTATCCGGTTATACCGAGAAATGACTTTATTTCTTTTGGAGTTTTAGGTATGGTTATTTTCTCAATAGCCTCAATTTTATTTTTGTTGGGCATAACTCCTTTGTTAGTAATAGTATGTCCTAAGAAGTCTGTAGTTTTCCTCAGAAAATTACATTTATCGATTTGAACTTTCAAATTGAATTCCTTCAGACGATCGAATACTTTCCGTAGATTGATCATATGTTCGTGTAAAGAAGTAGAAAATATTAGTATGTCGTCTAGGTATACGACACAAATAACTCCGATGAGTCCTTCTAATACCTCATTCATCATCCTTTGGAAACTAGCTGGAGCATTTTTCAATCCAAAGGGCATTCTCAAATATTCAAAATGTCCAAAAGGTGTAGAAAATGCTGTTTTCTCGACGTCATCACGATGCATGTGAATTTGGTGAAAACCTTTAGCTAAGTCCAAAGTGGTGAAGTATTGAGCCCTCCCAAGTTTGTCTAATATATCATCTATATTAGGTATGGGATGTTTATCTTCGATAGTCTTTTCATTTAATTTCCTATAATCGATCACCATTCTCCATTTCTGTTTACCTGAGTTGTCCATTTTCTTTGGAACGACCCAGACAGGGGAGTTGTAAGGTGAAACTGATTTTCTGATAATGCCTTGTTCAAGCATCTCGTTCACTTGTTTCTTTATCTCTTCCTCATGTACTTTGGGGTAACGATAAATTTTTGAAAAGGTGGGGTGATTGTTTTCTGTACGGATACGATGTACAGTTTGCGTGGTTGCGGACAATATTTGTCCTTCTTGGAAGAAAGTTCCAGAATTGGATTTAATAAATTTTTCTAATTCTTTTTTTTCTTCTAAATTTAAATCACTTGGGATGAGATTTTTGATAGTCAAATGGTTTGCATGCATTTGGTGAATCTCTTCATAATGATACGGACTTTTTTCGTTTGTGTCCAAATTTGGAGAAATTTTCGCGAATGGGATTCTATTATTATTTATTTCAATAATTTCTTTTCCGTTGTCTATAACGGCTTTCATGGGTTTCAAAATATTTTGACCTAAAATTCCGTCAAACTTTTTGTTGTTTATGGGGGTCAGTTTCCAGCACATTGTGGAACCTGGTTCATTGAATTCAAGAGGTAATTCTGTAATTATCTCCTGTCTGATTTCTATTTTACTATGCAGGGTATTCATTGTTATGGGGATTTTTGTGACTTTACGTTTATAATGTATCAGTTTTCTGTCGTCTAAGATGCTGGTGGTTGATCCAGTATCTACTAGTAGCCTTAAGTCTTCGTCATTTACTTTTACTATTATTATGGGTAAAACTTCTGATTCCCTAGCATGAGAAAATTTACTTCTTCCTGATTCATATTGTTTATATCCATGGGTTCTGGGTTCTGCCTAACTTGCCTTGGATTATTATGTCTATTTTGATTAGTATTTGCGTGATTAAACCCGAACCTATAATTATTTCTTGGGTTTCCTAATATATTGTTGTTGTGCTGTCTAATTTGTGCACTATTTTCGAAACTTAAGTCCCTGAAATTTCTCCTAAAATTATGGTTTTGATTGTTACGATTAAAATGGTTATGTGGATTTGTCCTAAAAGGATTCGCTGTGGGATGAGGGATAGGATTTAAGGTTATATTCTCGACTGGTACCAAATTTAATTGTATGAGCAATTGATATGCTTCACTAAAATTATGTATGTTCCTAGCATGAAGGATACTAGATATATGTGGATCCAAACAGTTCTTAAATTTATCTAGCACTACTTTTTCATTAAATGCAGGATTATATAAAATATGTGGTTCAAAGCAACATTTCTTATTTAATAAATTTAATAATGTTTGTAGTTCGTTATAGAGGATATGAATATTTTTATTGTTTTTAATTTCTAAGATTCTATTGAATAAATAATCATACCCTTCACGTACTCCATATTCGGATTTTAATTTTTTTTTGATGTCAGTCCATGTTGGGTTTACAAGTCCTCGCATTTTTTCCAACGCCGACCCTCGTATTTTGCTGATTACTCTGCGGTATATGAAGTCTCTGGTGTCTTCTGGTATAAATGCTATCAGATACTCCACATCGTTGATGAAAGTTAATAAGTCCTGCTCATGTTCCCTCCCGGTGAAATCTCGAATGTTGTCTACCTGTCTGAGGATCTCCTTAGGTGTGGTAAAGAAATTCCTTTGAATTTCCTGTGCCCGTCTATTTTGGTCCATTTCTTGTTGTAGTCGATTTTGTTCGGCTATCATTTGAGCTTGCTGATCTTCCATTGGGATAGTCTTTGGTTCCTCCTCTAGGACAATGCCTGCTCTCAAGATGAAGTCGCTTAGTCTTTGACGTGTTCGTCGCTTCCGGTCCAGATTTGAAATGATTGCAAAACTTTTCTGCCCTTCCACTGAATATCACCGAATTTGTATTATAAAGAAAAAAAAATGTTGTTCAACTCTCTCTACGAGATTGTGTGCATTGGAAAATATAATTGATTAATTTTTCTTTGAGCACTGGTTGAACTTGTTTCACGATTTTGTCTTTTATTTACACTAAAAGTTTTAAATCACGATTCGTTTCACTGGATGTCTATAGTGGTTTTTCATTTACTTTGAAAACTTTTTAGAGCATCCTACCGACTGCGCCAATTTTAGTTTTTGGTATTTTTTATTTTAAAAAAATACTTTATTTTTTCATATAATACAATTGATGGTTTATCTTAGACTAACTACTGAACACTCTGACTCCTGACTCTCGACTGCCCACTTGGTCTCCTGTCTTTTTGTCATCCCATTTGTCTGCTTACGTTTGGGTGCGTCCTTTTCTTTATCTGCTGACCATGTGTCTCCTTGGGTGGTTTTACTGATTCAGCATGTGCGCATCCGTAGAGTACCCTGAATGCATCTTTTTATGTCAGTCTATTAATAAACAATGGTTTCGATGGGCCATGTGTTGAACGGTCGATCTCTTCTTCGGTGGTGGTCTCATATGTAACTCGCGTGTCCATGTTTGTGGAAGAAGAATTACCCATTTTATCACAATTCAGTGATAGGGCGATAGAGTTTGTCTTTTTAAGTACCAATCTTTGCTCAATTTTGTTCATTTTAAGCGACAAAACTATAGCTATTGCAATTAGGCTTTCATCGTCCATTACGCAATGTATTTCTTCTGACTTTCGACTGCTCACAAGTAAAATTAAAGCTCAACTGAACACTAGGGTGGGTCATCGATGTATGAACAATTTTTTTTTTTTTTTTTTGGATTGGAAAGTTTGACCCCTATCCAAGGGATACTAAAAACCAAAAAAAAATTATTTTTAAGAACCTTCCTTCTACCCGCGCATTGATTTTGAAAATTTGTGTTTTCGCCAATTTTTCGATATTTTTCAACACTTTATTCTGAAAAGATTTTTATTTTTTTTTGTTGGAAAATAAAATAAGAAAATAAAAAATCAATAAACAGAAATATTTTTTTTTATTAAAAACATGCAAAAGTTGATAAAAAAAACATTAATAAACTTGTCAGTGGAAACTTTAAAATCTTGGTTGCTTTCGAATTTTGGCATAGATTTTCTGGAACTTATTTTTGCTTTGATGAGACCATCTCTGGAGCTTTTCTCGCACAACTGCATCGAAGCCTCTGTTATCATTTTAACTGATCGTTCTACAGATTGCGTGTGACATGGAAGCCTTAAAAAATGTATTATGTCATCACCTCCTGATTCCACTAGCGAAAGCAGTGTTTCATCTGTTATATCGCGAAGAAGAGGAGGTTGTTGATATTCTTGTTGCCAGTCTATGAGCTCAACGTACGACTTTGCATTAAGATTTATGTCTGGTACAGTGAAAACACGAAGATGTTGTTCGAAATTAATCTTACGCCTGGCTTTTAAAATTCTCCTGCCAGCAAGCTCTCGAATGTGTTTTTGGGGATCTGCCAGCATTGATATTAAAATATTTTCCGGATGAGCAAAGAAACTATTACGCTTAATAACTGGATCTATTACCATTTTAAGTTGAGATGGAAGATATCTTGAACTAGAAACTAGCTTCCAAAAATGCCTAGATCCATCCTTACACGATGGATGGACTTTTATCTCGAACCAAACAGGCGCATAAACTGTAACAACGAATGTGGCCAAGTATTTGAGGTTGTTAGATGGTGTCTTTGTGGAAACATACAGGCGTAATATTCTGTTAGCTTGCGTCACCCTCTAACTTTTCAAATGGCACAATAGGTTTTTTTTCACAGTCTTCCAGAAACTTTCCGATACTACCTGCATAAGAATTTGGTCCAGTGGTGGTGCCATCTAAGTGCAAAAACAGGTGTCTCAGGGGAAGTTCATTCATATGTAACAAACAAATGATCCATTGTAAGGGTTGCTCTAGACGCTTTTCCATAAATCTTATTATACCGCCTTTCTTTCCAGTATTTGTCGCTGCTCCATCACATCCAACAACTTTTGTGTCCTTTAAGGAAATATTTTGCGAAGAAAGCAACTGAAAAATAGCAAGTTCGATAGCCTTAGACGTCCCGTCACTTGGGACAGCGTAACCGATGTAAACAGAGTCTGGTTCCTTGATGACGGATATATGCTCCTCGACGATAACTTGGCGGTATTTTTTTGCACCTTTTTCAACAATCCTTAATGTTTTGTCCTTCCTGCCATCAAAATATAGTGCTGGAACATTTATGCAACGGTTCTTAACGCAGATCTCTTTGCGAACATTTGCTCTCTCACGGCGTACCTTAGACTTATCTATTATATCAACAGCTGATTGTGTGTCATAAAGCACAGCAGATGCAATTGCTGCAGCAGCTCGATCAGATACGCCATATCGATCACATGTTTTGGACAATGTTGGCAGTCTCAGAAGTGATATTTTTGTTCGTCTCACGCTCACGTGGTACTGATGTTAACGGCAAACAATCGTCACTTTGACTGCTTTCTGAGTCATCGGATGAAATGGAACATTCCTCAGTTAAGTCAACTACTGCATCTTTTTTGGTAATACTATTTTCGTTATAGTATAGTTGTAGTTTTTCGCTCCTATGACGATGTTTTTCATTTTTGGTTGTTGCTAAAGAGTCTATGCCACCTATTATCATTTTTCTCTCCGATCTCTGATCAATAACAAAATTATGTTCTGCTTTCGGATTTTTTTTTCTTTTGAGCAATTACATCTATTCAATAATTGAAAGTTATTACACCTTATTGACCGCAAAAATCGTAATAAAAAGAAGTAAAAACTAAAAACAAAACCGAAAAACTTTTATGTTTCAAATTTTAATTCTTTTTTATTAGCACGTATGCATTTCGGTTCTCAGCTGCGGAACCATCATCAGCGAGCGACAATTAAACAATTACAGGTAATCTGTAAATCATCAGCGAGCGACAATTAAACAATTACAGGTAATCTGTAATTGTTTAATTGTCGCTCGCTGATGATGGTTCCGCAGCTGAGAACCGAAATGCATACGTGCTAATAAAAAAGAATTAAAATTTCAAACATAAAAGTTTTTCGGTTTTGTTTTTAGTTTTTACTTCTTTTTATTACGATTTTTGCGGTCAATAAGGTGTAATAACTTTCAATTAATGATCTGACCACAAACTTGGCTATAATATTCACGATTAAAAAGGTGAATTTAGTTACATCTATTCAAATCTGTGCATTTGCATGAGCAAATATCAAAAAGCTTGTTAGAACTTATATCAAATTCTGCCTTTTTAGGACTTGAAAGTCGCTTCCAATGTTTGATCAACTTCTTACATTTAGAGTGGTATACTTTCAACAATTGTATCACGCGCTTTAGGGTAACGGTTGGCCTTGCACCATATACTTATCAATCTGACCGCAACAATTTCCGCAATATCGTTAATGGCTGGTTCCTTTCGGGTATCTGTTTTAAGCTTAATTTGATACCTCGTAAAGTTATAAAACTTCATGACCTCTTTATAAGAAGGCAGAACATTATCTTTTATATCTTCAATATTACAAAAAATGCAACAACTAGATGCTTGTCTTGTTTTTTCCATATTGTATTGCTCTTGATATCACAACCGTTTATTGATATAAAATCGACTGAAAGTAACACTTCACGCACTTAATTATTGCAACTTCAAACTTTTGTAAACAACTTGGCGTTTTGATTGGAAACTTTTGAAGTAAAGACAGAACGCCAGAAAAAATATATAAGCTCCTACGTTGCTTTCGCCGCCTACTTGTTTTTGTTAACCTTTTTAATCAAATTAGAATAAGAATACATTTTTAACGTAAGGTACTTATTTTAAGTCCTTTGCCAAACAAATCACGGATACCAATAAAATCAACCTATTTATGTCAGATTTTCCAAAATTTCTTCATATTCAAATGAAATGCGGGTAGACCGACTAGAAAAATAAAATTTAAAAAAAATTTCTGCACGCATTTTAATGCTTCGGGTCACATTTTAGTTGCTATTCCAAAACGATCGGACAAAATTTAATTTTTCGACCCACCCTACTGAACACCGGACGGACGTCTAAATGCACTGTCTTGTTTAACTGAACCGACAACTCAACTGATAACTAATCGTCTAAAAGGGCCTTTAATAACACAACGAAACAGTTTTAGTAGGCGCTATGAAATTTAATTGTATTTCAATTCGTTGGGAGCGAAAACCCGCTTCTTATTAAACCCTATTATAGTGGTTATTAATTTTTAGTTACTATATTCGTGATCAGCATCGATAGTAATGTCGATCTAGCCATATCCGTCCGTACGTCCGTGACCAAAATGATGCATTAAAACTCGAGCTAGAAAACTGAAATTTGATCCATATTTTCTCTAGGGGCCCGAAATCCGCTCACTAAAAAATCAAACTTTATAGAAAAAATCGCAATTTGACCTAGAAAACTGAAATTGAGAATATATTGTCTTTAGTGGCCCAAAATGCCGGTGTGTTAAGATTTCTAAAATCCGCCCACTAATACGCCCCCAATTAAAAAACCAAATCAGTTTTATCGAAAAGTCAAAGTTTGAGCTAGGTAGCTGAAAATTGGAATATATTCTCTAGGGGCCCTTAATACTCTTGTGTAAATATTTTCAAATTCCGCCAACTTACACGCCCACTTTTGAAAATAAACCGTTTAATTGAAGAAATCATTGGCAAAGTAGATAAAGTCGTTTTGAACAAATCCTTTATACAAAATTTTCTGCCATGCCCACTTTTAAAGGGCGCTTTTTTTCACAAAAACTTATTTTTTTAGATAAATATATACTTATACTAATAAATATATAGGTACTATTATATAAAAATTGAAAAAGTTGATGGAAATGGTAAATTTCACATTTCGAGCTCGAGCTCGAGTTTTGAGGCCTCAAAATTGGTATCAGACGAAAGGACGGACGTGGCTAGAACAACATAACTTTCGTTATGATCACAAAATGGAACAATATGTAGGTACAACCAATTTTAAGGCATGTTACTAGCTATCGATCAAAATTTTTATAGGTATCCGAAATAACTTCGCCTTATATGGATGATAGC
Source organism: Portevinia maculata (assembly GCA_949715645.1). Lineage (NCBI taxonomy): Eukaryota > Metazoa > Arthropoda > Insecta > Diptera > Syrphidae > Portevinia > Portevinia maculata. The sequence continues at coordinate 289,023,359 of OX454525.1, read as the reverse complement.
TTGAAGCTTAATCTGAAACTTAGGACAAGATAAGGAATTGGATCGGTTAAATGTAAATTCAAGTGAAATTCTGCTGTGTTTAGTTAATTATGCATAATGATGGTCTCTAGACAGTGGTGATTAAGTGATTTCAAAATTGTCGAAGGTCGTGTGCCATTGAACAAAAGGGCATTTCATTAGCGACTTAACAACTTCAAACTTTCAGTGTGAACGCTCCCTTAAACCGAGTACTTGAACTGTCAAAATATTCAGTAAATCAACATTTTTCATTATAGTGAAGAACACCAAGGAACAACGTTTACAAATAATTAAAATTTACTACCGTAATTTCGAGTCGGTGGTCGCAGCTTTAAGACTTTTATAGCATTAACGCTAATTTTCGGCCGTAATTCTCGTCCCAGTAGATAAGCAGTTCGTCTAGTGAAAAAATTTGAGTCAAAATATTCACTGCTTGATGTTACCGTGCCAGTGACACTATGTTTTGCCTAAAGTGGGGAGATTATTTCCGCCGTAGAGGCGTCCGTCGCAAACCAGCCAAATCAGTCAATTTGACGGCGTTCTCAAGAATTGGGCACCTCCTAGACAACATTATGGCGGGAGTCGGACAGAATCCCGAAAAACGTAATCCGGAAAGCCCAAAATCCCGAAAATCCAAAATCCCGAAAACCCACAATCCCGAAAATCCAAAATTACGAAAGACCAAAATCCCGAAAATGAAACTACAAATTTTATTGTAGCAACAAAAAATTTATATAACAATATAAACAAAATAAAAAACTTCAAATAAATAAAACATAACAAAAACAGTTCAAGTCTTATTAACTAACAAAAACATATCAAAAACGATCCATGACAAAACAATATCTAATAGGTAAAAGTTCATATTGTAGGCAATTCCTGTGAGAAAACTTATTTCAGATCGCTCGTTACGTTCCTCGTAAATATTATACGATGTTCACTGGCTAACAAAAATCTAGTCGGTCAGCTATCACACTATATGAGATCAGCACAACTGAATGCACATTGCGAATTGCAAAACATTATAACCGAAAAAACTGCGAAACATTATTACGCTAAATGGAATGGACAAACACTTGTCTATCAAAATAAAATAAAGAATCCCGAAAATTATATAAAATTAAAAACTTGCGCAAATTTTTCATTTTATATAATTTTTCGGGATTTTGGATTTTCGGGATATTGGATTTTCAGGATTTTGGATTTTCGGGATTTTGGGTTTTCGGTATTTTAGATTTTCGGGATTTTGGATTTTCGGGATTGTGACCCCAACCCCATTATGGCGAATTTCGCATAAGGATCTTGGCCTACATCCTTACAAGATCAAGCTGACTCAAGAACTAAAGCCCCTTAATCATATGAAGCGACGTACGATCTCGAATTGAGCTCTGGACATGATGGAAGAAAATGAAGAATTTCATCGCAAAATATTCTTCAGCGATGAAGCGCATTTTTGGTTAAACAGCTTCGTCAATAAGCAAAATACGAGTATGTGTTACTGGACAGGTGAGAACCTCAATGAAACAGCACTCAATCCGCAAAAAGTCACAGTTTGGTGTGGTTTTCATGCCGGTGGCGTCATTGGGACGTTTTCTTTCGTCGATGAAAATTACCGTCACGTTACGGTAAATGGTATTCGCTACAGAGACATGCTGGAACATTATTTCCATGAGTAATTGCATGAATTGGACATCAGTGATATGTGGTTCAAACAAGGCGGTGCCACAAGCCACGCAGCGGGTGCAACAATCGAGTTATTGAAGTCTCAGTTCGGTGAACATGTTATCTCGAGAAACGGACCCGTCTATTGGCCGCCCGGATCGTGTGATTTAACGTGTGATTAACGATTTGTATGGGGCTACATTAAATCATTGGTCTATGCCAACAAGCCGGCGACGTTAGAGGAGCTCAGAACCAATATTGAACGAGAAATAGCGACCCATACGTTCCCGTGATGGATATATGTATGAACGAAGTCGAATTCCATTCGTAAATGTTTTGATAGTAATTGAAGTAATTTTATTGAGATATCCAAGTAGTTTGCATTTTATATAAAAAAGAAGTTGTCAAGTCCTTAATGAAAGACCCTTTACATACCTACTAGTTTTGTATTCAAATCGGGGTGTTCCTAAGATAATGGATTTCTTGGATGCAAACAGCAGGTTTTGTCTTTTTATTTACAATTTTTTATGCAGTTTAAGTTCCCAGAAAGGGCACAATGGGCCTGAACTGTTAGTCAAAGTGAGCCATAGCACCAACTGACCTTGTCTGCAGTACCGCTTCGGAGGCGTGTTATTTCGTTCCGTATAACCGAATATAACCTACCTACCAAAAATATTTCTGATGTTTTTTTTACCTTGGTGACACTGATCTTCGACACTTGGTGTAGGCTGCCTGGGACTTGTTAGAAAGTTGAGTCAAACGCGGTTTTCAATGGTTTTTACGGTTGGAGCCCGTCTTAAAGGACTTCTCTGTTGTAGGCCATTATTTCAAAGCCGAATATATAAAAAGACGTTCATTATGTATTGTTTCCAATTCGAACTGTATTTATGACGGATAAGCGCTTATAATTGTTTCGAAACTAAACTTTAGAGCTCAAAATCTGATCTTATCTCTCTTTAAGGAAACCTATTCAAAACTGATGACGGTCTATGAGCATCTAGAAGCATACTTTAATGTCTCCGTGCCACTGAGCAAAATTGATATAATTGCCATCCCTGGGTTATCCTCAGTACGGCCCGCGGATAATTGGGGTGTACTTATGTTTAAGTAAGTATCAAGAAATTTATTCGGCATCTACCTGGTTTAATTCTCAACCCATTCAGGGAAAGCGAATTGCTCAAAAAAGGCTACTACGGACTCTCACAAGAACTCGTTTATCAATGGCTTGGTTCATGGGTCACTCCCTACTGGTGGAGTGATGCACACGTTAACAAGGCTTTAGCTAGCTTCTTGGCTTCATATACTGTAATTGATGTAAGAAAAAATAATACTAATATATATTTTAAATCATAATCCAAATTTATTTTATTTATACAAAAAGATCGATAAAGGCCTCGAGTTTAATGGAAAATACCCTATGACTGTGCTTTACTCTCTCTACTACGAGTTTAGCAAAAGGTATCCACATTCGCGCATCACTGGAATGAAGCAGGAGACAACGTCCTTCAAAACCGAATTGGTCATGCGAATGCTTTACTACACACTAAGCGCCCATACCTTCAAGACTGGTATTCGAAAATTTATAGCAGACCGACACTTTAGTACCTTTTTTGGAGATGATCTATGGGACGCGTTTACAAAGCAGGCACACGAAGACCATACTCTGGACAAGAAGTATGCAGTCAACGAAATTGCCGGGTCATGGATCACCAAGGATCGCCTGCCAGTGGTTAAAATTGAGCGAAATTATAACGATCGGACGGCAAAGGTAATGCAGAAAGTCTATTTGCGGGAACGTCCACATGATGTCCCTGAACAGGACAAAATGCTATGGTGGATTCCATTAGTTTTGGTTAAGCAAGATAATCTCGATTTTAATAACACAACACCGCATGTTTGGATGGAAAAAACCAGAGAGCTAACGCTGCGGGACCTACCTGAGAACGACAAATTTATTATTGTCAACCCGGAGGAGATTGGACCATTCCCAGTTAATTACGATGAGAAAAACTGGGACCTACTTGCAAAATTTCTCCAGACTGAAGATGGGCGGACAAAAATACCAATTTATACAAGGTATGGAGGGCTTAACTTGTTTTTAATCTTAAATATCCTTATTTTAGAGCCAAACTTCTTCATGACGCCTGGAATCTGGCGTACGCCGGCGACTTGAGCTTCGCAACAGCCTTTGATATGACTCTGTTTATGCAGTACGAGCGTAATCATATTGCCTGGAATCCAGTTTTCACTTTTATCGACCACATTGGAAGGCATATTGATATGTCTGCTGTGCATAAAAAGTTCGAGGTTTGTAGGAGGACTTTCAAATGCGTCATACATAATACAGGGTTCTATTACTTAGACATACGTTCGCGTGCTCTTGACACCCCTGTACGAGGAACTTGGTCAGCCTACGGAAAGTGAGGAAAACTGGAAGTCCGACTTGAGATCTCTGGCAAAGACTTTCCTTTGTCGAGCTGGCTATCGACCATGCATCGAAGAAGCTCAAAAAGCATTCAAACTATGGATGGAAACCGACAACCCAGATGAAGGCAACCCGTAAGTCGAATGCAGTTTTTTTTAGACACAATGTCAAAATTGTCTTTACAGTGTTCCTAATCAATATATCTGTCCCGTTTTCAAATGGGGCACCATGGAGGAGTGGGAATTCGGTCTACAACGGGTTATAAGCTTTCCAAGATCTCGGATTCAAAGTGAGAGGACCTACCTGCTGAAGACTCTGGCCGGCTGCCCAGTTCAGTCGGAAAAAATCGAACGATTGCTAAATATCACCATCTTGGAGGGCAATGGCAACTTCACTGAAAATGATATTTTCTTGATCTTTTCCATGCTCACAGGAGGATCAAGTGGTTACATGAGCTTGTTTAACTTTTTGTCCGACAATTGGGTGGTCATCAGGCAAAGGTAAGTTCTTGGAAAATTCAGACACCACAATTTTTTATCAATTTCGTTGCAGGTTTGAAAACAAAACAAATCTCTGGGATAATCTAATCGGGTCGGCCACTGGTGTCTTCACCACACAGGAAGGCTATGACATGGTTAAAAAGTTGAAAGAAGAACGACGTGGTGAATTCGGCAGCGCGGAACACATTATTGATAAAAACCTCAGGAACATCAAGGAGGAGGCCAAATGGAGCGACGAAAATCTGCCAGTTATTGAAAAATGGTTGGATAATTTTCTTAAAACCGTTAATCAAAATGATAATAAATTTATGGGAAAGTAAGGAGTCAGGTAGCATACGTCTTACTTTTAGTGTACCTAAAATGCCAAGAATCTGTAGTTGGCTTTCAAATTTGTTTCACTTTTCTGATTTTTATAAAAGCATACAATCATGAATTCATTACACAACATAGTACATTTATATACAAATATAAATTTGTGATTTGATATTACAGTAAATAGTTTATAATTATATATGCATTGCTTTTGTATTATTTAAATAAATAGTTTTACTTTTAACAACATCCGTGTTAAGCATTGACATGATTTTGCCTAATGAATTTGTTTTTAAAAATTATGATACTGAAAATACTTCCAGGAATTATTTCGGAAGAGCTCTGACATGTTCTGTAAGTGAAACTAATTTTCCAAGCTCAAATTGTAAAAAATTGACTCACATTGACACAGTCGGTTTTACTAACGATCACAGGAAAATATATGTTCATACAGGTTCTTGTTGACTTAAAGGCGATTACCGGCACCGTTTAGGAATTTACATAGTGTGAATGTGCCACATGTTGGCGTTTTTCGGAGGTGATACAGTTCTTCCAAGTAATTTAGTGAAATTTCGTACCAGGCTTATTTCATGGCTTCAAATATTTCTTTCGTGTTGGAGCATTACTTTAATACTTCGTAGACCTTTTTTGAAAGCCATCCCGACACGTTTTACATGATTTTCAGTTCCGGTGAATATGGCGGCCATACCAGTTGGTCTACATTGTAAGTCTGAATCCAGGTTTTGGTTGTTCTTGCAGTATGTATCGGTGCGTTGTCCTGTTGGAAAATCCATCGTTGTGCACCAAACAATTCGGAAAAATGAGGAAAAGCTCTTTTCAGTATAGATTTAAAGGCATTCTCTGCGCTTTCATTCTTGAGCTTTGAAAATCAAGGCATGCAGTTCTGTACTTACTGCTCAATATACCATTAATCCTACTCCCTTTGCTGTGTCTTCTAACCGAGGTTATTTCATCCTTTTTCAAATCATGAAAAAAATAATTGTATCCATCACGTCCGTCCAAATTAATCTTTTTTACATCTGACTTTACTTTTTACTTTTAAATTCATTTTTATTAATTATTAGCTTATATCAACTTATATACTAGACAAAAATGAGTAAATCTAACTTAACATTAACAGGATACTTATTCTAGATTATTGATCCTTATGCGGACGCCCTAAACTTAACTCTATCTTATAATTATTGCCTTTCGGCCTAAAAACTATTTTACGAACTAATCTTACATATTATGTTTTCATCGAGAAAATTTTTAAGAAAACTCGGCATCTTTATCAAATTTTATATTTTTATATAAAAAAACAAATTACAAACTACCTACTCTACTTACTTAAACTACTTAACATATTCTAACTATAATTAGGATTCTGAGCACTCGTTGCATTACGAAACAAGTGGTCAAATTCCCAATTGCTTTCCGAGCGCCTGGCAGTCGTCAACGTGCACACGCGCCGCCGTGAGCTGACTGATGCCTTACAGAATCAATCACCTCCCGGAAGCACCACCACAAGTTGGCGAGCCCGGCCCCTCCCAGAAACGCCCTAGCTAACTTAATCTATCTTACAAACTAAGAGGATGTTACCTAGAGTAACGCACCGTCTTGGGAGGGCATGTTGACCCCTCCCCCCTCAAAAAGCCACCAAAATTCGGCAAATTGCTTTTCTGTATCGAATTTATCCCTCTCCGCTATTGCGGTACTAAAACGGAGGAGCTCATGAGCATTGGCGACGTCCTCGCCGCGGATGAGCCGCTTATCTCTCGCACTGCGGTAGCGGTGGTATAATACCGGGATACCATCCCTCGTCTGTACCAGCCCTTTTGCATCAATATGGATAAATGCCTCTGGCGGGATAAAGCCAGACCGGAGTGTACTCTCAATGTACATTTCATTGGGGTAGTAAGCCCCAAAGATCAGACTATTGTCGCTGGCCATCGCCCTTGCAACGTGCCTTCGAGTAACCTTAATGAGGAAATTGTCAATCCTATTTAACTGAGCCCCATCGTATAGGACCTTGTTGGGATAGTATTTTATATAGTTGGATTCAGGCGTTCGGAACAACCGGAGACAGGTCCTAAGACATTGTCTCTCCAAAACCCGAATCTTTTCCATATAACTAGGCGCTATATTAAACCACAATGGACAACCATAAGCGATGATCGGCCTTATAAGGGCCACGTAGCAAATGACCTTCACTCTAGAGTCAAGTTGACTGCTATGAAACAGTCTCCTTGTCAGAGCATAAGCCTTCTTGGCCCCAGCAAGACAAGCAACTATATGTCCATCGAAATACAGATACTGGTCAAGCCAGATACCTAGATATCTAACTACGCTTCTCACCGCCAATGGCTGCCCATTTTGTCCAATAATGGCCAATTTCTTCCAGTTTTTTCTGGTATCCCTAGAGGCCCCAGCCAATGGAGTTCTGAACAAGATTGTTTCTGTCTTCTGAAAGTTGATTTTCAATTCCAGTCGTCGCAATATCGATATACCTCGATTTTAGGACCTGATCTGTATGCCACCAAATCGTCGGCATACGCTATAGCATGTCTGAGTGAACCCACCAGATCACTCGTGTAAATGTTAAACAGGATCGGAGAATTGACCGCCCCCTGCTGTAAACCGTTTTTAATTTCAAAGACTCTGCGCGAAGTCACGTTGCCACATTTGACAACGAACTTCTTTCCCATAAGCATATTATAAATTACATATAGCAAAGGTTTGTGCATCCCCCGCCTGGTCAAGTTGTAGAAAACTCCGTCTAACCATACGGTGTCGAAAGCCTTCTCAAAATCAACCAGACAAGCACCCGTGCATTGGTTCTTGCATTTATTCCACTGAATGTCGGAAACCAGTTTCGACGCGGCATGAATAGTGTCATGCCTCGCCCTGAAACCAAACTGGTTGTCCGGGATTATGTTATTGTCCTCGACCCACTTTAACAGGGCTCTATTGACAACTTTTTCAAACACCTTGCTAATATTCGGAAGCAAGCTAATTGACCGGAGATTGGCAGGGTTAGTCCTATCTTTACATTTTTTCGGGATAGGGTGTACCACAGCTACCTTCCAATGCGCCGGATAATGTGCATTATTCAGCGCATTGTTAAACAGCGTGGTGAAAATATCTACAGCCTCTAGAGGCAGGTGTCTCAATACGACGTTTGGGACACCATCCATCCCCGCCGACTTTTTATTCTTTAATGACTCGAAGATGCACAGAAGATCATCCTTCGAAACGAACAAGTGCGATGCATCTCGGCCATTGGCGACAACTGCATTAGCATGGTTTTCATCAGTGAATACGGTGAATCCGTTATTCTCAGATCGCCAATTCTCAAGTTCGGTGCGCAGATAGAAGTGGCTCACCAGAGCCCTATTCTCAATGTCGTGGTTACGGCGAACAGGATTGTTCACCGTATACACGGCCTCGAAACAAGCGCCCAGCAAATCCACTTTCTCCTGTGGGTCCTCGACCACGAAAAAATCGTCGTTTGAGGCGACACTTTCTGGACTTATTCCAGCAGTCAGTACTGTCTGTCTGTTCTCTGCTGTCTGGGAGATTCGAACACAAGGAATACGTATCATTGTGATCTTTCCTCCTGAACAACTTATTTATCTGTGGGAACATATTCGGATTACAGGTTTTAATAGCCCGAATTTTATTGCCCCAATACAGACTTACAGATTTTCTGTAATTTTCTTTTATCAGCTGTTTCAGGATTCGGATCTCTGAATTCAGCATCCTTACCTCCGGGTCGTTGCGATCAATAAATTGCCTGTACAGCCGTTTAAGCCTCGAGAGCAGGCTACTTTTTTGTCGGTATAGTGCGTCGATTGTGGGGTTTCTGTACTTTTCTGTCTGGTCGTCGTCGGAACGTCCTACCCGAGGAATAGTTCGTTCCATAGTTCGTTTGATGGCGTCGTTCATTTGCAATAAATGCCGATCAATGTCATCATTTGTCATGTTACTGTTTGTCGGTGGGTCGATCCCACTCGAACGTATATCTCGCTTTAAAAATCTGGAGAAGCGCGACCATTGTGCCCTCCGATAATCGAATGAACACACTGCTTCGTACTCCTCCAGCAGCGTTTGCTCGTTCGGGATCCGTATTGCGGCGGCGAGTCCGTAGTGGTCACTATCGTACTCAAACGCACGCAAACAGTTCCGCGTGTTTTGATCTATGTTCGTCAGTTGAAGTCTTGCGTCCGTTAAGGCCAAGTCCAGGAAAGCACCGCGTCTTGGGAAAGAAGGGATATCCGTCGCGTATAACTCGAGGTTGTACTCAATCATATTGAGGTGCCACCAGTCGTGAAACTGGTTGCCCCTGGGATTTGCAGTAACATTTCCCCATGCCGCATGTTTGGCATTAATATCTCCGGCCAAGAAGTAATAATTCTCCTCCGAGTTCAGCTGCAGACCACGAAAAAGTGTCTCGAGCTCTGTCATAAATTGGTTTGGTGGAGGTGCAGCAGGTGCGTAAAGCGACACCACATACATACTCCTCCGGCTATGGAGAGGAATGCATATGATGCATGCTTCCAACAACTGGAACCTACGCACGTCCCCGCTATATATAACCCTATGGCGCAGGCCTTTTCGAATTAAGATTCCAACCCCACCTCCTTGAGTGGAGTGAGGCCGGTCTCTTCTTATTACATGATAGTCTTTGTATCCCAATTTGTGCTTCTGATTTAGCTTAGTTTCGCTAACCAAAAGCACATCCGGGTTTTCGGTTTTCAACAAATTGGCAAGTGACGTTCTTTTCTCGATCCTGACTAGTGAATTAACATTCACAGCAAGGATCTTTAAGTTTCCCTCATCCAGCGTAGCCATTTGATTTATGCCACACCAGACCCCACAAACAGCTCCGAATAGATAAAGTCAATTCGGGCCGCGTGTTCATTTAATTGTTTCTGGAACTTGTCGATCTTTCCGTGCAGAGACAGAAGGATCGATTTTAAGTCCAGATCCACCTCTGGTGCCTTTTGGGCTACCTTTGGTTGGATTGATGTCATGTGGGCTTGACCCGGTCCAGCTGCCATTTGGGCAAAGGACACGTTGGGTGCCACAAAATTCGAGAACGAGCGACTCTTTTGACGCCTATCGTCTTCCGACTGCTGTTTGCGGGCCTGGACTCGCTTTTTCAGCTCCTGGTACTTTGGGCAACCCCTGAAGTTGGCGGGATGCCCAGAGTTCCTGCAGAGCACACAAGAGAGGACACCCCGGTCTTCGACTCTCTCCTTGCCAAGAGAACATTCACCATGTTTGTGGTCTTTGTCGCACTTGACGCATCTAAACTGCATGTTGCAGTTAGCTGCGGCGTGCCCGAACCTTTGGCAGTGCATACATTGAAGTATGCGATCTGACCTCTTTATTTTCTCCCACCTTACAGCATGGTAGTACAGGAAGCGGATATTTCGCAGCCTGTCGATTTTGCTGTCGGGAGTGAGCTGAACCAGGAAGAATGGTAAGTGACGGTTACCACCCCTTGCCACAGCCGAGGAAAACGGCTTGACCCCCACGAACTTGAGGTCATCGCTTTCAAAGTTCTTTAGCTCTCTTTCGAGCTCCTCCGTTTTTATTGAGGGATCAATTCCCTTTAATACAACGGTTTTTAGCTTTTGCTCTCTTGGGGTGTACGTAAAGTACTCGGTCTTAACCTCTCCCAAGGCGGTGCGCACCCTATTGTACTCCTCTATTTCTTCACAAATAATTATATGTTTATTGGCCGATAGCCTTTTAACATGAAAGTTCTTTGTTATAAGCCTACATAACCTTATACTATCACTTATATCGAAATTACTCACATTAATCGGTGGAATTTTGTTCTTCCTTGCTGGTTTCTGCTGCTGTTGCTGCTTTGACTGCTGTTGCTGATTTGGCTGCAGTTGCTGCTTTTGCTGCTGCTGCTTTTGTTGGTTCTGTTGCTGTTGTCGTTGTTGTTGCTTCTGTTGATGTTGTTGCTGGATTTGCTCCCTCAGCACTATTTGTTGTTGCTGCTGCTGTACTTTTTTCAGCCTCAACTGCTCACGTTTCTCAAGGAGCTCTTTGATGAGTTGGTCAAGCTGAGCCTCCTCATCATCTTCCTCTCTATCCTCCATTTGGATGACATTGCTATCATCGTCGTCGACCGGTAGGTCCCTGAAGGAGTTTCCCTCTCCGACGTACCGGCCCGCTCGCACTTCAGCTTCGTAAGAGCTGGTGTTATCCGTGTCATCATCGGTACCAGCCATCGATGATTCCACATTAGGGCCTGCCAGGTTCGCCCTTCTCTTCGCAGAAAGATTCGGCTTCGGATTAAGCTTCCGTCGCCTCTTCTCCACCTTTCGAAACTCCTCCTTCTCTACTTCTGTAGCTGGGTTTTCAGCTGCTGCTACTGACTTTGTTGGTGCTGGTATTGCCTGCGAGAACACTCGCCTAGGCAACGATCGACCCGTTGTTGTTGCTGCAATTGGTGCCATTTTAGAAGCATGTGCAGCTACTGCCCTTGGCATACACACTGCTGCTGCTGCTGTTCTCGTTGCTGTTGCTATTGTTGTTGTTGTTGCTGATGTTATTGCTGCTGCTGTTGTTGCTGCTGTTGCTGCTTTCGTTACTGCTGTTGTTGCTGCTGTTGTTGCTGCTGATTTTTTTGCCGGCTCACGTGTTCGCACCACACGTCGCAACGGCACACCCACACCCGTAAGCGGGACCACCGATTTTCCGGGGTCCATCGCCTGATAATGCGGCACTTTTTTTTTGTTTTTTTTGTGTCTCTATCACTATATTTCCGAAAAAAAAGACTGGCCGAGAATCGAACCCGAGTCTCCGGCGTCAAAGTCGGACGCCTAACTTACTAAGCCAACTTTGGACTTAAAAATACTTGGCTAAATCGCTTTTATAATCGATACACTTTCCGTTTTTCCCGCTGAACACTAACTAGCCGACCTATCTCGATGAGAGCTGCGGCACGACTGTTTTTTTTTACATCTGAAAAGTCGAAGGTATGCCACTCTCGACTATGTGACTTATAGAAAAATCAAGTCGCTGACTTTTGCGTGCTGCATTCAATTGTGGTTTCTTCTTTATTTTTAGTGTATAATATGGTTGTCTCTTGCGAACGTCTGACAAACATCCAATAGTATTAATTGTCATGAGAAGCTTTTCAAATTTGCCCTTCGTATTCGGTTTAAAATTGGTCCCTTTTACTTTGGCAAGAAACTGGTTAGAGAAGCTATTTCTTAGGCCCTATATGGGCCATTAATGCCTAATATTTATTTATTTATTTATTTTTAGTTGGACTGCTCTATCACGCGATAAACAGTTAAGATACTACCTTAACTCCAGTTTCTGCATTGATTCTACTTAGGAAAAGTCTTGAATTTGAAGGCGTTCTCAGTATCGATCCTGACTTGTTGTTGCTTTGATTATAATTCCTTTACAGTTTTTTTTAACATAGTTCTTAGGATCATTAAGGAAGCTATGAACAACAGTTGGTCCTCCGGCCATAAAACGGATAGACTTGCCTTCTTCCTTGTAAGCTCGAATAACCAACGACCATACTACGTCGAGTTAATCGGTTCTCGTCAGATCACCGCAATTAAACGACGTTGGGCGCGGTTAGTACGTAGATGGGGGACCGTTTGAGAACAACCGCGTGTCGTTGGCCAGTCCCATCTACAGAGTTGAGGTAGATAATACATACGTGGTATCACAATGGACCTAATTGGTCTAAGTGTGTCGGTTTCTGCCGACAGCCACATAAACCTAACCTAACCTAAGCTCGAATTTGGCCTATTTTCTCTTTGTTAGTGAATGAAGCATCATAAAAATTGACTCAATCTATACTCAATCCCAATTTTTTTTAAAAAAACATAAACATAACATACCTAGCCTTCTTTCGTATTGCATTTGGTTTTTCCAAGATTACCGAAGTCTGATGATCGGTTGTGGCGAACCGTGAAACAGCACTGTAACTCCAGCCGTCCACTTCATGTGGTAACGATTGTAAGATACATGGTTGTTCATTTAAAACAATATAAATTACCGAAGGATTTAAAAAAATTCGTCCGGGACGTTAAATCATTAACCTTTGATCGTAACTATGAATCCTCATGTGCATCCTTTGTGCCAGCTGCATCCTTTGTGTCGCACTGTTGTCGTTTTTGTATACGTGAACCTCTTTGTGTTTTCTGCTGTAACGCAGTAATACACTGGCGATCACAAGGATGAGGCCATATATTTTGCAATCGATTTTCAGTCTTTATACCTGTTGGAAATCGTATACCCAGAAACTTTTACTACCTGCGAACAGGTACATATTTTCCCAAGAGTAAGTCATAATATTAAAGGAAAAATAAGAAACAACCGCTGGAATTTACTAAAATCAAACAATGAACTACTTAAAAAGCGTATAAAAAGATGCGCCACTAAGATGAGGCCAATGCGAATATTTCGATGCAGGAGTTCAGATTAAACGCTGATCAATTCATAGCCCGTTCTATATCGGATGCAAACCCCGACGTCACAACCCTTTGGCTAGATAATTCCTATAAAACAAGAGCGCAACTCTTTTCCGATCCTCATTCTCCATTTTGTTATCACCTTGACGACCGACCTGACGTCTCTTAAACGTACCGCCTACGCCGCGTATAAATTTTTTTTTGGAATAAGCTGGATCTATTCTATAACGATCGATAGAGAATTAAAATCGTGCCAAAAAAACGCCCTTGCGAACCGCAGATTTTACCACAACCTCTCACGGTCGAAAATTCTCACCAGGGTTTTTTTAAAGAAAAATGCTACAAGTGTTCGAAGATCACATGACACAAAGCGTTGGATAGGGAAACCATAAAAACACCAAGCTCGAGTGTTTTTAGCTTAACATTGCTCCCCGAGTAGCGAAAAAGAGATACCCATATCGAAGCTTTCGCTGTACCCATGTGCCTTTGCCCACCCCTCCGCGATTGCACCAGTGAAGCGAACCGGGGACGGACACCTAAATTAGAGCATCCAGCGAACTCTCTACACGAGTCAGGCCAAACGATCGAAGATAACCGTTTTCATCTCTCGGGAGAAAACACAACCCAGCAGAAAAAAAACGCCCGTCAGCTGCAATTCAGCTTAGAAGCGCGGTGAAAATCGTCCAGTAGTGTCGACAAACCAGTAGTGGAGCATAGTGCGGTTTAATTTAGGCTTAGGCAGATTATACTTTTGTTGTATTTTTCCGTAAGCTAATTTTATCGGTTTGACTTAGTGTGTGTCGTCGCGGAATCTCGTCCTCCTAAAAGAAAAGAAAGAGAAAAAAAAACCTAACTAACCAGGACTGTGGTAATAAAAGTAAATGTGATACGTGCATTATCTGCAAAAAGAATCTAGGATAACGGGAATGGGAGATCTAGGTACCTTCATCATGTGCGCACATCATGGATACCGGCGGGGAACACTAAATCAGTTAGGCATAGAATTCTATTTCTTTTTTTGCATATTTAACTTACATAATATATATACCAGGGCCCTATTTCATAAACATTGACAAGTGACAATTCTACAAATGTGTCGCTTTTATCTGACATGTTTTCATTGCATAAAGTATTGACAGGTGACATAATTATCAGTTAAATACAACGACAATTTTGTCGTGACAAATTTGTCACTGTCAGACTATGACATTGACTATTGTCATTGCCATATTTTGACAATTTTTTTGTAACGTACACAAGAGACTGAATTTATCTGAATTTTTCTTTCAGAATGCCCAATGCATTTTTTACAAGCCTCCTCGTTTTCTTATGAGCCCTCAAAAATCTTAGCAATGCTTCAGATTGTTCAATTTGGTGTGGAATAACTGATGTGATTAGCCAACTTTTTCGTCTTTAACCGCTGTGTCCTAATATTAAATCATATGGAAAGAGATATTTCTTAGAACTCTAGCATCGTGAACGGATCCAGCCCAGCGTTCAGAAACATAAAAAAAGCGGCTAAGTGCGAGTCGGACTCGCTCATGAAGGGTTCCGCGCGAATTATAATTATTATTTACTTAGGCACCTATTACAGATTTATTATTAGAAAATAATGGTTCACGGTTTACGCATAAGGTTTATATTTATGAAATTAAATGTTTGTTTTTTTACATTTGAGTTGATTTAATGAAAGGTAAATTGCGGTTTACGATTTATGACGTATTAAAAAGAAACTACTTGCTGGATATCGTTCAAACCAATTTTTGTTGGAAGTTTGCATGGTAATGTACATCATATACTTTTTTTAGTTTTATCATTCCCTTATTTTAGAAGTTAGAGGGGGGGCAACATTTTACCACTTTGGAAGTGTCTCTCGCGCATACTATTCAGTTTAGAAAAAAATGATATTAGAAACCACGATATCATTTTTGAAGATCTATCCATAGATACCCAACACTTATGGGTTTGATGAAAAGAAAATTTTTGAGTTTCAGTTCTAAGTATGGGGAACCCCCAAATTTTATTGCTTTTTTTCTATTTTTATGTGAACATCTTAATGCGGTTCACAGAATACATCTACTTACCAAGTTTCAACAGTATAGCTCTTATAGTTTCGGAAAAAAGTGGCTGTGACATTTCCGGACAGACAGACAGACAGACAGACAGACAGACAGACAGACATGACGAATCTATAAGGGTTCCATATTTTGCCATTTGGCTACGGAACAATAAAAAAAACCCAAAATTTGGGCCGCACACAAACACAGCATTAATTGAGTGGTCACCATTTCTTTCAACAAATGCTGATTCATTTTCAGTCGGTGTATCAATTCTTATTAAAGAGCCATCACCAATGCCACGTCACAAGCGAAATTCGCAAAATATCTAAAACGTTGAGGTATGGATGTTATATTTTCTGAAGGCCGGCGGATTTCTTCCCCCATAACTACCGTCAGATTGCAAAATCTTTTGACGCAACGCTGAATTGAACTTTTTGAAACACTCTGTCCATTACCAACTACATGGTACTGAGCTCCACTTCCACGCCAGTGGAACGCACATAAAAGTTGGGTCTTAGCATCAAGGGCATGATTTCTTTTTGTGGGATGCTGGAGGTGTCGACCGATTTTTAACAAAATATATTCCGCTGTACTTTTGCAGACGCGAAATTTGTCATTAAATTGAAAATCATTTAATGCCGGAAAATCATTATTAATTCTTTTTTTAAAAATTCGAGGATGGCGTATCTACTTGGCGAAATTGCACATCAAATTCATTATCACTTTCCCTTGAAAACATAATATTAGAAATTTTTTACCGAAATTGTCACTTCACTACCGAGACTCAATTAATTGCCTGTCACAATTGTCAATTACATACTGACAAAATTGTAATTTATACTTTTTTATCTGTTCCATTAAAAAATTGTCACTATAAATTTGTGGTGAAATTTGTGACAATTTTCAAAAAATCCCTGACAATTCATTGTCATGATAATTTATTTATGATCCGAAATCTTGACAATTGTCGCAAATTCTCCGACAATTCTACAAAATTTTCAATTTTGTTATGGGACAGAATTTAGACAATTGTCAAGTTGTCATTTACAAATTATCACCTGTCGCACCTGTCAATGTTTATGAAATAGGGCCCTGACATAATTCGGAAATTACCGGCCTTAGTTGGACTAAATTAAACAAAATTTTTGCAATTGCTTTTTTTCCACAGTACATTATGTACTTAGTCTGCACGGTTTACTTTTACCCGTACAAATAAACATAAGAATGATTACACCCGCTGGGCTTTCGTTCACTATTAACATACATTTAAATTATTACGTACCTATCGATGTTAGTACCTTTATCAAATCTGCTATGATATTTCAATTCCTAACAATATAAGTTTAATTTAATTACTAGCCAACTCTGTGCTTAAATTTATTTTTTGATAGCTCTTTTCTTAAAGTACATAGGTATAAAGCTAACAATGACGCACTACATTATCCTAACATACATAATGTACTCCTATAATCTTAACCCTATTTGCGGTTACATATATTTCCTATATATTGTATATTTATAATGTCATACATGAATTACCTTACTGACCTTTTTAAATATTTCCAATTTTAATTTGATCAATATACTAACGTTATCCGTATCTTAGTTACGAGTTGCATAAGATATTAAAAGTCTGTATTTGAAATTAAGGGATAATTATAAATACCTTCTGAATTTAGATAGCTATGGTTCGAAATAGTTTTAATAGTTATTTGCGGTAAAATAATGGCCATCGGCAATCAGGGAGGGCCGTGTTCCAATAGGATAGCATATACATCTAGCTATCCACAGCTTCTCCGGGCCAGGAAACCCAAAACTAAGAGACGCAATTTCATCTATCGTCGATTCCTCGGAGGTATTTTAGGTATATGTTTGTGGTGTAGATACATTTTCCCATTCTTTCCTAGCTAGTGATAAGCTTGTTTTAGTCAAATTCCATTAATAAATTCAAGCCAATATTTTTTTTTGATATATCTCAAGTAGTTTGCATTTTATTTAAAAAAGAAGTTGTCAAGTACTTAATGAAAGAATTTTTATAAAAAGAGAAATAAATTGCTTTCTGTAACAATAGTAAATTAAATGTTTTAAACAAAAATTATTTGGAACAGACAATAATTACACATTTATAAGAAATTTAATCTCAAACTACGTTTTCATTAGGGCAACTCAGGGCGTTCAATATATTCTCGGTATCGGGGTGAAGCTGTGGTTGTATATATAAATTGACTTATTTATAAAGTAATACTATTTTATTGCATTCATGTAAAATTTCATATTTTTTTTACTTTTAAATTAATTTTTATTAATTATTAGCTTATATCAACTTACATACTAGACAAAAATGATTAAATCTAACTTAAAATTAACAGGATACTTATTCTAGACTATTGATCCTTATGCGGACGCCCTAAACTTAACTCTATCTTATAATTATTGCCTTTCGGCCTAAAAACTATTTTACGAACTAATCTTACATATGTGTTCCTCGAGAAAATTAAATAAAGGTTAGGTTAGGTTAGGTTTATGTGGCTGTCGGCAGAAGCCGACACACTTAGGCCAATTTAGGCCCATGATACCACGTATGTATTTATCTACCTCAACTCTGTAGATGGGACTGGCCAACGACACGCGGTTGTTCCCAAACGGTCCCCCATCTACGTACTAACCGCGCCCAACGTCGTTTAATTACGGTGATCTGACGAGAACCGATTAACTCGACGTGGTATGGTCGTTGGTTTAAAAAAAAAAAAAACTCGGCATCATTATTTAAATTTTATATTTTTATATAAAACAAATTACCAACTACCTATTCTACTTACTTAAACTACCTAACATATTCTAACTATAATTAGGATTCTGAACACTCGTTACCTTGCGCAACAAGTGGTCAAAATTCTAATTGCTTTCCGGGTGCCTGGCAGTCGTCAACGTGCACACGCGCCGCCGTGAGCCGACTGAAGCCTTACAGCGTCAGCCAACTCCCGGAAGCACCACCACACGTTGGCGAGCCCGGCCTCTCCCAAAAACGCCCTAGCTAACTTAATCTAACTTATAAGCTAAGAGGATGTTACCTAGAGTAACGCACCGTCCTGGGAGGGCATGTTGACCCCTCCCCCCTCAACAAGCCAGCAAAATTCGACGAATTGCTTTTCCGTGTCGAATCTATCCCTCTCCGATATTGCGGTACTAAAACGGAGGAACTCATGAGCATTGGCGACGTCCCCGTCATGGAGGAGCCGCTTATCTCTCGCGCTGCGGTAGCGATGGTATAAGACCGGAATACCATCTCTCGTCTGTACCAGCCCTTTTGCATCAATATGGATAAATGCCTCTGGCGGGATAAAGCCAGACCGGAGCGTGCTCTCTATGTACATTTCATTGGGGTAGTAAGCCCAAATATCAACCAACGACCATACCACGTCGAGTTAATCGGTTCTCATCAGATCACCGTAATTAAACGACGTTGGGCGCGGTTAGTACGTAGATGGGGGACCGTTTGAGAACAACCGCGTGTCGTTGGCCAGTCCCATCTACAGAGTTGAGGTAGATAATTATACGTGGTATCACAATGGACCTAAATTGGTCTAAGTGTGTCGGCTTCTGCCGACAGCCACATAAACCTAACCTAACCTAAGCCCAAATATCAGACTATTGTCGCTGGCCATCGCCCTTGCAACGTGCCTTCGAGTCACCTTAATGAGGAAATTGTCAATCCTATTCAACTGAGCCCCATCGTATAGGACCTTGTTGGGATAGTATTTTATATAGTTGGATTCAGGCGTTCGGAACAACCGGAGACAGTTCCTAAGACATTGTCTCTCCAAAACCCGAATCTTTTCCATATAACTAGGCGCTATATTAAACCATAATGGACAACCATAAGCGATGATCGGCCTTATAAGGGCCACGTAGCAAATGACCTTCACTCTAGAGTCAAGTTGACTGCTATGAAACAGTCTCCTTGTCAGAGCATAAGCCTTCTTGGCCCCAGCAAGACAAGCAACTATATGTCTATCGAAATACAGATACTGGTCAAGCCAGATACCTAGATATCTAACTACGCTTCTCACCGCCAATGGCTGCCCATTTTGTCCAATAATGGCCAATTTCTTCCAGTTTTTTCTGGTATCCCTAGAGGCCCCAGCCAATGGAGTTCTGAACAAGATTGTTTCTGTCTTCTGAAAGTTGATTTTCAATTCCAGTCGTCGCAATATCGATATACCTCGATTTTAGGACCTGATCTGTATGCCACCAAATCGTCGGCATACGCTATAGCATGTCTGAGTGAACCCACCAGATCACTCGTGTAAATGTTAAACAGGATCGGAGAATTGACCGCCCCCTGCTGTAAACCGTTTTTAATTTCAAAGACTCTGCGCGAAGTCACGTTGCCACATTTGACAACGAACTTCTTTCCCATAAGCATATTATAAATTACATATAGCAAAGGTTTGTGCATCCCCCGCCTGGTCAACTTGTAGAAAAGTCCGTCTAACCATACGGTGTCGAAAGCCTTCTCAAAATCAACCAGACAAGCACCCGTGCATTGGTTCTTGCATTTATTCCACTGAATGTCGGAAACCAGTTTCGACGCGGCATGAATAGTGTCATGCCTCGCCCTGAAACCAAACTGGTTGTCCGGGATTATGTTATTGTCCTCGACCCACTTTAACAGGGCTCTATTGACAACTTTTTCAAACACCTTGCTAATATTCGGAAGCAAGCTAATTGACCGGAGATTGGCAGGGTTAGTCCTATCTTTACATTTTTTCGGGATAGGGTGTACCACAGCTACCTTCCAATGCGCCGGATAATGTGCATTATTCAGCGCATTGTTAAACAGCGTGATGAAAATATCTACAGCCTCCAGAGGCAGGTGTCTCAATACGACGTTTGGGACACCATCCATCCCCGCCGACTTTTTATTCTTTAATGACTCGAAGATGCACAGAAGATCATCCTTCGAAACGAACAAGTGCGATGCATCTCGGCCATTGGCGACAACTGCATTAGCATGGTTTTCATCAGTGAATACGGTGAATCCGTTATTCTCAGATCGCCAATTCTCAAGTTCGGTGCGCAGATAGAAGTGGCTCACCAGAGCCCTATTCTCAATGTCGTGGTTACGGCGAACAGGATTGTTCACCGTATACACGGCCTCGAAACAAGCGCCCAGCAAATCCACTTTCTCCTGTGGGTCCTCGACCACGAAAAAATCGTCGTTTGAGGCGACACTTTCTGGACTTATTCCAGCAGTCAGTACTGTCTGTCTGTTCTCTGCTGTCTGGGAGATTCGAACACAAGGAATACGTATCATTGTGATCTTTCCTCCTGAACAACTTATTTATCTGTGGGAACATATTCGGACTACAGGTTTTAATAGCCCCAATTTTATTGCCCCAATACAGACTTACAGATTTTCTGTAATTTTCTTTTATAAGCTGTTTCAGGATTCGGATCCATAGTTCGTTTGATGGCGTCGTTCATTTGCAATAAATGCCGATCAATGTCATCATTTGTCATGTTACTGTTTGTCGGCAGCGTTTGCTCGTTCGGGATCCGTATTGCGGCGGCGAGTCCGTAGTGGTCACTATCGTACTCAAACGCACGCAAACAGTTCCGCGTGTTTTGATCTATGTTCGTCAGTTGAAGTCTTGCGTCCGTTAAGGCCAAGTCCAGGAAAGCACCGCTTCTTGGGAAAGAAGGGATATCCGTCGCGTATAACTCGAGGTTGTACTCAATCATATTGAGGCGCCACCAGTCGTGAAACTGGTTGCCCCTGGGATTTGCAGTAACATTTCCCCATGCCGCATGTTTGGCATTAATATCTCCGGCCAAGAAGTAATAATTCTCCTCCGAGTTCAGCTGCAGACCACGAAAAAGTGTCTCGAGCTCTGTCATAAATTGGTTTGGTGGAGGTGCAGCAGGTGCGTAAAGCGACACCACATACATTCTCCTCCGGCTATGGAGAGGAATGCATATGATGCATGCCTCCAACAACTGGAACCTACGCACGTCCCCGCTATATATAACCCTATGGCGCAGGCCTTTTCGAATTAAGATTCCAACCCCACCTCCTTGAGTGGAGTGAGGCCGGTCTCTTCTTATTACATGATAGTCTTTGTATCCCAATTTGTGCTTCTGATTTAGCTTAGTTTCGCTAACCAAAAGCACATCCGGGTTTTCGGTTTTCAACAAATTGGCAAGTGACGTTCTTTTCTCGATCCTGACTAGTGAATTAACATTCACAGCAAGGATCTTTAAGTTTCCCTCATCCAGCGTAGCCATTTGATTTATGCCACACCAGACCCGACAAACAGCTCCGAATAGATAAAGTCAATTCGCGCCGCTTGTTCATTTAATTGTTTCTGGAACTTATCGATCTTTCCGTGCAGAGACAGAAGGATCGATTTTAAGTTCAGATCCACCTCTGGTGCCTTTTGGGCTACCTTTGGTTGGTTTATAATGTTATTTGGGCTTGACCGGGTCCAGCTGCCATTTGGGCAAAGGACACATTGGGTGCCACAAAATTTGCGAACGAGCGACTCTTTTGACGCCTATCATCCTCAGACTGCTGTTTGCGAGCCTGGACTCGATTTTTCAACTCCTGGTACTTTGGACAACCCCTGAAGTTGGCGGGATGCCCAGAGTTCCTGCAGAGCACACAGGAGAGTACACTCCGGTCTTCGACTCTCTCCTTACCTAGAGAGCATTCACCATGCATGTGGTCCCTATCGCACTTGACACATCTAAACTGCATGTTGCAGTTATCTGCGGCGTGCCCGAACCTTTGGCAGCGCATACATTGAAGTATGCGATCTGATCGTTTTAATTTCTCCGTAAAATTTCATATATGTGATTATTAATTCGCGTTTTATCTCTAGTTAAACAGAATCATAATGGCAAATGAGACGATGATGGTGAAAATTGAGCATCGCGTTGTAATTAAATTTCTTACTAGCAAGGAAAAAGTCAAAAAACTATTCATGAAGAGATGGTGGCTGTTTACCGCACCTTCATTATCAACTGTGCAAAAGTGGTCAAGTGAGTTCAAGAGAGGCAGAGAGAGCATTGAAGACGACCCCCGCTCCGGCGCCCCGGCTACTGTTTGTACGGGAGAAAGCATCAAAGAAGTCGAAAAACTTGTTCTTGAGGATGCCCGAATAAGGGTGAAAATGATGGCAGAGATCACCAAGCTTTCAATTGGTACCATTCACACCATTCTTCATGACCATCTTAACCTTTCAAAGGTCAGTGCAAGGTGGGTGCCACGAATGCTGACAGCGGCTCAGAAAAAAGTGAGAATCGCATGCTGTAGAGAGCTTTTGGAGATGTGTAGTGAGAACGCGGACGGTGTTATGGATCGAATTGTTACTGGGGACGAAACAAGGGTCCACCACTATGACCCTGAAAGCAAACAAGAGTCCATGCAGTGGCATAAAAAAGGAACAGACCACCCGAAGAAGTTCAAAGTCACTCCGTCTGCCGGGAAGCTCATGGTCACAGTTTTTTGGGACTCAAAGGGAATCTTGCTCATTGAGTACAAAAAAAGGTGAAACCATCAACGCCACATCCTACGCTTCCACTTTGCATAATTTGCGGGAGGAAATTAAAAAGAAAAGACGGGGTAAACTCGCAGCGGGTGTGTTGCTTCTTCATGACAACGCTCCTGTTCACACGGCGCGAGTTTCCAAGGCTGCTGCGCGAGATTGTGGTTTCGAAGAAATCCAACACTCATCCTATAGTCCAGGCCTTGCCCCTAGTGATTATTTCCTGTTTCTGGATTTGAAAAAATGTCTTCGTGGAAAAAGATTTTCGGATGATGAAGAACTCAAGTCGGCAATAAATGGGTATTTTGCAGAGAAAGAGGAAATTTATTTTTTTGAGGGTTTAAAAAAGCTTATCTCAAGATGTAACAAATGCATTGATGTTAGGGATAATTATATTGAAAAATAAAGACAATTTAAATTGAATTCGCATTTTCCTTCATATCGATACCGAGAATATATTGAACGCCCCTGTTTCCAAACAAAAATATTTGTTTGCCACAACAACGCGATTCTCACTTTAATTTTTTTTACACATTCCTATTATATTAATTTTTTTAAAGTACTCAAAAATATTGTTTGTATATTAATTTTTATACTGGAATTTGTTGTTTGTTGTAATTCGCTTTATTATAAACTTTTTACGAAATATTCGCTCAAGACTCGTCTCCCTCCATACAAACTCACCGATTTGATCATTTAATTAATTAAGCCGATATTTTTCTTTTTTTTTA
Organism: Portevinia maculata; assembly: GCA_949715645.1. Taxonomy (NCBI): domain Eukaryota; kingdom Metazoa; phylum Arthropoda; class Insecta; order Diptera; family Syrphidae; genus Portevinia; species Portevinia maculata. The sequence continues at coordinate 288,999,639 of OX454525.1, read as the reverse complement.
TTTGACACTGCCGGAATGGCTACTCTAGCAAGTTTTGGCTACTTTGCTGACTACTGGGCTCCACAAAAATCGAATTGCCTCACGAAATTTTAAAGTTTAATTAAAATAAAATATTAGGTTACATTTAAATTGTCTTTATTTTTCAATACAATTTCCCCTAACACGCCCACAATTAAAAAAAAACTTTTTTTGAAAATCCAAAATTTAAGCTAGGGAGCTGAAATTTATAATATATACTCTCTAGGGGCCTTTATGCTCATGTGCAAATATTTTCAAAATCCGCCTACTCACATGCCCACACATTAAAAAAAACTTTTTTTGAAAATCCAAAGTTTGAGCTAGGGAGCTGAAATTTATAATATATATTCTCTAAGGGCCCTTTATGCTCATGTCTTAATTTGTTTTAAATCCGCTAACTGACACGCCCACAATTAAATAAAATAATTTAAATTGAAAAACCAAAGTTTGAGCTAGGGAGCTTTTTATACAAAGGCTTCGTTTTTTTCGATAAAATCCTTTAAATGTCATAAAATATGTAGAGCGTTCTTAATAATTCAACCATACTTAGACTTTTGTCACGCCCACTTATGAGGGATAGGAATAAGAATAGGGTATTCAACAGTTCGCCCAAGCGGACTGTAGCCCGTACCTATGTTTTTTTTTATAATGAACTCGCACTAAACAGATTTTTGAATACACTTATAATGTAATAGTTACACAGCGCTGGCGTTAAGGAAAGTAGGGTTAGAAGATGGAGAGAGATGCCGATGCACTTTGGTTTTAAATGTTTGTAGATTATAATGTGTAGGAAAAATTGAACGGTGAAGTGCATTCCACATTCATGTCATGTGCACAGTCATTACCTCCAATCGTTCGGACCTGTTTTTCTTTTGCTCCGAGTTTAAATAAATCTAATTCCAATTTATTTGCGTACTTACAATTTCCCCTGAATTTTTACCCATTAACTTTCATTGCCCTTCCACCTATTACTCGGTTATTGCCTTTGATCGCGAAACATTATTTGACCTAATTAATCAACTATGTCAAAGCAGTGAGGTAATTCTGATTGTTTGCTAACATCGCAAGGCTTTAGTGCTGATTGGGTGAAATGTAATGGATTATGCGGGAAATCATTCCATGCTCTCTGCATAGGGTTAAGTAAGCGCTCCATTACCTACCTGAACGATTTCAATAATAACTTAATTTTCTTTTGCGACGAATGCAAAGGCATCTCTCTCTCGCATGTTATGCTCGCGATAAAATACATCAGTGACACAATAAACACAAACTCCTCAGAATGTAAAATGTTCTACAAGCAAATAGTGACCCAATTTGCTAAGTACGATGAGGTGTTTAAAAGTGTGGAAGATTTATCCAGCTGCATAGATGTCTCCTCCACTTTTTGCAAATCCAAATTCAAAAACATAGACAAGCAGCTGGCAAGGCTTAGTGATTTAACAAAAAAGTTACTGGCTGAGTTCAAGTCGAAGTTTTTGATTGTAAAAAGTGATCCGAAATCGGGCATTAATTCAATTATGATCCCACATGTATCAGTGATCGATGACCATCTAAACTCCTTTCGAACCTACCTGGATACTAACTTACAAAGCACTTCACGACCAAGTGCCCCATCTTATCAACCCGTGGATCCTCTACTGCTTGACATTATAAGCAAAATGTATGAGGTCAGCAATGATGTCGCAGCTCTCCGTTTTGTAATGGGCGATATTGATGAAAGCCTTAGACTGGCATCAAGCAAAATTGATTCCATACCAGAGCTCATTCAGCCATAATCGAACTCAGTCTACAATACGTCAATACTTGCCGAAATCCTGGAATCAGCAGAATATCCAACCACATTTAATACCCAACCAACATCAACGGCGACTACAACAACAACAACAACAACACCAACAACAACAACAACAACAACAACAACAACAACAACAACAACAACAACAACCGCTACTAATACCACAATAGTCTTAACCCGCACCAATGCCCATACCCACCCGACCTCAACACCAACTGGATCAGGCACTCAGGCACAAACTGCTTCGACGCCGCCCCTAAACCGATTCGGCACACTTTGGACACCCGCCGACTGGAACAGAAGGCTCGATAAAATATACAGAACTGCCTGCGAGTACAACTCCTTTATAATAAATAACGGTCATCTGCGTGCAGACGCTTCTTGGGTGCAGAAATTTGGCATCACCGATTTAAGCTTGACTTACCTTCCAAATACTCCTGGCTTTTCTCGAACCCCTGAAACGACGTCTTCAGCTTGGGAAAGTTGACCATCAGCAAGTCGAACAATACAGGAGAGGTGAAGCTTAGTAATAACAATAAGCCTAGTATTAAGCCAAATAAAAGAAAATGTAAGTCTAAGAAGAATAGCTCTAGGGTAACTCCGGGCATTATGGCGCACCTTATAAATATACCACATATCCGATTCCCTCATAATAATAAATATGGCAAAGATGCGCCATAATGCCCTTATGAAGTTTGCATGTTAAGTGTCCGCCATATTGCCCCAATTGAAAATCATTTAAGTACAGCAATATTTTACGGTGAACTACCAATATTTTGTCTTATTTCCATTGAAATGCCGACTATCAGCAAAGCAAATAAGGGCTTGAGAGCAACATGGTTGAAAAGTAATCTGGTTGCTGCATTTAACGAGGTAAAACAGAAAACTCTATCAATAAATGCAGCTACAAAGCAGTACAATGTTCCAGCGACTACCCTTAGAAGAAGGCTTCAGAACGGTGAATTCAAGAAGCATGTTCTAGGTGCTCCCATATGCCTTTTAGAAGAAAATGAGCAGAAAATTGTGGCTCACATAAGGAGACTACAAGCGCTCCTAACAGAAAAGAGTTGTGCCGTATGACATTTGAACTGGCAGACAAATACAAGCCGAGACATTGCATTATATGTAGTTTTTGGTCCCGCGACTCCTGCACTCATTTTAAAAGCACTTATGATAGTTGTGGCAAATCCAACCGCAAGTAAATCATCACGCCATATTGCCCACTAGGGTACGCCATATTGCCCCATGCATTGGGCATTATGGTTTTTATAAAACATTTTTAACTTATTTTTTTTATTTCTTATACCCTTGAATCTGTAGTTTTATATAATTTGTTTTGGTTCTTTGTTTCCTATATTTAATAGATCGTTTTGTTTTTTCATAAAAAAAACTGTTCTTTTTAAAGTTATTTGGGAAGGGAAAAAAGTGCGCCATAATGCCCGAAGTTACCCTAAATCTAGTCCCAACCCTGACCCTAACTGGAGCTTCAAAGTTGGAACTTTTCCTCAATTCTACCCTCTAACTTTTCAGCCTCCTACCTCTATTAACTCAGCACCTCCCCAAGGTACGCCTCACCCCACGGTAATCTCAAAGTTGCCTTAGCCTCAACGTAATCGCGTATCATATAACTTAACTCCAGACCCTAGTAATCATCCGCTAGCCCCAGTTAACACTCTATCCACTTCTAATTACCCGAACTTCATACACTCCCATGTTTTTAATTCTGCCCGTCTACCTCTGCTGCCTCCAATACCGCTCTTCCCACTATCTCTCTTCATAAAGAGACACCTACCCCATTCTCTAAGGCCTCTGCAATTTTTGATCCTCTGCTTCCCAAAGCTGTTAAACTTACTTCCAAGTTTTTTAACCATATTTCCTCTCCCAACGACCTTGATGGCCGATATGTTATGGCACGACTGAGAGACCACAGGCTTTTTGAAAATGTCCGTCTTTACCTTGCCTACTTCTTTGATAAGCCTGCATCTATATGCATTGACGGGAAAACCAAAACAAACGTTCAGATATCTATTCAAAAAGAAGGCCTCCGTACTGATCTTGCTGCACTGCGACAAATCTACAACCGTTATCACGAGAGCTTTAACATTTCGACGGCCACGCACCGTAGACAAAGACATATCTGCATTTGCTTCTCATATCAGTTCTAAACGCATCTCACACCTTCAACGGAACCGTGCTGACCATAATACATTTTTTCGTCCCTAGCTGGATACAAGGGAAACAGTGAACCCTCCCATTATAGCGTTCCTCTAACCTTTTACTATCAGAACGCAAGGGACCTGCGTTCAAAAACCCAAGCTGTTCTACGTCAATCTCATGCTCTTCCATTCGATATCTACGCTATAACTGAAACCAATCTGATTTCCGATATAAAGAACCCGGAATTATTCCCTCCCATATTTAATGTCTTTCGGGACAATATCAGCCGACCAACGGATGACTCCCCCTGTCGAGTTGTTCTTCTGGCTATTCACAGCGACCTTGACTCTTCTCCGATTGCTACTTCCTCGTCTTCAAAACTCGACTTTGTTGCAATAAAAATAACACTCCCGCACGGGTCCCTATACGTAATGTGTTTCTACATCCTGTCGGCCCAACCCATCGAATCCTACCAACTTGCTGTTAACGCGATCGATGAAGTTATCTGATTCCTCTGACGACACCATCATTTTCGGCAACTTTAACCTGCTCCAACTGCACTGGGCTTTATCCGATGGTGAATCGTTTTTCATTGCTTCAAATCCCAACTCAACTAAAGAATGTCTCTTCATCGATCGACTAACCGACTCAAGTCTATGCAAAGTAAGCGGCATCTCTAATTATATGGGTAGGCAGTTAGAACTAATCTTCACTACTGACCCACTTAACTCCTCTGTCTCGCTTTCCCCTCTTCTTCTTTCGACTATTGACAACCTTCAGCCCCCACTTCTTCTTTCTTTTTTTCACGACCCTCCTCTACAGTCCACACCGCCCGTTGGCCCTCCCTGCTATGATTTTCATAAAGCCAATTTCCGTAAAATAAATGAACACCTCAGCAAAGTCTTTTTTGATTTTTCCAATCTCCCTGTAAATGATGCCCTCTCCTTGTTTTACAGAGAATTATTCTTTTGTATCTCCCTTTTTGTCCCTATTTCTCGGCCAAAACCCTTCTCTACATCCTTCTCTTGGTTTAATCGAAGACTACGATCGTTACGCAACAAGAGAAACAAATTACGGTCAGTTTTCCTTCGAAACAAGTCTTTTTCTGACTATTCCAACTATCTCGGATCATACCTTCAATTCACCCAGGCTTATAACTCCCTCTATCAAAGATATTTTAACAATGCGCAAGCTAATCTTATAAGCGACCCTAAATCTTTTTTCCGGTTCGTTAACTACAAGAAAAAATCCGACGGCTACCCCCCTCCCTCTCTTACGAAAACATATCTTCAAGTGATCCACAAACCATTGCTAATTTTTTTGCCACCTTTTTTAAAAAATCTTTTGCCGACAACTCCATTGTACCAGATCATTCTTATTTCAACTATCTACTCGAGTACTCTACTGGTCCCTTTGTCTCTCAATCTTTTGAGCCTTCTGTAATTGAAAATAAGTTGCAAAAACTTAACGATGAATATTCACCTGGCCCAGATGGTATCCCCGCTATTTTTCGTAAGTGTTCCCTCGTGCTCTCCTACCCCCTTTCGCACCTCTTTAAGCTCTCATTATCTCAAGGCGACTTTCCTCCGATATGGAAGTCCTCCTGCATAACGCCGATTCATAAAAAGGGATTAAAGAGTGAAGTTACTAATTATCGCCCGAAAGCCAAACTTTCGCATATACCCAAACTCCTGGAAAGCATTTTGTACGAATCCTTAAGCTTTCAATGCAAGTCTTTAATTTCCGAAAACCAACATGGCTTTCTAAAAGGTAGATCAACCACCACTAACCTCGTTGAATTGGCGTCCTCTGCGCTAACGGCCTTAGAAAGTGGTAAAGAACTCGATGTTATTGATTTTAATAAAGCTTTTGATAAGATATCCCATAAACTAATTCTTTTCAAATTGTCCACACTTGGTTTCGAAGCAATACTTCTGAAATGGATATCAGGTCCAGCTTCAGGTCCGTCCTTTCTGCCCCATTCCTGGCAACCTGTGGTGTACCACAAGGCATTCACCTAGGTCCACTTCTCTTCATCTTAACTATAAACGATCTGGAAAGGATTATTAAACACTCCTCTATCTCTCTCTATGCCGATGACACCAAATTTTTTAAACACATATCTTCATCACAAGACTCCTGCTTGCTACAACAAGATTTAGATAGTTTTTCTATTTGGTGTCTCAAAAACTGCCTAGAGCTCAATGTTGCGAAATGCCAATCCATAACCTTATCACGTAAATACAACAAGTCCCCTCCCCGTGTTTACCTTCTTAATGATCAACCTATACCTATCGTACAGTCTCTTCGTGACCTTGGCATATTGTACGACCGCGAGCTTAATTTACGTTCGCACATTGACGAGATAATTCGTAAAGCCGCTTGATCCCTTGGGTTCATTAAACGGTGGTCAAAGGAATTCTGTGATCCCTACGTGACCAGATCTCTCTACATTACTTTTGTCCGCCCCCTCCTCGAATACGCCAACATACAACGACGTTTTCTTCGATTTGCCCTCCGCGGACTTTCTTGGAACGATCCCCTAATTCTTCCTCCCTATCAAGCCCGCTTCAAACTCATTAACTTGAATAGCCTTGAAGACCGCAGGGATGCAGCAGACATTCTCTTCATTCATCGCCTCCTCTCAGGGTCCATCGATTGCCCGTCCCTTTAGAACTCCATCTCCTTTAATACTAACCCACGTAATTTAAGACATCCCCGTCTCTTCTATCTACCAACCCACCGCACGTTCTATGACTCCAACGAACCAATTTCTCGTATGCTACGGAAGGTAAATTCAAACATTTCCATTTTCGATTTCAACCGCAGCACTCCCTCCATTAATCTTAGCCTCCTTCTCCATAAACCCTAACTTTATTTCCTAGTTATAAGTTCCGGTTTCAAAGGTTTCGGATAAAGTTTCGGATAGTTAGCCGACACATAACCCTATCCACCAGATAAAAGTTGCTGATATTTTTTTTCTGTTTCATCGTCAAAGTCTCTGATAAACGAACTGCTGGACAAATTTATCAGTCACTAAGTTTGTTTCGAAACACATTTCATTTGTTTTGCTTTGTTTATTTCGTGTTTTGTAGAAGCTTAACCAGATTAAAACCATTTTTAAGTAGGTAAATTGTATTGTTGCGTTTAAAATGCATGAAGCTAGCAAAAATTGTGAAAATTCAAACAAGCGTGAGAGAAATACCAATTTCTCTCGAGAAGAAACGAACATTTCATTGTCCCTTAGGCTGAAAACACACACAAAAAACAGGTTTTTGTTTCGAAGTGTTTCGGTGGTCGTTGTCGAAAATACATGCCATTGCATACGAGCAACACACACCGAATGCAACAAAACTGTTTCGACCCAGCGTAGTTGACGATAATTGCCTACTTTCTTATGGCGCAACACACACCAAATAAAACGAAACATAAAAACAAAAGCAAAACAAGAAAATGTGTTTCGTTGCCGATAGCTGACCTGTTGGTTTTTGCAAGACATTGTGGGGTTTTTCTTAATACTTTTTAAAAGACGCATCGACTTGATCCTCGTTGTCTATAACTTTTCACTACTTGCAGTGGTACCTGATTCACTTTTTAAAATGGTTTATGGCTGATTTTTTCTAATTATTTTTTTAAATGATTACAAATAATTATGAACGTCTACAATTACCCTTCAGTCAAAAATATGAGAGTGTCCCTACTCATTATTTGGATATACTCTGGTTTACTCTGTGCGCAAATTTTAACACATATGAACGTAGATGGAGAAAAAATATTTTTTTTATTGAGGCAAGAAGCCCTATCTATAATTTTAAAGACAAGGAACATGGCAATAAAGTTACTATTGATAAGCTGTGGATAGAAATAGCAACTGAAATGAATTGCCAAGGTAAGTTTTATTGAATTTTAATTTTATACATGTTTATTAATCTACATAATGTGTATAAATATATTTACAGTATTATTTTAAATACTTGACATAATGTATATAAAAATCATGTAACCAAAATTAGATGGCATACTTGTATTGCCAAGGAACTGCTCCAGTAGAGGAGTTAAAGTATTGAACATACTTATTGCGTATGTTACGTGCAGCATTTGATGGTCTTGCTCTTCCAATATTTTCATGAGTTTCTCCTTGAGGTACGTATTCTATAGCTTCACGCTCAATATATATTTCCTGAAGCAAGCCTTCACGTTCCCTAATCATCTTATGCATCCGCTTTCTGGTGAAATTATTAAATTTTTCAGGATAAGTTCTCAGCTCAGCTATTAAGTTTATTATCACATCCTCAGCATTTCGTTTTAGATTATATCTATGCACTCACCACTCTCTGCTATTTGCGTCCTTTTCCTCAATCGCTTCAAAAATTCTATGTAAGATTGGCACAACTTCATCGTCTGAGTCCGACCACATGTTGAAGAACACTAAAAGCAAGTCGCGAATTCAATTTTGTTTTATTTCAACGCACACCAAATGAAGCAAGAAAACAAAACGTTTTGTTTTGTTACATTCTGTTTCGCTTGGTGTGTATTGAAATGAAAAATGTTTTCATGACTATCGAATCAAAAACGTTTTGCTTTATCCGGTGTGTTTTCATCCTTACGGAAGGAAAAAAACATGTAATCGAAAAAAAGTGACGCTATAACTTGGAAAGAGAAAGAAAAAGCCTCAACCTCAAGTTGAAATATGAGGCAAACATTAAAGCAGCAAAAATCCAAAAAAAAAAAGAATTTTAACAGAGGAGCTGGAGCACAAATTTAAATAAAGAAAAATTTTGGAAAAGGAATTGGAACACAAGGACACTATGTATGAATTAGAAAAACAACAACTTCTTCTTAAAATTGAATTGATGAAAAAAGGTTAATGAGAAAAATGAATAAAATGCTTCTTTCACAGTCGCGCTTTACTCTATTCATTCATTCAAGTTATGGTTAAATAAGAACAAAGACAAAGTAATTTTTCCAATTTTATTTATTTAAAAGCGAATTTTTCGTTGAGCGCACGACTGAGTTTGAATTCGAGGTTGTATCGGAAATGGATGTCATCGAAAGTATTGGATCTATTAAATCGGATGCTGTTGGGGAGGACGGAATTCCTATTCGGTTTGTAAAAACGATTCTCACGCACATGGTGAACTGTCTAACGCACAATATAAACTTCTGCGACTCATCGACTTTTCCGGATAGCTGGAAGTTGGGGAGGTAATTCCGTGCCAAAAAAAACTCAGCCGTCTTCAACCTCTTATTTCCGTCCCATCAGTATCGTGCCTTGATTATCAAAGGTTTTTGAAAAATTTCTTGCTAAACAGATCTCAGGTCATCTGGACCGAAATGAATTGCTGTCCTCAATACAGTCTGTATTTCGTGCTAACCACAGCTGTTCTTCGGCTATGAGGAAAGTACTTAATGATGTACGGATTAACTCTGTGGCAGCAAGGAATAACGACATAAGTCAGTTTTTGCAACTTTTCAGGAGAGCAATTTAAATGTTTGGCTTCCGATTACAAATCAAGTACAAAACTTATGGACGAAGTGGAAACGCAAAAATAACTAATATTATTAGAGGATTTTAGTTTTAATTAATAATAATTACTTTTTTGTCCATTCATAGTTGATTTTGATAAAAATATGACTTATGTCGTTTTTACTTTTTTAAACACTTAGTCAAATCTCGGTTAAGTCGACTTATACCTTTTTTCCTAAATGAGTATGTTGAAATAAGTTTTTTTAAGTTGAGTTATGTTGTTTTTCCAAATAAAAATTAAAATAGTGGATTGTCATAAATTGACTAATAACCTTCTTATTGAAATTTTCAAAAATAATCGTAGAAGGATAAAAATAATACTTACTTTCAATGAATTCACTGAATGGCACAATCTACCTTCTATTTCATCATAATTATTAACAAGCCACAATAAAGAAAATAAATTTGATCAATAATAATTAAACAAGAACCAACATTTTTACTTTATTATAGAAATTCACAGACATTGATGTATTTGTTGGTAAATAAAATAAAAAATTAAATTAAAGATAAGATGCAATTAACAAAAATTGAATTTTTTAATCATAAGCATTATCTTCATCGCTATCACATACATCTGGATGAACGTTTTCGCAGTAAGTAATGGTATCAACTACCAAACTTCTATAAAATCCATGAAACTGGGGATCTACGAAGTCCAGCAAAAAAAGAATATCTTGAGCTTTTTCTTTTGAAATAGGAGGGACTTGTTGAATCATTTTAATGTCAGATTTGTTAATAGTATTTCCACGACGTTTTCTTAAATTAATTGTCTTGAATGGCTCATCCGCTTCTAATGTGTTTTTGTACAATAATGAACCAAATTCATTTTTTTTTATATCTGAGCCATCTAAATTCTCGCCATGAATACTTCTCTCCATCAGTCGCCATGTGAATTTGTCTTTGGAGGTTGCAGCAAAGTCAAAGAAATCTGGCTTTCTTAACTTTAAGGGGATATCTGTCCCTTATTTCGGAAATTAAGTTCTGCCAGTCTCTAGGATGGTGAATCTTAACTGAAGTGTTCTTTTTTTCAATAACGAAATGGTCGACATCACATTTCATGTGAGTATGGCCTGGTTCCAGAAATTTGTGGTCAATAACTTCAAATTGTTCACTATTCGCTAAAGCGGCTACGAACATACAACTTAAATGTGAGTTTTTATTTTGACCCGGACAGGAATCGTTATAAAAAATTAAGTTTTTGACGACAACAGACACTTCTTCATTAATATGTTTAAAAATACAAAACGCAATCTCATTACCACCCCTCTTTGCCATTCCTTCGTGCCACATATAGCAGTATGGTTGATCGGCATCCAAATAATGGACCGTTAAATTATAAGTCCATAACTGACGCTTATAAAGGGCAATATTTGATTTTAAACATAGGGACGGGCTACAGTCCGCTTGGGCGAACTGTTGGATACCCTATTCTTATTCCTATCCCTCATAAGTGGGCGTGATAAAAGTCTAAGTATGGTTGAATTGTTAAGAACGCTGTACATAATTTGTTATATAACATTTAAAGGATTTTATCAAAAAAAAAAAACGCTCCCTAGCTCAAACTTGGGTGTTTCAATAAAATTGTTTTATTTAATTGTGGGCGTGTCAGTGGGCGGATTTTGAAAATATTTACACATGAGCATAAAGGGCCCATAGAGAGTAAATATTATAAATTTCAGCTCCCTAGCTCAAACTTTGGATTTTCAAAAATTAATATACCCTTAGAATAGGGTATAAAAAAATTATTTTATGTATTTGTGGGCGTGTCAGTGGGCGGATTTTGAAATTTTTTTATCCCGAGCAGTTTTAGGAGTCATAGATCATATATTCTAGGGCGGATTTAAAAAATTCGTAAACTTGATTATTTCGGGACCCTAGAGAGTATATGGTTAAAATTTCAGCTCTCTAGGTCCAGTTTAAAGGCCTAATTTTTGCCGAAAGACGGACGGACGGACGGACGGACATGGCTAGATCGACATTACTATCGATGCTGATCATAAATATAGTAACTTTTAGGGGTCTACGGGCAATATTAAGGTATGTTACAAACTATGCGTCAAAATTAATATACCCTTAGAATAGGGTATAAAAATGGGGTTGGCAAGCACTGTTGCATATCAAATGCATACGCTGCAACATTTTTGTTTGGTTTTGCCAACATTTTGTCTTTTTTCTTGCATGCATAAGCAAAATCAGCTTTTTCTTAGTGCCTCACCAGCTCATCCTCAAGCTTTGACTTTTCTTCAGAAATATCCAAAGCTGATATCTTATGATGTAACTTGTCGCACCTTCCGCACGTATCAAGCTGGGGAGATTTTATTTTTAAATTCAGCTCATGGAAAACTTTAGTATAGGTAACTTGATAAACTCTTTGGATCTTCACTTTCCAAACAATAAAGGCTATACATCTTGGAAATTGCCAAACCAGGTTGTAAATACTTTTTTCATGTATCTCGCCTCGTATAATGGCTCTCGTAAGCCGGAAATTTCTGGATGTGTGCTTTTATCTCTTATATTATTTGTGTACTGTGGAGAATGCATTTGGGGGTTTCGAACTTTTTCTTTTGTCAACCATAGTAGTGGCAGGTGAACCCAAAAAGCAAAATTTACATACTTTGATATTTTCACCTGCAAGTTGAATTATGTATTCCGGAGAAAATTGTCGATCCCTGTGCTTAATTCCACACTTTTTGATTTTTGATGAAGTCTTTGGTTTAATACAAATCAGTGAGGAAATATAAAGGACTCTTTTATTCTAACTTCCTAAGGCCCAATTATTTGCAAATAATAGTTGTTGATTTTGAAGATATTTTTTGTTACAGCATTTATTTCGGCATGACGACAAGGGTTTTAATTTTTTCGCCGGAATGTTTTTTTCTTTAAGGGTGTTGTAAGGTAAACCTCTGCTTCTTTGCTCCTGTCGGTATTTGTTAGCCCCTTTTATTTTGTTATTTAAAGTGTTAGCAATATTATCGTTTTCTTGAGTAGAAAGTGTTTTATCAATATCAAAATGATTTACATATTCCGGTGAAACCTGCACCGAATCCTGACAAACTTTCTCAACAGAATTTTCAAGGACCTTACCCCATTTTTATTAATTAAAAGGGTCTTTTCACTTTTTTTAAGTTTGTTAAAACAATTTACTTTATTTAACACAAATAACACTTTCGAAGATAATTCACAAATTAGGTGTATAGATAAAAATCGGAACAAAACTGCTACACCACAACCTACCAGAACAGAACGTTTATAAGAAGAAAACAGGATAAGTCACAACTGAGTATGAGTTTGCTCTCAGAATAACGCCACATGTATACTTATTTCCACAGATAAACAGTTACGTTTTTTGGAATAACAGCACAAGTGAACTTATGTTCGGTCTTTTTACAAAAAGGAGTAAGGAAAAACTACACAAGTCAACTTATCTTCTCATGACTAACAAATTTATTTTGAAATAAGAACACAAGTAAACTTATGATCGCGAATTAAAATTGTATAGTTTTGGAAAAAGAGCATAGGTGAACTTATGTGTATGTTAATTTGTTTTTTTGTTTTGGCATAAGAGCATAAGTAGAAAATACAAATTAGAGGATTGTACTTATGCTGTTTTTCCTTGTGGAAGCTGTGTAGACATATACTTATGTCATTTTTCTTTTGTGTGTATTTCAAAAACCGTAAGAGATAAAAATACAAAAACAATATGACAGATAGACTTGCTTATTGCGCATCAGATTGTGTAAAAATCTCAATTTCGACATAAGTCGACTTATGATGTTATTCCTTGTTGCCACAGAACTATGACTTAGACTATATAACGGTGCTCTGTTTGCTCGATTTCTCTAAGGCCTTTGACAGTGTGGATCATGACATTCTGTGTAAGAAACTGAAGTTGTACTTTGCCTTCAGTGAAAGATCGGTGCGTCTGATAAAAGATTATTTGTGTAAGCGTTCCCAAAGAGTAGTAGTTGGGCGAAAATCTTCAGAATCACAAGCATTAATGGCAGGAGTACAGCAGGGTTCAATCTTAGGTCCTATTTTGTTTTGTGTGTTCATTAACGATTTACCAAAATTATGCTCGAACGTATTTGCCCACTTCTATGCTGATGATGCGCAGATTTATCTTTCCAGACCAATTGGCCTTACTGAGGATCTCGTTTGCCGATTCAACGAAGATCTTGAGAATATATATACAACTGAACTCGTTGCAATGGACTTACCCTCAATCCAGCCAAATCGCAGTTGATCTTAATCTCCAAAAAAAACTTTATGACCCCGCAGAGTTACCGCCTATTTATCTGAATAACTCCCAACTTATATTTGCAGACGTGGTTACCAACCTTAGCTATAAGTTAAAACTCTCACTATCTGCCGTCAATCATATCAATCACACTATTGGCCGAATTTATGCCGGACTGCGTAAACTCTGGCTTCTTTCAAGTTTTACGCCAATACACCCGCGAATAAGACTCGTTAAAACTCTGCTCGTGCCAGTTATTGATTATGCTCTTGTCGTTTATTGCAAACTAGATTCCCTATCCCAACATAAATTAGTCGTTGCTTTCAACGATATGGTTAGGTATGTGTTTGCACTACGTAGATATGATCACATTCAAACCACCACGAAGCGATTCTTGGATGCACACCTCAGCAGCTCATGGACTTTAGGTGTTGTGTTTTCCTGCATAAAATTATCCAAATTGGTTCCCTGCCATATCTTTTTAAAAATCTTCAGTTTGCTCAATCAGACAGAACGTTTAATTTAATAACTCCCTACTCAAAATATTTGAACTTCTCCCGCCTTTTCTTTGGCTATGCTATCAGACTTTGGAATACTCTCCCCCCTGCAATTAAAGAGATTGTTGAGGTCACGAATTTTAAAAAAGCTGCTTTCAAATATTTTGCGAATTGATCAATCTTTGTGTATAAATGTATCTACTGAAAATCCAATAGGCAATGGTAAATAAGTATATGGCATGTTTGGTATTCTACTTACTAGTCAAGTGAAGTTTTTATATCACTTTCTATTAACGTAAGGATATTTCCTAGAATGCTTCAAAATAATGACGCCTTATGCGAAACACTCTGTTCCTACGTGGCCGTGTAATATGATCGTAATATTCTTCAAATTCGTCTTCTAAAAATTCAAACAAATCCATGTTAGGGCACTTGGTTCTGCTGTCTACGGTCTTCAAGGAAAGAATGCTTTGAAACTATATTTTTTCCAGTCACTTCAAATAAATATTTTGTTTATCTTCTGAATAAAGGATTTAACAGCCACTTGATCCGGCTGATAGGCTATCCGAGACTTTATCTCTCAGATATCACGATCCGAAACCGTTGAAACCTAAAGTTCATGTTTAGCTGACAGATAAGTTCCGGATAGGCTATCCGGAACTTTATCAGCTAGTCTTGAAACTGGCCCTTAGTCTTTAGCTTTAGTATTTTTTTCTCTAGCTTATAAATATTAGTTTTAATAAGTCTAGCTATAAGTCTTAGTTTTGTAGTTTAAAGACATATAGCTTGTATTAAGCTTAATAAATGGGGGCGCATGCCCCCACCAAATGAATTCATGTTGTTCGGCTAATGAAAGATTTCACTGTACGTCCGAATACAGGCTTAAGGGTTGAAAACTTCAAGTGGTATAAGGCAACCGGCTATTTCGTTTGAGCACTTATGGTGGAAATATCGATAAAATAACAATAATTGCTATAATGACAGAAGACAGCATTGCGTTTTGGAAGCATTAAATTCCACTCTGTTAGTTACCCCCCCACTGAGTTATGCTGTCGAGATCGAAATTCCATGAGCTTAACATACGTTGCCGTCCGTTCCACACACGAAGATGAGGGGAGTGAACCAAGAGTGTGAGAAGCTGAGGGTAGTGTCATCGGCAAATTTATTGGTAGAACGTAAGTTTTTTTTTGTTAAAGATTTTCAATAAGAAAACCAAAGGAATCTGCGCGGACAGAAATACTACCACCAGCCGCTCCAATCCAAACGACAAAAGAAGATCTTAAACCAACATCTTCATCTACATCCGCACTGAAGGAAATTAAGCAACAAATCATCTTCCAGCTGATAAAACTTAGACTTTGCATTTTTAATTGAGGTGAAGACTGAATTTGTTTGGAAACCTTATATTTGATATTTGATAGTTTTTCAATGTCTCCTCTGCCACTTAAACGGCTTCCCAACATCTTAAAATGGGCTCCTATTTGAAATTGAAAAACGAAAGCACTGGGTGTGAATTGTCAAACAAATGCGCCAACTGAAATAACTTTTCAGCGAATTTCCAAATTTGCTCACTTTGACCCTAATGAAAAACAAACTTAACAAATGGCTGTTATATTTTTAAATCTTAAATAAATTACCTAATTACATCTCAAGTTAATTGTCTTAACTTTCTTTCCTCTGTTGTTGTTGGTATGCTTTAGGTTTAATAAATCTATTATATTCCTAATTGAAACTGTTTTTTTTCATGTACCTACTTCAAATTTTTAAAAAATTCTACTCCATGCATTTTTCCAGAAGTGGCAACCAATTTTCTCTGAGCCAGGCAGCCTCCATGGAATACCACAAAACACTTGCAGACCAAGGTGCAGAATTTCTACCGAGTCTATTCCAAGACATCTGTAAACAATACTACATATGTAGTATATATATACTACCAATATACATTGGACCAGTATTGAGTCTGAGTGCTCCAGACTTTCTATCTCGAACCCCGACAAAAAAAAACATGTACAACTGCACACGAAATAATTTAAACAATCAAGCTGTAATGCTTCGGTCAAAAGACTACATTCCTCCTTAACGGAAATATACCTACATCGAATTATCTTTTAATAAAAAAAAACAAATCCCATGACTAAATTTGTGAAATTGTAATAACATATAAGAACGCTGTCCAATCAGCAACTTTCCTTAATCCGTACAAACTATTTTATGGGAAATATAAACGTTGAATACCTAAGCCATCATATTATTGATCTCAAAATAATAAAAGAGTTATGGATATTTTGGGCGAGACAAAACAAAGTTTTTTTTTTTTTGATTTGTCATGCGGTTATGGTGCTGATCGGCAAGTTTTCTACCCGTAAACGTTGTATGCAACCTACGAAAACACGACCTCTGTATTTGAAAAGCTCCACTTCAAACATCTCATCTGCAGAGGGTGCGGGCGATGACTTGATCGATGACCGGATGTGCTTCCCTGGTTGCCATATTTTATTAGTCTATCTGCGTGATATGATCATTTAGTAGCCTCTATTGATCCCTGTGCTTTTGGATACTAGATTCCCTTTGTTGTTGTAAAGAACTGCTGCAAATCGATTCAGTTTTGGTTATCTATATTTACAAAATAAAAACCGTTGTCCCTTAATAAAACACAACTTAATTATAATGTCACGTGATGTTAAAGCATTTTCTGTTTTTATTGCTTTTTATGATTTTTTTAGTGAAATAAAAAAAAAAACCTTAATTTTTAGTATATATACGATGACGAGATTAAAAATTAATAAAAATATAATATGTACGTGCAAAGACGTTTGGGTCTAGTTAAGAGCTTCAGAGGAAATTAACTTTAAGATCTACATAAATTCTTTGTAACGAATCACTTAAGTTGCTGGCTGTCAAGCAATTCATAGATTTTTAAATGATCACCGATCAAACGTCCTCCATACGCCTTAGTACTCGTCTCCCTCGCCAACTTCTTCATTTGAATCGATGCCGACCTCTTCGTAATCCTTTTCGAGAGCAGCCAAATCCTCACGAGCCTCAGAGAATTCACCTTCCTCCATGCCCTCGCCGACGTACCAATGAACGAAAGCACGCTTAGCATACATCAGATCGAATTTGTGATCCAAGCGAGCCCATGCCTCGGCAATGGCGGTTGTATTGGACAACATGCAGACGGCTCTTTGGACCTTGGCAAGATCACCGCCGGGCACAACAGTTGGAGGCTGATAATTGATGCCCACTTTGAAGCCGGTGGGACACCAGTCTACAAACTGAATACTCCTCTTGGTCTTGATGGTGGCGATGGCAGCATTGACATCCTTTGGCACGACATCGCCGCGGTACAACATACAGCATGCCATATACTTGCCATGTCGTGGATCGCATTTCACCATTTGGTTGGCGGGTTCGAAGCAAGCGTTGGTGATCTCCGCAACGGTCAATTGTTCGTGGTAGGCCTTTTCGGCGGAGATGACCGGTGCGTATGTGGCCAGCGGAAAATGGATTCGCGGGTATGGTACCAAGTTGGTTTGGAATTCCGTCAAGTCCACATTAAGGGCACCATCGAAACGCAGAGATGCTGTTATTGACGAAACGATTTGGCCGATCAAACGATTAAGATTGGTGTATGATGGACGATCGATGTCTAAATTGCGACGGCAAATATCGTAGATGGCTTCGTTGTCGACCATGAAGGCACAATCTGAATGCTCAAGGGTGGTGTGGGTTGTAAGGATAGAATTGTACGGCTCAACGACAGCTGTAGATACCTGAAAAAGAAGAAGGTTGTGGTTAAAATCGGGCTTTATTTAATATAGAAGTGAAGTTGTTTGTGATATAAAAATGTTATTTCCATGCGTCACTAGACGTATATATGTAACTCTCACATTTACTTAAAGTTCAAGTAGCACGGTAGCAATTACTCTAATAACGGTTAACTTGAAATAATTTTATACCGCAAATCGTCACACACGTGAACACATTTTGCACCCTAAATGCGGACCAACTGGTGTTTGGAACAATATGTTCATTCGTATTTAACCGCCAAATAAAATCAATAGCGAATTCGTTCTAAAGTGGGAGTGCATTGTGCATATGCCTAATCATATAGTCTACGCATTTTTGCGACAACCCCCTTTTCCGATAAAGTCCAGGCGTCCTGAATAATTCCTATGAATAGGACAATGAACTCGAAAAGGGAAAAAGCGATTAATTTTCTTGGCAAAGCAATTAAGTACATAATCGCATGCCGCCTTCACGACAAGGTGAGTCAGACAAGCCCGGCAAAGTTCATACATTTTCATGGTTGCATGTACCACAAAATTATTCGACTGCCGACCAACTACCACGTCACACGCAAATCGAACAACTATTTATATTTACATAATAATATGCAAAATTCCTACAGATTAGCTTGAACCAGAATATTGCAAGTTGAAACACTTTTACCTGAGGTGCTGGATAGATGGAGAATTCCAGTTTAGATTTCTTTCCATAATCTACGGAGAGACGTTCCATTAGAAGTGAGGTGAAACCACTTCCGGTACCACCACCGAACGAGTGAAATACCAAAAATCCTTGAAGACCAGTGCATTGGTCAGCCAATTTTCGAATACGATCCAAAACGATATCAACGATTTCCTTGCCAATTGTATAATGGCCACGGGCGTAATTGTTGGCGGCGTCTTCTTTGCCAGTGATCAACTGTTCGGGATGAAAGAGCTGGCGATAGGTGCCAGTACGGACTTCATCTGAAAGAGAGAGGAAGATTAGTGGAATTCGAGAATTAGTGATGTAGGCCAGGGCGCTTTCTACTGAAAAAAAACTACAACCTATAGACCTATGCGTTATGGCTGCGTCCACTAAAAATGTTTGGTGAACGCAGCCATAACGGATGAACTAACAGCTCAACTCGTATTGAAACGGCTTAAAAAAAAACCTTCACCTGTGGATTCGTAAAAGTCTTTGTTGATTCATCTAAATTGATACATACTACGTGCGTTATTTTACTCAAACGTTTATAGGCTTGGATAAAAAGAGAAAAAAAATCGCACTACTGTAACTTGGCAGCACTATGCTGGTCTATTGACATTTCGGCTATTTTCTCCCGTCAAATTAGAGTATATTGAACCTGAAAATTAAATTCAAAATACTAATCCAGTAATCACCAAGTACAATTCGGAGATATGTGTCAGTAAAAAGGCAAGTTTGGGGGTAGGTGCTATGCTAAAATACCTTACGCTTTTATAAAAAAAATTTTAAAAAAATACAAGAAGAACTTGGACAGAAAATATTTTTTTTCATGTTACTTTCTGGTTCTTTTTCCAAACCTGTCTGCCCTAATTTCCAACTTTGCTGGCGTATTTTAACAATTTATGCAGCTTTTTCCAATTTTGACTGAATTAAAAGTTCTTGCGTAATTTTCGGCCGGTTAATGCATCGACTTCGAGCAATAAGCAGTCTACAGTCCCTGGTCAAATTATTAGACGCACTGTAGTTTTTAATATTTTTATGTGTTGCACGAGTTTATATGCAATATTGTTATATTTAAACGTACATATAATGTGTTTTATTTAGGAGATTTCGTATATGATTCCATTTTGTATTTATTTTTAACATGTTGCACTACAGTGTTAACCAATTGATACGCGAAAGTAAACAAGTACAAACAAAGTGCATACAACTTTACAGTGCGTCTAATAAATTGGCCAGGGACTGTAGTGTTGTAGATATCTGGTCTGCAAGATCAAAGGGTTCTTTTTTTCTTTTTTAATGACACTAGGTGTTTTTAATGAACCTGAGCTGCACAGACCACTACAGAGCAAGATTTTGCGTTCCATGAGTAGAAATTTGGGCCCAAAGTTCTACATCCCTTTCTGTTCCATGAAGCTGTGCATAACAGTTAAGCACATGATTTTCTACACCTAGCTTTGAGGTAGGGCAAGTGAGTGGAATGTGTCAAATTTAAATATTCAAATTGTATTGATGTCAACTGAGTTATTTGTTTGGCATGTTTGTTTAATGCTACAAACATTTTCATATTTAAAAAAAAAAAAAACCTAGAAAACACTGAGGATCATTTATTTGTATTTGAAATTTCACAGCTGAGAGGAGAACACATGAATCGAAGCTGTACACTTCTGTGCAGATTTGATCTTTAATTCCTCACTCACTTGTCATGTTCTGTTCTGCTCTGAACTATTTTCGTTCATTAAACACAGCTAATAAATGTGGACTAGTGTCATACAAAATCGCAAAGATTAAGAACTAATATTCATCTGGTTTACTTCCGTTTCTTTGAAGGCGATGTTATGATCTGGATTGAAGGATTATCAATACTCTTCCACTGCACTGTAGGAAGGGATACAGTGGTCAATGTGATTCGGTTCTACCAGAAACTGGGAGTGGTCAAAATCGTTGTAAATTGTTAAAGAACACGACACCACAAAAATAATATTGGTACATGGTAAAATCGATATAACTTTATCGATGCTGAACACAAAATACTATATGGTCTTCGACTAAAAGTTATCGCTAAAATAAAAGAAGCTACATTATGTATGTAGGTATGTGTCAACATTAGTGTGCCCCTATATAAATTAGACAATATGCATATAGTTCCCCAGAGTAAACAACAAGCTCCCAATACTCTCTTATATGACTGGAGTCAGGCCATCAACAAGTTTCTTTTAAAAGTAAATTTATCCCCATATTATTCACAATGTGTGCTCAATGTTTATGTTTACAAACGAAAAAATGTTTATTAAATTCGCTTTTCAACGTTCGCCTGCAGCGCATAATGGCAGATGTTTGACAATATGTATTACACACGCCAGCCAGACGTTCGGCTCTTCAGTAAACGAACAAGAAACTTTGTTTATTTTCTTTCTTTTCAAAGTGTATAGAGTATAGCTATAGTGTAATAATTGAGTGAATGAGAAAAACCATAACCTATCTAACACGCAATGTAGATATAATACAGGTGCAGCCTTTTTTATGTGTTGCTATAAATGAAGCGCTGTTTTCTTTTTAAAATTGCTACAAAATAAACACAGCTCAATATTCTTCAAAGTTGTTCGCTTCATTAAAAATAGTAAACTTTTCCATTAGATATATTGGTATATATATTTCACTCAAATGACTGCCTCGGTTGAATCGGTAGTATCCCATCTTGTCAACCCAATTTTGAAGTACGTTGGTGATGGTTTGTAGCTCGATTTCACAAATATTTCCATATATATTAATACTATGTTTAAGTACCTACATCGTTTTTTTCCGTCACGGAACAGACAGAAAACTACGTTCTCTGAATGTATGTTCTCAGTATCGGTATACACTACTGCTTTTTGTTGGACGACTAAAGATAAGATTAGACTGCATGGCAATTGGGCATACAAATGACCACAGGCAAATGACCAGATTGCCTATCAAATGCCTAAAGGATCAGCGTTGTCAAGTTGGTATTTAAGACCACGTGACCAAAAATTACCGGAATGGTATTTTATATATTTTCTTTGGTCATATTTATTTTCTATATTAATTTCCTAAAGTGAATCGAGGTAACACCGTACAAAAATGACATACAAAAATGACGATAAAAATCCAACAACTCGCATAAAATAAATTGACAACCATCAAGTTACTGTACAAACAAAATATCGCAAGAGAAAAGAAACACAATAGGCATTAATCAAAATAACAATAAAATGATAAATACACTACTTAACAAAGCCAAATATCAGAAAAAGACGCTACCGATTTACGCACAAAATCGATGGCAATGGATTTATAAAAAATGCCAGAAATACCATCACTAAAACTCAACAAACTGCATAAGGGTCATTATGACACTATGCTTGCATTGAATTCAATTCAATTTTATTCAATTCACTTTCTGAATTCTGCTCGAAATAAACAAAAATCAAATTTTTTGCATAGTTAATTGTTTATACCCTATTCTAAGAGTATATTAATTTTGAATCAGAGTTTGTAACATACCTTAATATTGCCCGTAGACCCCTAAAAGTTACTATATTTATGATCAGCATCGATAGTAATGTCGATCTAGCCATGTTCCTTCCTTCCGTCTGTCAGCAAAAATTAGGCCTTCAAACTAGAGCTAGAGAGCTGAAATTTTAACCATATACTCTCTAGGGACCCGAAATTATCAAGTTGAAGCATTTTTGAAATCCGACCACAGATACGCCCACAAACTCAAAAAAAAACAAATTTATCGAAAAAATCGAATTATGAGCTAGAAAGCTGACATTTTTCATATATGATCTTTGACTCCTAAAACTGCTCGGGAGATAAAATTTATAAAATCCACCCACTGACACGCCCACAATTAAATAAAATATTTTTTTGAAAAGTCAAAGTTTGAGCTAGGAAACTGAAATCCATATTAATATTATAAATGCGAAAGTAACAAATCTACTGAACCGATTTACGAGTAAATAAAAATTTGGTACACAGATAGTCTAGAGCCTGAGATTGGACATAGGCTACTTTTTACCGCGGGAAAATGCTTCATCCGCTGTCTAGAAGCGGAGATCTAAGCTGATATCTAAGAAAAGTTGTAACTCTCGAATGCTTTCTGGCTCCTAGCTTTGAAATGACTGATCCACATGAAATAAGATTTTCTTTAATATAAAGTTCAATTATGTACAAAGATTTTAAGATATAAATCATCTTTGTAGGTTATCCTGAAGTTGAACAATAAGCATTAAACTATAAATTTTACACAATTCAAAAAAGTAAAATGTTGGATTGAAGCTAGATCGTTGGAATTTCCTAGCGTTTAGTGGAGGAAAATTTGTGTGTGTGTGCGGCACAAATCTGTTTCTCTACCTGTACCTTTTGTGCAATGTGTTTTTTCTTTCTTTTTTGTATGTACTTTTTGCAGTTTGTTTTGTTTTTTTATGGCGCATAGCCATGGGATTGAGCATTGAGAAAGATAGGGTATGAAATGTAAATGAGATTGAGAGGGAGTCACACTCAGAGTATATCCATATAATGAGTAGGGTCACTCTCGACGTTTTCTTTATCAGTTCTTATCAGCAAGTATTTTGTTTTAAATTTGAGAAGTGGCAGACTGGCGAAGCAAGGCGAGCACGGGAGAGCTAGTTTATAATATACACTCTCTAGGTGCCCTTTATACTTATGTTTAAATATTTTTAAAATCCGCCTGAAAAACCAAAGCTTGAGCTAGGGAGGGTTGTTTTTTACAAAAGCTTTAAATGTTATCTAATAAAATATGTAGAGCGTTCTTAACAATTCAACCATACTTAGACTTTTGTCACGCCCACTTATGAGGGATATGAATGAGAATAGGGTATCCAACAGTTCGCCCAAGCGGACTGTAGTCCGTCCCTATGTTTATACCCTATTCTAGGGGTATATTAATTTTGACGCATAGCTTGTAACATACCTTAATATTGCCCGTAGACCGCTAAAAGTTACTATATTTATGATCAGCATCGATAGTAATGTCGATCTAGCCATGTCCGTCGGCAAAAATTAGGCCTTTAAAAAGGACCTAGAGAGCTGAAATTTTAACCATATACTCTCTAGGGACCCGAAATAATCAAGTTTTCAAATTTTTGAAATCCGCCCACAGACACGCCCACAAACTCAAAAAAAACAAAATTTTGGAAAAAATCGAATTTTGAGCTAGAGAGCTGAAATTTTTTATATATGATCTATGGCCCATAAAACTGATTGGGACATACAATTTTCAAAATCCGCCCACTGACACGCCCACAATTAAATAAAACAAATTTTGGGAAAAATTGAATTTTGAGCTAGAAAGCTGAAATTTTTTATATATGATCTTTGGCCCATAAAACTGCTTGGGACATAAAATTTTCAAAATCCGCCCACTGACACGCCCACAATTAAATAAAATATTTTTTTTGAAAAACCAAAATTTGAGCTAGGGAGCTGAAATTTTTAATATATACTCTCTAGGGGCCCTTTATGCTCATGTGTAAATATTTTCAAAATCCGCCCACTGACACGCCCACAATTTTTTTATTTTTATTTTTGAAAGTCCAAAGTTTGAGCTAGGGAGCTGAAATTTATAGTATATACTCTCTAGGTGCCCTTTATGCTCATACTTAAATTTTTTTTAAATCCGCCTACTGACACGCCCACAATTAAATAAAACAATTTTATTGAAAAACCAAAGTTTGAGCTAGGGAGCGTTTTTATTTACAAAAGCTTAGTTTTTTCGATAAAATCCTTTAAATTTTTGTCACGCCCACTTATGAGATATAGGAATAAGAATAGGGTATCCAACAGTTCGCCCAAGCGGACTGTAGCCCGCCCCTATGTTTTTGGTTTAATTTTACGACTTTTTTTATATCCATTGTAATCTGGCAAAAACCAATAATGTAATATGAAAGATGGATAACTGTCAACGGTGCATGAATACCCTCATTATAGACTTTACCACGTATCTCGCAAAGGTCTTCTACACTTTGGAATCTAAGTGCGTGAATAGCATATGCAATAAATAAAAGAAAAATATATAAGGTATTAACGGTCCATACAGGGCCTAAGACCCAGCTTGTCCAACCATTCGTGTGTGAGAAGTGCAAGGTCCATACCTACAATTTTACACCGACTCCGGATGTCAAATTTGATATGACAATTAACAGTCTTGAATATTTTTCAGACTTTCGGAAACGTGAGGCGTTATTTTAACCTGAGACCCGTCGATAAGAAGCGAGTACCTGCTTTTCAAAAATCCTGCAGCGGAATTCTTTCAGGATGAGTATTTTTCCCGAAATGTCCTTAGAAACCTCGCAGTATTTTTTGGGTCCAGCGTATTTTTCGAAGAGGTTATTGGAGCCCTAAAAAAGGTACAAAGCGATAAAATGAAAAACGTCAGTTGTGTAACTCTCGATAAAATAAATTCTATTCTGCAATAATGATAGTTCAAATTGTTAAACCCGCAAGGGTACTTCTCTGGGGAGAGGAAACGGGCATAACGACCCCGCGGACCATAGTCACAAAAAACAAGAAGCGTCTGACGCATGTTGGGTGGCTCCCTGATCAGCGTCTGTTCTCCATAGAAAAAAAATTATTGAACTTTTCCAGTATAAATCAAAACAAAAAGAGCAATGAGTAAAACACCAAATCGATTAACTACCCCAGGTGGTAAACCAGGTAATCTGATGATCCACCCTCTTAGGAGGCCGGTCCCATGGATTCTGGGGGCTATCATTTATTGCTTGAATTAAACTTTAAAAAGAGTTATCTCTCTCAAAGGACTCCACCTTTAAGCGCAACAATGAAAAATAAATCCTTATCAATAAATACTAAAAATATTAGCGCTGTGAGGGAAAACAGTGCAGCAAGCTCTTCTGCAATATGCAATGTAGCTCAACAAGCTGCAAGTGCCTACAAAGAAGAAGACTTGTATAAACAGGTAATTTCTTCAACGAATGGGAAAAAGGAAAGAGGTTTTCAACACATAAAGGTATTGGAAACAAAAGTCAAAGCGCTTGTTAGCAAAAAGCAACCCCAACCAAAGCAAATGACTGAAAAACAGCAGTTGGGTTAGAGCAATCTTCGGTATCCTGTCTTGTTTCACCTCAATAACTTTTACTACATCCTCGAGATGAAGTATGAGAGTATCCAGAAATAGGGGCGCTACTCCAGTCTCCAGATGGAGCATGTAGTTATGTGAATACTGGAATCTAAAAAATCCCCTGAAGAAGTAGCAAAGAAATTTTCCTACGTGTTCAAAATAATATATAAACCGCTTCTATGCATGATTGACGCTCTCATCGTTGATACTACAACCTCAAAGGAAACAAATTGCCTTTTTCGCTTAGAAAATGAATCCAAAGAAAAGCATTCGTCTGCGAATATTAAAACATTACAGAATTGAAATATTTCGTGGATATGGTTGATCTTCTTTCTCTTTAACGACGAGGTTATGATCGGACTAAAAGGATTATAATAGGTGCAACCATCCATATATTCACGGATAGTCAAGCCGCTATAAACGCCCTTAGCTCGCATACCATTGACTCCAAATCAATCATGTACTGTTTCAACACCCTACAGGCACTTGGAATAAGTAACAAGACCAAGCTATGGTGGGTTCCGGGTCATGTCGGGGTGGAAGGTAACGAAAAGGCTGATCAGCAGCAACGGCAGCAATAAAAAGCTGGGAACATAGAAAATGTATCCATCTTTGGGAAAGAATCGCAGGTTTAAGACAGACCAAACGAGCCATTCGGCCTTTTAATCAAAATACCAGCAAATGCCTAAGCCTAAGCAGGCATGATATCAAAAATTTAGTAGGTTACCTTACTGGCCACGATGGTTTAAGATATCATCTACACAAAATGAAAATAGTAGACTCTCCTGAGTGCCGACTCTGTCTTGAAGAGGACGAGTCAGCTGAACACATTTTATGCGAATGTCCGACCCAAAATGGAATTAGAAAGAAGATCTTTTTCAGGGAACAAATGAGCCCCGAGGACATAAAGAATTCTTCTACTAGTAGAATTGTCCGCTTTAAACGGAAAGTGGAAACTCTACTAGCCTAAATTTGTCTGGCCCATACGGTACAAAAGATCTTTTCTTTTTAGGTCGAAGTGCCCCCTATTTAATCGCCTTGGCGAGCCAGAATATTAAAAAAAAGGATTATAATGCGATCCATATATGTCGCATGAAATTGAATAACACTGTACTACTCGGAAGTAGCTTACGAGTGCAGCGGCTCAGTGGAAAGTGTTTTTAATCGCCCCAGAAACACATAAGATGTGTGTACTGCTTCACCTCCTGCGTAAGTCTGATGAACTTCCTAGATTCTAAATTGCCATGAGAAGCCTGTCGTTCGGAATTGGCGTTAATTTTAGGTCGCTACCATTCTTGCAAACAATATAGCTTCGCATAGAGGGAGAGGCTGTTTCACGGAAATTAAAGAAGAGACGAAATTTGTTCAGCTATACCGTTCGTGCTACAAAATACTTTCCGTTAAGCAGAATAGGCGAGCTGATCCTGGGCTCCTTCGAACGAAATATGCTTCATCGGATATTTGTTGTGTGCGAGGAGGACGACTGAAAAAAAGATATAACCCCGAAGTCTTAACTGCGCCAAGAAGTTTACGTAGTCAAAAAAGAATAAAACCAGGATATGTGTTTGATGCAATGTTTATTAGTTCCGAGAATTAATGGGTATTATTTGATAGTGACAATTCGCAAGTTTTATGATAACTTTGATTTAGATATTCAACCGGAAAACTGAACCCGAAATGTTAGTATACCTTATAAAAGTAACCTTAGGTACCTAAATAAACAAATTTATGCTTTAAATTGAATCTATAAACTTATTATATTTTTAACATTTTTATATAATTCACAAATTTATTTCCAACAAAAGAAATGAATTGTTGCAATTTATATAACTTTCGATAGCTGGTGAATAGCGTACGCCTGTCAGTTGTTTGCTTTATGTTTGTATG
Organism: Portevinia maculata; assembly: GCA_949715645.1. NCBI lineage: Eukaryota > Metazoa > Arthropoda > Insecta > Diptera > Syrphidae > Portevinia > Portevinia maculata. The sequence goes on along the minus strand of OX454525.1, from coordinate 288,971,919 downwards.
CTTTTAGCCAGAAACCTCTCCACCAATTCTGTTAGAGAAAGAAGATAACTTATGAAAATAACGCAATTAAACGTAATTGTTATTTTATTAAAAAAATATTCATTTTGTTAATAAATGTTATTATTTTAGAATATTTGGTAATTGGGAAATGTTTTCTTAAGCAATATCAATATTATTTTAGCAGAAAGCTTACATAACACGGCGTCTCCACGAGCAATATTTTATTGAATGCAAGATATGTAACAACTGCAGTTTATATATTGCTCAGCTTATAGCATTCTACGGATATTATTCTATGGGCTGTCAATTTTATGAAGTGCTTTACTCTGCTACATGTCCACCATTAAAATAGTAACCTATGAAATGCCCACCCTACATTTTATGGTATTCTATATTTCCGTCTCCCGCGAATGCTATCCTATTGGCTATCAAACTAAGTTATGAGGAACAGGACGAGGTGGCGTGAGTATTTGCGTTTGTAACGACGACAGTCAAGCTGCACGACCATTTGACCACCTCCGTCGTTAATAAATGGATTCATTAAGTCTTGGCTGGGTCCCCGGTCGTAGCGGGATCACCGGAAATCTCCGATGACAGGGGTCAGATGAGGACTTTTCAGAACTTGAACCAGCGTTAGATCTGCATGTGTCCTTGGTCAGGGTTTCCATATATGGTTAAGTTTCTGGTGAACACAGACTAAACGAATACTTCCCGAAATCAGTAAAAAATATCTGCGGTATTATTGTTGCCTCTAAACGAAAAATGAACTGCAGATAAGTAGCTGGCTTTCTTACGTGCCACTTGGTTTTTGCCAAGCATCTTAAGTGCTAGGCTTGAGCGAAACTACCAACTGCGACTGCTTTTGCTCGTATCAGGTGGCAGATTTTGGTGCTGAAAATCAAAGCTCTTCATCATTGAAGCTTGATTAAAGTAGTGTGTCTTCTTGGCAGGACAATGGACCCTTTGGCACCCTTATAATGTAATAGCTACATAGCGCGGGCGTTAAAGAAATTAGGGTGATGGGAAATGGAGAGATCACGTTGGTTTTAAATGTTTGTAGGTTATAATGTAAAGGAAAAACAATGCGTGGAAGAGTATTCCACATTCGTGTTGTACGGCTTAGGAAAACTTCTCTGAACTTCACTGTACGTCCGAATATAGGCTTGAGGGTGAACTGATGAGCATTCCTTGCTTGGCGGGTATTGCGGTTGAAATGTTCAAGGGGAGAAATGCAACTGGCTATTTCGTTTGAGCACTTGTGGTGGAAATAATGATAAAATAACGAAAGGCAGGAGACATTACGACGATGACTAAGAGAATCAATCGATCTCGCGATGTCTCTGTCGTTAATAAGTTTCATCGCTCGTTTTTGGATCCTGTCAAGCAGGAAGCAGCTCCAAATAAGTTATTGGTGCACCGGACCAGATATGAGCGTTGTACTCGAGTTTCGGGCGAATAAACGCCTTAACAATTGTACCCAGATCAGAAGGGGTGAAATATTAGTGGTCATTCCAACGAAGGTTGTCATTCACACATACCGAGAATAGAAAGTTTTTCGGTTTCAGCGATGCAAGTGCCATTCATGGATAATGGCAGTGTGTGTGGGTTTTGCTTTACTGACAAGAGACAGCATTATGTTTTGTAAGCATTAAATTCCACTCTATTGGTTGAACCCAACTGAGTTATGCTATTAACATCCGAATTTAATGAGCTTAACATACGTTGCCGTTCCAGTTCCACGCCCGAACATGAGGGGCGTGAACGAAGAAACGAATATGAGAAGCTGCGGGTATTGTCATCTGCAAAGGAATGAATTGGATTAGAAGTAACAGACAGGAGATCATTTATAAAAATGAGAAAGAGAGTCGGGGAAGAACAAAGCCTTGGGGGACACCAGTATTTATTTGATGAGCTGCAGACTTGAAACCGTCCAAAACAACTTGAATTGAACGGTTCGAAAGGTAATTTCTAATCCATTGAAGAAGAATATCATCGTTTCCAAATGCACGCATTTTCGACAAGAGAGCTTGATGCCGAACTCTGTCAAATGCCATTGAAATATAAAGCTGGAACTGTTGTGTAAATAACATCACAACTACAGTAGAAAATAGGTACTTACCAACTTCATGTTATTTCAAGAATACATACATACTTACATAGCAATTCGATACTCTATTTGTCAATTGCCAAAGAAACGAACAAATAAAGTTCACAAATTTCACCGGTTTTAATTTTAGAGTTTGCTCATTTAGAACACATGCTGGTATGTATATATAATCTATATGTCATCCATTTGCTAGAAAGTGTAATGTCTTTACGACACACCGTAATTCGACCCATACGCTTGGGCAATTAACATTTTCGACCAGTTTCTAGATTGCAAGTCTGAGACTCGTGATCTTGGAGTCGTTTTTTCAAAGTTGCCAAACTCTATGCTTGATTGTGTCAAACGAAACTGACGTGAGCTTACTAACGCTTATGCATTAAAATCAGTTTATCTATGCGTCCATTTCTTGAGTAATGTTGAATTCTTTGGTGTCCTTGTTCAAAAAGCCTTCACTTAAATCCTGGAAATGCAACTTCAGTAGAGACATGATACAACCTAACACAATTCAAGATATGCTTAAATTGGTCTTATGTCTTTGGGAAAAATGCGTTCTGTTTAGTGCATTTTGTTTGTTCATGATATTTATACCCTATCCTAAGGGGCATATTAACTTTGGCTCATAGTTTTAAACATACCTAAATATTGCCCGTAGACCCCTAAAAGTAAATATATTCGTGATCAGCGTTGACAGTAATGTCGATTTAGACATATCCGTCCGTCCGTCCGTCCTTCTGTCCGTTAGGCACTAAAACTCTAGTTAGAAAGCTGACATTTTAAGCATAGGTATACCGTCTAGGGGCCCGAAATAATCAAGTGTACGAATTTCTAAAATCCCCCCAAAATCTCAAAAAAACAAATCGAAAATATCGAATTTTGAACTAGAAAGCTTAAATCTTTAGTGTAGCAGCCATGTTTAATACAAGAACTAAATCACATTTATTAAACTCACTATTTACTTTTTCAATTATTATTGTCTTTTTCCAATTATTATTCTTATTCAATTATTATTGTTATTACTTGCAATAACATTTATATTTTGCAATATTAGAAGGCATATTTTTAATTTTAAGCACCTTTGAAACTTAAAAAAGCACATACCTATCCCATGTAAACTTAAAACACGCAACTGTAAGTTTTCGCATACATAGAATTAGCTATTGTTGTTTTTAAGATTCACACTGCACTGTTGCAATTCTGGGTATAAGAAGGCAGCGTGAATTCTGAATTGTTGCAGTCTGTTAAATAAAGTATGTGAGCACACAAACAAGTTGGAGTCACCTTTTTTATTTGAAAACATTCTGTTAGATTTAGGCAGACAGGCTGAACAGGAAATTGGTCGCCTGGCTCTGTGTTCTCATTGGTAATTGCCGTATTTTTTTTAAACGCCCCCGCTCTACAGAAGACAGGCTGAATAAGAAATTGGTCGCCTGGCTCTGGACATTATTCTACGGGACACTTGCGTCGCTCGACGGGAAACCATTTTTTCCCACCACCAACCATAAGCAGGACACCCACACCACGCTTCATTAGTATATTGTCTTGAGGAGCCCAAAATGCTCGTGTGCTGAGATTTATAAAATCCGCCCATTGACACGCACACTATCTAAAAACATAGGGACGGGCTGCAGTCCGCTTGGGCGAACTGTTGGATACCCTATTCTTATTCCTATCCCTCATAAGTGGGCGTGACAAAAGTCTAAGTATGGTTGAATTGTTAAGAACGCTCTACATATTTTGTTATATAACATTTAAAGGATTTTATCAAAAAAAACGCTCCCTAGCTCAAACTTAGGTGTTTCAATAAAATTGTTTTATTTAATTGTGGGCGTGTCAGTAGGCGGATTTAAAAAAAAAATAACAAATGAGAATAAAGGGCCCCTAGAGAGTATATATTATAAATTTCAGCTCCCTAGCTCAAACTTTGAATTTTCAAAAAAAAAAAAAAAAAAAAAATTGTGGGCGGATTTTAAAAATATTTACACATGAGCATAAAGGGCCCATAGAGAGTATATATTATAAATTTCAGCTCCCTAGCTCAAACTTTGGATTTTCAAAAATTAATATACCCTTAGAATAGGGTATAAAAAAATTGTTTTATTTATTTGTGGGCGTGTCAGTGGGCGGATTTTGAAATTTTTTTATCCCGAACAGTTTTAGGAGTCATAGATCATATATAAAAAATTTCAGCTTTCTAGCTCAAAATTCGATTTTTTCCAAAATTTTGTTTTTTTGAGTTTGTGGGCGGATTTCAAAAATTCGTAAACTTGATTATTTCGGGACCCTAGAGAGTATATGGTTAAAATTTCAGCTCTCTAGGTCCAGTTTAAAGGCCTAATTTTTGGCTACAGACTGACGGACGGACGGACGGACGGACGTGGCTAGATCGACATTACTATCGATGCTGATCATAAATATAGTAACTTTTAGGGGTCTACGGGCAATATTAAGGTATGTTACAAACTATGCGTCAAAATTAATATACCCTTAGAATAGGGTATAAAAAACTGTTTTATTGAAAAAATCATTGTAAATGAAAGTCCTATTCTTTGCGAAGTATATAGATAAAGTCGTTTTGAACAATTCCTTTAAATGAAGTTTTCTGCCATGCCCACTTTTACGTCGCGTTTTTTTACAAAAACTTTGTAAAAGCCCTTAAAATCTTGTATTACAAAATACGTAGATCGTTCTGAACAATTCACTGATACTTGGATTTTTGCCACGCCCACTTTGTGGGGGATAGGAATGGGGTATCCAATGGTTCGACCAAGCGGACTGTAGGCTTGCCAAACTCTACTCAAGACATAGGCACCCCTTCTGATCTGGCTACAATTTATAAGGCGTTTATTCGACCGAAACTCGAGTACAACGCTGATATCTGATCCGGTGCACCAATAACTTATTTGGAGCTACTTGATTGACTCTCTTAGTCATCGTCGTGTCATCGTCGTAATGTCTCCTGCCTTTCGTTATTTTAGCGTTATTTCCACCATAAGTGCTTCAACGAAATAGCCAGTTGCATTCCTTCCCTTGAACATTTCAACCGCAATACCCGCCAAGCAAGGAATGCTCATCAGTTCACCCTCAAGCCTGTGTTCGGACGTACAGTGAAGTTCAAAGAATCTTTCCTCAGCCGTACAACACGAATGTGGAATGCTCTTCCCCGCTCCATTTTTCCTGCACATAATAACCTACAAACATTCAAAACCAACGTGCATCGGCATCTCTCCTTTTCTTCTCACCCTAATTTCCTTAACGCCCGCGCTGTGTAGCTAATACATTATAAGGGTCCCAACAAATCCCTTTAGTGCGCGCTTATTATGAAAAAAAAAAACTAAAAAAATAGGCTGATATGCATAAGAACTAAGTATTTACTTAAAAAAAAAAAAGTATTTACTTGAAATGAAAGCTAATATAAATAAAAGTAAATACTAGTACCTACTGCTACAAGTAAAATATCAGATTTCAAGTATTTACTTAATTTGGTATGCATTAAATAAAGTTTTTACTTACTAAATAATAGAAGTAAATACTGTATTCAGTTAAGTTAATGCTGCAAATTGATCGGAAATTGGTAGTAAATACTAGACAAATGTGTTTAGGTGCGTTGGACTGGAAGTCATTGTAGCTCCTATGAATGGTAGAAAACTTTATTTTAAAAGCCAATCCTGTTTTGCAATTTATTAACCTTCATAATCCGAAGGAAACTTTAACTGATAAAAACTATTAGTTTTGCTACATATTTCACAGTTCTGCAAACAGTACACTGATGAATTGCCTGTCTTCGCCAACGACAACTTAAAATCCTTTTTTCTTCAGGCAAAGCTGTTCCTATCTTCCTTTCCGTGTTAATATCTTAAAGTTTACATAGGGAAATAAAAATGTTTAGGTTCCAAAAAATACCTTGATTCCAGTAAAAAATAAATATTAGTCATTAACGGCCCATACAAAACCTCTCGAACCATTTGCTTGTGCAAATGCGAAGTAGAAGAAAACTACGATTAATAGTCAACTCCAAGAAGCTAATTTCAGAAGCTTCTGCGGACAATTGATACTCTTGGATGTTTCTCAGTAGAAAACAAAACGTCACGTATTACTTGGCCTGGCGGGGTTTGAACCTGAGACCCCTCTATTAGTAAACCTGCGACCACACACTGATTCAAGTAAAATTCAACTTTATATTCTTACCGATAAAAAATTCGCAGCCACTCAACGTTTTTCTTCTCAAAAGGGTAAAGCATTTTAAAATTATTGGATTAGGGAACTCTTCGCCTCTTGTAAACTTTTTTGGACTCGGGTTTACACATTAAACAGTATTTACTTTTAAAAGTTTAAGTTGATTTTTAAGAACTTCGAAAATTGCTTAAAAATACTACTATAATAGTTCTTCCTAGTTTTTTCGCATTCCAAAAAAAGTATCTACTAGCTTAATTCATCCGATTCTAAAAAAATACTATGTCTGGCGGTAAATACTTATTATTCAGCATTTATTTTGGTTTTAAGTCTAGAAATTCTTTAGTAAAAGCATTTACTTAATTAGGTTTATGCATTGTATAACTATGGTCTTAATAAATGTTTTACTAGGTGTGCAAGACCATTCATTTCTTTTTGTAATGAAATTGACTTTTCAGTGAATAGATTCGAAAATAAAGCTCAATTAAATATTGTATTATTTAATTTTCATTTAAAATTTGTTAGTAGTCTGTAAGACATAAATATCTTTAAATGAATAAATAAATAAACAAATAAAATCGAGCTGGATACATTTCCAATTAGACGCCAAAGACTTTCAGTATGGTGAATAGGAACTTCACATTTTGTCAAACAGCGTAGGTAATAAAGCAAAGTGTGAAACAGCCAAATTACCGGAATTCATGTCAGAAGTGCCACTATCACCTCTTTGTCGAAAAATATACGGCCGTTTTCAAAAACGTCATCTGCATAGAAAAATGCGTTAGCAAAATGTTCTTAAACGCAAACTGCAAAAGTTTCGAAAACACTAGTTAAGTTGACTTTTTTTCGCCTTAGAAATGAAATGAAATCCCTTTTAGTCCACTCAAATAAGACTTTGAAGGTTACAATAATTCCCATAGAGCTAAAAATTGCTATGAATGTTCAGAATACTATTATAAATGAATTGTGAAAAGTCCCCATCAATCCCGCTTGTGCAAAAAAATTTATTGATGGTGAAAGTTTGCAAAAATAGGTTTTTCGCGTTTTTCAGCTAAACAGTGAGTTTTACAGCAAAATAGTTCAGACAAAAATTGTAGATCATCCGATTCTCTACATCGTATCTACATACATACAATGTATCTACACTTTTTTTCATAAGTATTGCCATTTCCGTGATATAGCGGTTGAAAGAATTGAAAAAAAAAATTTTATTCGTAATTGTTTGTCTTAACTAATTTTTGTCTTAACTATTTTGCTGTAAAACTCACCGTTTAGCTGAAAAACGCGAAAAACCTATTTTTGCAAATGTTCACCATCAATAAAATTATTTGAGGGGATTGATGGGGACTTTTCACAATTCATTTATAATAGTTGTCTGAACATTCATACCAATTTTTAGCTCTATGGGAATTATTGTAACCTTACTTCCATTTTAAGAACTAATTTGACTGGACTATTTTCTAAAAAAAAGTATGTAACCAAGGTCGTTTTTTTCAATTCCTACATATAAACTTTTTTGCACACGCCCTCTTTTTGGGGGCGTTTTTACAAAAATTAGAAAGTTGAGATTTGGAAAATATACCCTCTTAAGGCCCGAAATGATCAAATGAAGAGATTCCGCCACTGACACGCCCACTATTGAAACAAACCCGTGTTATCGAAGACATCAAAATTCGAGCTAGAAAGCTGAAGTTTGGAACATACACTCTTCAGGGGCCCGAAAAGGTCAAAGTATTTTAAAATCCCGCTGCTGACAAGCCTACTATTTAAATAAACCGTTTTATTGAAGAAATCAACGGAAATGATACCCCTGTTCTTAGCAAAGTATGTAAGCACAAGGTAGTTCTTAACAATTCGCTAAATTAATTTTGTTTGCCACTTCCGATTTATGGGGGATAGGAATAGCAAAGTGCTATTCTGCTGCTTAAAAATGCATTTCAGACGAATATTTTCTTTAATATGACACTGCTAAATGAACTGAATAATAAGCAGAAAACTTCAAACTTATTACTGAGTTAATCAATTGCAATTGGATTATTTTCTAGCTATACAAAAAGTCTTCAAAATAATATCCAAAAACGTAAAAATATTGTGTTTTAAGTAAATTAAACATGTCAGCCAAGGAACTGAGAATGAATCCGAGTTTTGCTGGGCAAATTGTTAAGGAAAAGTATGCTAATAAATATTATTTTATTATTTAATGTGTTTTAAGTAAATTCGTTTATGTTTATAGCACACATCTACTATTTTGACGCAAGTATGGGGCACAACCGAAATTGCTCCTCTGTTGTAAAAGCTGTCAGTAAGATTTTGTACAACAATGATCCTGTGTAACAGGTTCGATTTGTATTATGTTAACAAAGACTTCAAATAATGCGCTTGCATAAAAAGTCATTTGACGATGATCGGAAGCATGTGTACAACCAGGACGATTGTAAGTTCTGCGTCATAAAATGGCGATCATTGGACGACTAAATTGAAATAACCGCCTAATTCTAATCGTATCTTCAGTATTGTGGGTAGCAACGGTGCAAAGGTAATGCATTCACTTACTGATTGTGTCGCGCGTTCAAATCCGGACTAAGTCCATGTCTTTAATTGAATACAAGAAAACTTGTAGATATTTTTACCACGCTGTTTAAATGCGCTGAATGATGCACATTATCCGGCGCATTGAAAGATAGCTGTGGTACATCCTATCCCGAAAAAGGGTAAAGATAGGACGAACACCGCCAATCTCCGGTCGATTAGTTTGCTTCCAAATATTAGCAAGATCTTTGAAAAGGTTGTCAATAGAGCCCTGTTGAAGTGAAGCAGGGGGCGGTGAATTCTCCGATCCTGTGTAACATTTACACGAGTGATCTGGTGGGTTCACTCAGACATAGTATTACGTAAGCCGACGATTTCATGGCATACAGATCAGGTCCTAAAATCGAGGTCATTAACATTCTTTTGCAGCGTGACTTCTAGCATATTAAGGGATACGACTGGAAGTTGAAAATCAACTTTCAGAAGACGGAAACAATCTCGTTCAGAACAACATTGGCTGGGGCCTATAGGGATACCAGAAAAAACTGGAAGAAATTGGCCATTGTTGAACAAAATCGGCAGCCATTGGCGGTGAGAAGCGTAGTTAGATATCTGGCTCGACCAGTATCTGTATTTCGATAGACATAAAGTTGGTTGTCTTTCTGGGGCCAAGAAGGCGTATGCTGTGACAAGGAGACTGTTTCATAGCGGTCAACTTGATTCCAGAGTGAAGGTCATATGTTACGTGGCTCTTATAAGGCCGATCATCGCTTATGGTTGTCCATTGTGGTTTAATATAGCGCCTTGTTATATGGAAAAGATTCGGATTTTGGAGAGACAATATCTTAGGGCATGTCTCCGGTTGTTCCGAATGCCTGAACCCAACTTTATAAAATACTATTCCAACAAGGTCCTATACGATGGGGCTCAGTTGAATAGGATTGACAATTTCCTCATTAAGGTGACTCGAAGGCATTTTGCAAGGGCGATGGCCAGCGACAATAGCCTTATCTTTGAGGCTTACTTCCCAAATGAAATATACATAGAGAGTATTCTCCGGTCTGGCTTTATTCCCAAGGAGGTATTTATCCATATTGATGCAAAAGGGCTGGTGTAGATGAGGAAGGTATCCCGGTATTATACCACCGCTACCGCAGCTTCAGTCGGCTCACCGGGATCGCCAACTTGCATTAACACCGTAAGGCTTCAGTCGGCTCACGGCGGCGCGTTTGCATGTTAACGACTGACTGGCGCTCAGAAAGCAATTGGGTTGTTGACCACTTGTTGCGTAAGCAACTAGTTCTCAGATTCCCAATTATAGTTAGAATACGTTAAGTAGTTTATAATTTGTTTTTATATAAAATATAAAATTTAAATACTGATGCCGAGTTTTAAAATAAAATATTAAATTAGTTCGTAAAATAGTTTTTAGGCCAAAAGGCAATAATTATAAGGTTACAGTTAAGTTTAGAGCGTCTGCATAAGGACAATTAATTAAGAACAAGTATCCTGTTAATTTTAAGTTAGATTTAAACATTTTTGTCAAGTATGTGAGTTGATATCTAATCTTGAATAAACAAAAATGAATTTAAAAAAAAATACAAGAAAACTTGATCTCCCTCATCAGTTAAGACACCACCCATGGAGAAGAAAATCCTATAATTGCACCAAACTATCTCTCTATTTTTTTCTAATAGAATAAAGCACCTTAGAGCATGCAATGAAGTATACGTCATTACTATCGTTGATGTTGCTTACACATCAGCATCATTGAATTTGCTAATACGTTGTCTAACCGAATAAGCCCCCCCCCCCCCCCACTACTTATTTCGCCAAGAACAAGTTTCGTCATGGAATTATAAACAAAAACCCAAAATAACCGATAAAAATAAATTGAAACTTCAACTTACCAACTACAGTCGGTTCCAAATCAACAAAAACAGCTCTTGGTACGTGTTTTCCAGCACCAGTCTCGCTGAAGAATGTGTTGAATGAATCGTCACCGCCTCCAATAGTTTTATCAGAAGGCATCTTTTTTTCGTACATAGAAAAATAAATAAAAAACGTTAAAAAAATATATACTGTAAAAATAAAAAAATATTTTTCTATATTTTCGATTTAATCATTGTTCTGCTTCTCAGAATCTATCTTTCAATCTTAATTAAACTAAGCTGATTTATTCGAAATCAGTTTTTGATTTCATATTTATTCAATTGATTGGAATGAATGGACGACAAAACGTGACGTTCAGCAATAATAATAATCAATTTTCAAAAATAATTTTAAAATTCAATGAAGCATGAGGGATGCTTTTAGACTGGAACGACTTTTATGATTCATACATAATTATGGTTCTGTCTTTGTTGGGCAAATAAACACGGGTAATTGCAATATTGAGCCAGATCTATGTTCTTTTGATCGACAGACAAAATGTCAGAGCTATGAATAAAGTACGGATCAAGTGCAGCTCTACAACGTCCAAAGTTTGCACTTAAATTTGCTGACAGATACAGCAATATTTAAGAAATTATGTAGGAATGCATAATAACTAGTCAAGGCAGGGAATAAAGTATGCGTATGTATGTATATCCGACGGTGAATAGAAGAACAAAACGCAAACCATGAAGATACGTGCAAGTACCTTAATGTAATCAAAACTTGTGGACTTAATTGAACAGCCCGCATTGAGCAAGTAGTCTTACCTTCATTTTAATTTTCTATCCATCAGAGTGAAATGGACTACCTACAAATTGTATCTTCACTCTAAAATTATAATGCTTCTATCGACAGACCATTTGACATTTTCTCTCTTGAACTATGAAAACAGCCGAGACTGGTGTTTTCTACATTTTTTACTTCTTAAACTGTGGTGAATTTCTTTTATGCTATGTTTCCACCAAAAAATAAACCAGGATTAAATATGATATGAATAAAATATAAATCTTATTGCCCATTCGGATTCTGACATTACGGGTTTTGCAGTACGGTCTAAACCTACTTCATTTACGTATGGCGTAAGGAGCGAATAAACATAAGTTTCACTTTTTTGTACTTTTTAAACTCTTATTTCGTTGTAGTTCCAGACTGCATAGCATTTATATTTAAAAAAAATAAAAAAAAAACGCTTTTAAATGCGTTTACCCAGACTGAATAAAGCCAAAAAATATAGAAAACAGTTTTGTTTGCCTAAATCAGTTTTGTTTTATGCTGTGTTTGCCTACCCTTAGTGTGATTTTATACTGCAAGAGCAAAACTTCAGTTTTTGTGAATTGCAGCAGCAATTATTAATACCATGTGTGACGTTGATAGATTTGTATTTTTGGTAACGATAAACGTACATATTATATATTTACGAATTGTGGATGGAAGTTATTCGGGATGAAAACATATTTATTGGGTAATTAATAATTACAACATTAAGTAGCTATATATTTTTTTTATAATGTACACGCACTAAAGCGATTTTTTAGGACCCTTATAATGTTATAGCTAAGATTAAGGAAAGAATCTTTGTATTTCACTGTACGACTGAATACAGGCTTAAGGGTGAACTGATGTGCATTCCTGGCACTTCGGGTATTGCGGTTGAAATGATCTGAAGTTGGAGTGCAGTTGGCTATTTCGTTTGAGCACTTATGGTGGAAATAACGATAAAATAACTTGAATTCCGTATATTGAAATCGCCTGCAATGACGATTACAATACGAGGATGAAGGGTCACAATTCTTGTGATGGAATCAGACAGGGCATCGAAAGCATCTGAACCCTCTACTGCATGAACATCTTTCCAATAAAGAAAAAAAAGTTGTATGCATATAGTGTTTATTTGGGATATTATAATATATAGTTGAAGAGAATTTTTTTTGGGTATATACGAGTAGTTTAGGAAAAAAAAATTAAGCCACATGTGGCGTTTTATGCAGACTGTATTTTCTCAACCTAAAAAATCGTTGCCATTTATTGCGTCTTATGCAGTAACAATTTTTTTTATACACGATTTTATTGGTGTTTTTACTGATTATACGAGTACATATTAAAATTTTATAGAAAGTTATACAGAACAAAATGATATCAATTATGAAAAGACATAAAACAGTATCTATCTTTGTTTAAGCAAAGGTAAACGCCGAATTTGGGACAAAATACGAAAGTTCGAAATTTGCAATCATTATGGCATTGCTGCCTGAAACTTTTCCATTCTGGAAGATGATCCACTGAATCTTTATACGGACTGAAATCAGAGGTGTAGGACGTGTCAAAGATTTCTTAGTTTTATTCAGGTGAATAGAAGTCGGGATCGATTGATGGGAATTCAAAGTTCTGTTCGTACTTGTTGGAGTACCACTGTTTGAAGCTGGACGAACTTTTTTTTGTTTTACGTTTTACCAACCTTGTACAAATGCTGGGCTACCGCCATCTTGAAGTCGAAAAGAGTCATGTATACACAGGCACAGGGCCGTGCTGATGCCATTATAAATTAGCCTATTTTCAGAAAAAATAAATAAAATAAGGCCAAAACTATAATTGTTATTTTTTCGTTACCGCATATGAGGCCAAATATGGCATGACGATGTTTGACTGATATTTTTGTAACTGCATAGACAGCCATATGTGGCTATTCGATAAAATGCACAGTTGCCAAGTTGTGCATGTGCATGTACCAATTCAAAAACAAATACACAAATATTACTTACAAGAGTATATACTTTGTAAAAAAAAAATATCTGTAACCAACGTAATTTGTAACTTCCGAAAAAACAGTTTTATTCAATGAATTTTTTGACTACGAAGTGACCAAGCGCGCTGATCAACTAAAATTAAATATTTATTGTTTCTAAAGGTGTGTCCACATCAAAGAAACATTTTCAGAAACATTTCAGAAACAAAGAAACATTTCTGAAATGTTTCCGAAATGTTTAAAAAATTATTATTTTGGTCTGGACGATTCGCGAAACATTTCTGAAATGTTTATGAAATGTTTCTGTGTTTCCCATTTCAAACGGGAAACTTTCTTTGTTTCTCAAGAATTTACAGAGAAAGAAAGCGAGTGATAAAAATTAAAAATGTAGCGAAGAGTGTGGAGTAACGAGGATGTTATTCAATTAATTAAAATTTATGAAATAAAAAAAGTTTTGTGGGATCCAATTGATGAACATTTTAAAAATAAAAACAAAAAAGCCGATGCTTTATCTGAAATTTTTGATGTGTAAACATCTTTGCTCTCTTTGATGTGTAAATATCTTTTTTCTCGGTAGGGGCTAGTTGGAAATATCGAGCGTCACCGTCATCGTCAGATTTTAAGCCTCACCGTCACCGTCAGATTTTCAGGTCGGACGGCAAAAAACCAAAGTTTGAGCAAGCGAGCTGAAATTTATAACATAGACTCTCCAGGGGCCCTTGATGCTCATGTGTAAATATTTTTTCCAACAATTTAACGAAAAAAGGCACATGAGCAATTCTTTTATTTCGTTATACATTTTCCAGTTTTAATTATGTTTAATATTAGAGATTATTATGTCCTTACGAAACACCGGGAAGTTGTGTGGAAGTAGATTTGTTTTGAATAATTGAGGTTGTATAGTTTGAAGTTTGTTGTACATCAGTTGAAGGTAAGAGGAAAAATATCGATTTGTACTTCGGTAACCGATGGCCGATTTAAGAATGTCACTTTTAGTTGTAATAAGGTTATTTGCCAAGTGGTCCTTGGAGAACCAAATAAGGTCCTTAAGCCCGAAAAAAATCGCGCGTCTTTGGAACAACAAAAAGGTCCTTAAATGTCGAAAAAACGATATTTTACCAAAATGTTTGTTGTTCCTACCACATCTCAATCAAATAACATTGAACTCATATATACCGTGCCGTTTGTAAAGACATTTTGGCAAAATATCCCTTTTCGGGTTTAATTATTGTGGCTCCAAGGACCTCTTGGTAAAATAACCTGATGTAAAATAAAAGGGGCATTCAATCAATTTTTATTTTAAACCCAATATGCATAATAAATCCCAATAAATTATCACCATTATAGCAAAATAAAAAAAATTGATTTAGTTATTAGTTATTACCTAGGCAGCTACAGCTAAAAACTATCCAACTTTTAGTTGTCATCAGCAACTAACTTTGGCAACCTAACGAGCTTAGTTACACAACCTGCAACTAATAGCTAATAGCAAAAATTAGTTGTCATTATGATAGCTAACCACCAAATCGATTGCATTTTTAGCACAGCTAATTTAACTACGTTAGTTACTTAGTTATGGCGTTAGTTAGATAACAAATTAGGTAGCTAACGCGCAACTGTGCCTACATGTTTACACATCAACTATACCGTGAGTGCAGCGTGGCTCACACGTTTTTTTTTATTTTTTTGTATTTTTTCCATGATGATAAAACACGAAGCTATCATTGCAACTTCTTTACAATCCATTTTCAAGCACAAAACTGAATACATAAAATGGGAAACAAGGAAACATTTCAGAAACATTTCAGAAGTGTTTCTCGCAGCGTCCACACCTAAAAAACATTTAAGAAATATTTCTTAAATGTTTTTGAAATCTTTCTGAAATGTTTTTTTAAACAATTAAAACAATGTTTCCTGAAATGTTTCTTTGGTGTGGACACACCTTAAGAGACAATGAAACAAAAAACACACATTTCGCAACTGCAAATAACAGCAAATGCAACAGAAATACCGTTAGTTTTTGGAACTGTTTATTTCTGTCGCAAATCTTAACGCTAAAATAAAAAGCCATATATGGCGTTGTATGCGGTAGAGGGTTAGGTTAAGTTGGATGTCTTACCGAATTCGGGCTTCTTTAAATAAAACAGCAGTTTATTAATTGCCTACGGACATGAAATTTTACCCAAATGGAAATAAATTCCGGATTGGAACATTGACCACATTGAGGCTGAATTTGGTAGGCTATGTCACTACGTATATAAACGGCGAGACCGCGATGGGGAAAGAATAATGACACTAAGTTGTAACCTGGTAGACCAAACTCCATTAAGTCGGAGCCAAAGCTAACCTATGTTTCAATTAGTGCCAACAAAAAGCTGGTTTGTTGTTGGAAACATGGGCGTAGGAATGACAAAAATATGTTTCCTTTACCCACGGGTTTTCGCTCACATCCACTACAAAATTCGTACACCTCACAAAAGACGAACATATATAAAACACAAACCCCGACGCTAACTACCTGAGCAGAGCGGTGAAGTGAACATCTGCGTTTAATTTCCAAAACAATTTACGGCAGGTGTGACGCCATGGTAATTTTCTTAGGTTCAGCAACAAAATCACCACTATTACAACCACATTTACAAGTGCACACACGAAGATCATACGGCACCTGTAAATTAGAAGATTTAAGGTTGTTTAACCTTAATCTGGGATTAGTGCTCCGTTAAAACGTAGCAAAAGGTGCGTCTGCTTTCAAAAATCGTGTGCTCCATCTTAAGCAGGAGATTAACTTTTTTTTATAATGTAGACGCACTAAATGGATTTTTGTATACCCTTATAAGGTATTAGCTACATAGCGCGCACGTTAAGGAAATTAGGGTTAGAAGATAGGGAGAGATGCCGATGCACGTTGGTTTTAGATGTTTGTAGATTATAATGTGTAGGAAAAATGGACCGGGGAAGAGCATTTCACATTCGTGTTGTACGGCTAAGGAAAGATTCCTTGTATTTCACTGTACACCCGAATACAGGCTTAAGGATAAACAGATGCGCATTCCTTGCACAGCCGGTATTGCAGTTGAAATGTACTTGGGGTGGAATGCAACTGGCTATTTCATTTGAGCACTTGTGGTGGAAATATCGATAAAATAACGAGAGACAGGAAAATTGCGACAATCAATAAGAGATGTTACAGTCAGCAATGAGTTTTATCGCTCGTTTTTGAATCCTGTCTAGTAGCTCCAAATAAGTAATTGGTGCACCAGACCAGATATGCGCATTGTACTCAAGTTTTGGGCGGATAAACGCCTTATAAATAGTAGCCAGATCAGAGGGGGCGAAATATTTCTTGCAGCGCTTAAGGAAGCCTAGGCATTTCGCAGCGCTCTTGGCGACATCGAATATGTGGTCATTCCAACGTAAGTTGTCATTAACACACCTACTGAGAATGGAAAGCCGTTCGGTTTCAACGATGCAAGTGCTATTCGTGGACAATGGCATGGTATTAGGGTTTTGCTTTAATGACGGAAGACAACATTGGGTTTTGGAAGCATTAAATTCCACTCTATTAGTTACACCCCACTGAGTTATGCTGTCGAGATCGGAGCTTAAAGCCGTTATTCATTTTATTGACTTTAGTGTGGTAAGTAAAGACATATTGACCTCAATAAATACGGCCAGGCCTACCGGTTTTTGGATGACTTCGTTACGGAGGCCAATTAAATGCTGCTGCTGTTGCATTTGTGGTATCCAGATCCAGGCATTTGTGGGCATGAATCTTTTTCGCGATTTTATAGGAGCGTTGATGGATATTGCCTTTTCGACTAGTTAGTAGGATCACTCCTTTGAACATGACAGTGCAAACCGAGCCTGTCGCGCTTCATTTTTTCTGAAATAGGTTCTTTGACCTAAATGCTGACTCGGATCTTTGAAATATACCTTAATATTTGCATATGCAAATTAATTTTACTACATAGTACGATGCACTTTAAATGGACGAACATACTCTTATGTATCTACTATCGTAATACATACTACCTTTTTCTTTTTACAGATTTCATTCCCAAATCAATTGAATTTCGGATGGAAATTATCTCCCAGGGTTCGAATCTTTTAATCTCAACTTTCTCTACGAGTGTGAAATCAAGAATTATATTTTTTTGTATAATCAATCTAGGTACTCACAACAAAAATGCATATGCACTCACCTGTCCATCGGGTTGAATGCCATGTTCCAGGCAATAGAGCTCCCAACAGGCGTTACCAATTTGAACTCCAGCTTGTCCAATATGTACTGAAATGCATTCCCTCTGTAAAGAAAAAAATTAATACCCATGAGTTTTAATTTAGTGTGATTAAAATATTTGCAATTTGAGTTCTATCTGACGGGTTCCATGGATAGCAAGATAATCTATAAATACAAGTTAATGAGGGCTTTGCTTTAACAGTGGAACCAACTTATATATATATACGAGTATATATCATTTGCATTTCTGTGAAAACATCTGCTTGGAAGACTAGCAGACCAATGCTTAGGTCTATTTTAGAAAGAAGTTTCTATGAATTACAAAGGCAAGAAAATATAACACAAAAAGAGAGAGAGAGAGGTAAATGAAATATGTACTTCCCTATCCACTTGGATAATGGCTCTTGAAACGATAATGAAGCAAGAACATGGAATTGCAAGCAGCTCACAAAGAAAATCGTGATTATTGCTCCCACAACCATTCCCGATGAAATGAATATTGAAAAGTTCTATATGTTGCATGACTGTAAATGTATTTCAAGAAAATTGCAAGTCCATGGAATTGTTTTGTGGGGAATGGAGTAGGTACCATTATGGTGTATCTGTAAGTTATCTATTAGAGTAAACAGTTTGTGTAATAAAACATAAAGTTAATGCAAAGCAATGACAGACACATTTAAAAATAGCACTAGAAGTTTCTTTATTTCGATTCGTCCGCACCTGGCAAATTACATCAGGCGTTTTCCACTTAACTTACGGATCCCTTGTAGATGTCGGGAGGATATTTAAGTGAAAAACACTCTTATCGACGCATTAAATCCAGCTAATATTGAATGCTAAACGTATGTGGAACAACAAAATATGCACCGTGACATCGACGAATCCTCCTCTCAAATTCAGTTGTTGTACAGAAAGAATTGTTTTTATTGGGCAGTTGAGAGTCGTCTTGTTGAAAGGGATAATATAATATTACTTTAATACTAGTACGTACAATTTTAATATTACACATAGCTACTAGTAATGGGTTAATAAAGTATTGGCACATCCCTATTTCAAAAATGAATTAAAAGTCTTTTTCTGTTTAAATGTTTTTAAAGCTAAAAATTAGCTTTTTCAACATATCACCACCTGAAGTCCTGAGTTGATTGTTTTCTATCCCACGTATTAATAAACAACGGAAAGTGTCGGTTAACTCATAATTCTGATTAATAAACGTGGGTTAGCTTTCACTGACATGTGATAACTAGTGGATAACTTAACTCATCGAATTCGGCGTATAAGGAGCGGATAACTTCACAGTTCACACATTCTTAGATTGCAGTTCATGCATTCACAAATTGAGAGGATGCGCATGCATGCGTGGAAACATTGAGAGGATGAGAGAGAACACTGTCTCCCATTTGGGCATATTAATCTTTCATAATGCGTCAACTTCATAGTAGTACCATAGTATTGGAATGGAATACACAGAAATGAGTGTCAAGTGATAAAATATGACAGATACACTCGATTTTTGAGTATAATTTGGTGAAGTGCTGCCGTATTGTAGGTGATAAAGAGCAAACTGCTAACATAGGGAAAACATATTTTTATTAATCAGAAACGTTATCATATGGACAAGTTCGCTATCCTTGTGCCAGCTATCTCGTGTGTTAAGGAGTGGATAGAGTTTTTTTTATTAATATGGCTGTATATGTTTGGCGAGAGTAAAATATAGAACAGAGGGATCATAACACCTTATAAGTTTGCCGGTTCGGCCTTAAGACATATTAGCAGACCTCCTGATCCCGTCCACTTATCGATCAAAATATATACATATATGTATATTTATGCACTTTTTTTTAAATGGGCGACTCTTATTCTCCATAGGTTAGGTACGGTTAGGTGGAAGTGGCTGTCGGCAAGGCCAGCTCAGTTGCCTAGGGGAACTGATACTCGACCATTTACTGCTTCCGATGAAGCGAGGTAGACCTCTAAAATTGCGCTATTAGCTAAGTTGTTTAGAGCATTAAGAAGGAAGACTCCCAGATGGAATTTTCTTTTATGGGAGAGAATGTGTAATGTAGTCCGTTCCTCCTCTTCGACCATGCAGCTTCTGAAAAAGTCGTTTGAATATACGCCAAGCCTTGATGCGCGCTGGCTTTTGAAACAGTACCCAGCGATATCAACTACAACAGAGCAGCTTGTATGCAATCCGTTTCGCGACGTTAAACAGCAAGCGTCGCTGGTACCTATACAAACAAATTCCGCAGTTTTTTTTGCGTTTACAAAATGTCTGGGAATATATTCGATCTCTTTTCTGCTATTTGCAAGTGAAGGTTAGGTTAGGTTAGGTTAAAACAGGGGTATGCAGTTCGCATACAGCGCTAAGCACCAGAAGGGCCTATCGCGGTCCCTAGGGAACCGATTGAAACCAAAAAACTTCAAAAGGAGAAAAACCTAAACACTTTCCCTAGACAAAACATCCAATCTTCCTGCAGAATTTAACCAGCTTTCTGTGGTCTGTGCCGCTCAGGTCCCCTAATTCCTCGAAGAAGTATTCTCCTAGAAACCTCATACGATTCCGTGCTATACCCTCACACTCACACAGTATGTGCGGTATGTCTCCTCGGCTTGTAGATCACCACAGAACCTGCATGTATTCGCATCTACCAGTCTAAGCCGCCTAGCATGCTTCCTTAGGAGACAGTGCCCGACATAATCGCAACCCTGCTGAATTTGAGAATTTCCTTAGATCTTTCCTTGTCCCAATGCGGCCAAAGTGCTCTATACCCCTCTAAATTTTGCCATCTTAGGTCAGCCATTTTTAAGATTTTCTCACTGAGTATTCCCTTGATAACGCCAAGGGGTGGTTGAATGTCCACACCCCCATTATTCTCCAGTTCCCCTTCCTTTCTCGCTAGCTCATCGGCTTGCTCATTCCCCTCTACGCCGCTGTGTCCCGGTACCCAGCATAGTCTTGCTCGGTTCCGTCTGCATACTGCTTTTAGCATTGTGCGACAGTTTCTTACTGTGAAGTTAACAGATTCTAGTGCCTTAAGTGTCACCTGACTGGCGATGTAGATGGCGACATCCCTTCCAGACATTGATCCCATCTGCACTTTCTCTGCCGCCCTTGGAACAGTCAGAACTTTTGATTGGAAGACACTGCTTGTGTCCGGGAGTCGTATAGACTCTCTCAGGGCTGGGTCGACAGAAAAGATGCCAGAGACGCATGTGAAACAGTTCTAAAAAATGATTTTTAGGGACCTTCCTCTGCATATTGTGTGATTGATTTAACGACTACGAATTTACCTGACGCGGTATTTGAAAATAAATAATAGTTTGTAAAATATGTAATGATAAAAATATATTGGCAATTCTATAAGCCGTATCGAGGTATCGGTTCGGAAAGGACCTCTTTTCTTATTTCATTTTTTTTCATTGCAAGCTTATACAAAGTAAGATATACTATCTTATAAGTTATTGTTAAGCTAATATACAACAGAATAACAAAAGCTACATAATAATGGGAACATAACTTAATAAGTAAGTTCTATCATTTCTTATTAAGTCAAATATTATTTGTAATTTACACGGATGTTAACTAGAAAGGTAGGCTTTTTAGTTTCCTTTTAAATTGTGATGAGTAAAACATATCGAAAATAAATATAAATAATAATTATGTATCCATACAGTACTAACACAGACACAATGAATGCAAACAAACCAAGGCACAAAGGTATTATTACGCAAAATATCAAAAAATCATTATGTTGACATTTACTACGGTTCAAGAATAAACCGTTTTTAACACACCAAGTGGAGAAGCTATTAATGTCGCTAAGAAGAAGTATTCTGTCTTGCGGATTAGTGACTGATTTATATACTTCTTATCATACGGGTAGATCAAAATACTGCTCTGATTTGTACATTCCTTAACATCATAAATTTCTTGTATAAAAAGAATTGGTCCTAAGTACCTAACTTCCTTGAGGAATTCCAGACTGAGCTGTGAAAGATTCTGATAGGGATCGTCTAAATTTGACAAGTCTTGATCTAAAGTATTAATGAACTCATTTTGTGAAGCCTGGTGGGAAATTATAAGCTCTGAGCTTAAATTCGATTATTTCATGAGACAACTGGTCGAAAGATTTTGCAATGTCTGTATATACAATCCATTTCCTTCCTATTTTCTAAGGCATTAGAACACATAGAAGATTCGTGAAAGTGGATCGGTTTTTTACAAATCCATGCTATTCAATACAAATCTCATTACGACGGAGAAATATAAACTTCTCGCAATCAATTTGCTCCGACAGTTTAGGCATACAGGAAGTTTTGAAATAGGCCCAGAGTGCGTCGACAACGTTCACCTTTATTGAATAAAGATTTTAATCTACATATGTGAGTTATAGTGGCGTGCGATCCTAGAACCACAGTACTAACAGAGTCAGAGGCAAATACAAGATCGACAAATGGATTTGCAG
Source organism: Portevinia maculata (assembly GCA_949715645.1). NCBI lineage: Eukaryota > Metazoa > Arthropoda > Insecta > Diptera > Syrphidae > Portevinia > Portevinia maculata. The sequence goes on along the minus strand of OX454525.1, from coordinate 288,949,723 downwards.
TTTTTTTATGTGCGAATCTAAGTTCTTGACACAATTAGAAGAGACCAAACAGCAAGTTTTGAGAAGCTTCTCATGCCAGTTTATACTCTGGGTGGGACTCGAATCTTGATCGACTCGCTCAGTAGTTCAACGTTCTAAATACTGAGCACTGCCTGAGGTCTGAGAAACCTTTAGTACATTTGTGAAAGTTGTGTATTTAGGAACGATTAGGGCAGTCGCTAAATGCAAACTCATGTTGAAGCTGGATGCTATCTAGTGGACAAAAAATTTATTTGGAAAAATTGCACTTGTCCATAGCGACAAAGCAGACTGGGCAGGTGCTGGATAAAAAACGCTCTGAGTGTTTGATCCGATTTAACAGATCGCATATTGGTGCTACATTCGGCAAGCGTGCAGTAAAGCCTGGCGTTTACTCAAATAATTTCTATAGAATCTGCATGGACGTAGAAAGGCTTGCGTCACTGAAACTATGCGAATGTCGTCTGACATTTTTGGCGCACACAAATATTTGGAGAAGGCCTAATTATATTTTCGTGCTTCCCTAGCGCGACAATTTCAAATATCTGGGATCCTTATGATCACAAGCAAATCAACTTCTTGTAAGGGTGAGTTGATGAAGTGACGACCCTTCTATGACCGGGAAATGTCACCTCATAAGCTCAAGGAAAGGCTTTACAAAAATGTTGATACCAAATTCATCAGTCAGTTATTATTTACTCAACACTACACATACTCAGTAAATTGAGGAACAATAGCAGCCAAGGATACATTTCTGCCGATCTCCGAAATGGAACCCTTTTTTACTTTTTTACATAGGGGCAGGCAATCTGTATATTTTTGACTCTACAATGCAGACAATGTACATACGAAAAGAAAACTGAGGAAGTATTCACGTCAAAGAACCCATGGACGTTGCCTGGTTCCCTTATCTGCAGCTGCTCGAATAAGACAATAAGAAACTTCTTTTATACTTCTTTACATAAGTCAAGCTCCGATTTTAATGCATTTACGCTGGTGGTGAAGCTCGCGCTGTACTGGGCAATAAAGCGACCATATGACACAAACCTAAACAGGCGAGCCTTGTGAAGTAGCTTCTTCTTGATAAAGACTGAATTTACATTAGATTAGATAGTGTTTGCATAGGTAGGTTAGGTTAGGTTTATGTGGCTGTCGGCAAAAGCCGACATACTTAGACCAATTTAGGTCCATTGTGATACCAAGTATGTTATCTACCTCAACTCTGTAGATGGGACTGGCCAACAACACGCGGTTGTTCTCAAATGGCCCCAAATCTACGTACTAACCGCGCCAAACGTCGTTTATTATTTATTGTTTACAAATTTGCTTGCACATTAAGATTTACATCTTTTAGTTTGTGAAGACTTTAAGAGCAATTCAAAGAAAAAAAAATTTTTGTTAATTAATTCAATTTAATTTCGGTCTAATTACGGTCATCTGACGAGAACAGATTAACTCGACGTGGTATGGTCGTTGGTTGCTAATTTTTCGAATTTGTTCCCCCATTAATAAAGAAATTGAAATATTTTCCACCCATAATTCTTCGCAAACAATGGCTTTACAGCTTACAATCATTTTTTACCAATCTCTAGAATCAAGACACTTTCTTCACGATTGGGCAATTTCATTTGTTATTCCGATCCTCTAAACAGGGTCTAAGACTAACGTATAAAATTACCGTCCTATACAGTTATTCCGATCCTCTAAGCAGGGTTTAAAAAGTATGTATCAAATTACAATCCTATTTGTAAATTATCAACCATAACGAAACTTTTCGAGAAACTGGTTTAAAAAAAAGTTATTCCTTTGTTGAAAGAAGAAATATCGATGCTTCAACAAGGTTTTAGTAGTGGTCGATGAACGACTACAAATCTTGCCACTTTTTCGAATTACACGTTAAAAATCTTGAAAAAGGACTGCAGTGTGACCTGGTTTTCAAAAGTGTTTGATAGAGTTGATCATCTGCTGAAATTTCATGGGTATGATTTTCACTCAACTATATTGGAATGGATGGAGTCATATCTATCTGAACGGGCGAAGTTTGTAAGAATTGGAAACACTCTTTCTAATACCATACAAGTGACGTTCGGAGTTCCTCAAGGTAGTCACTTGTGGCCTATTTTATTCCTGTTATTAATCCCCCCGATGATTTAAAAAATGTATTGTACTTTTAAAAATTTGTCTGATTGTTTAAATCTTCAAAAAGACCTAGTCAATCTATCTGTTTGGAGCTTGAACAACAAATTACAACCTTACGTCTCCAACTCTTACGTTTTGTCGACGTTTAGCACCCATTAATTTCGAATACAGCATAAATGGCGTAACTTTCGCTATAATAAACTACAAAAAGATCTAGGGGGCATTTTGGATTCGAAACTGAATTTCCCATGTCATATAAACTATATAGTAGCTAAATCGAGTTCTATGCTCGGATTTATAACAGAAAATTCAAAGGATAGACAAACACTTAAATGCTTATATTTCGCCTTTGTCAGATCATTTCTGGAATATGGCTTTGGAATCAGTTCTACTTAACTTGCAAAGAAAAGATTCAAAAACGTTTTCCAGAAGTTTGTTTCATCTTCTTCGCTGGAACATTGTCAGACCTTCAATTAATACCAGCTGTTTACTTTTCGGCTTGCAGCCGCTTGAAACTCGTCGTAAATATCACGAAATAATGTTTATTACAGATATTATTAGTTATCACATAAATTGCCAATTTCTCTTAGAAATGATTGTATTTAGCTGTGCTTCCTGTGTTCTTAGAACCTACTATCTTTTATATACCGCAACATAGAGTTATTCAATTATTCAATTAACCAATTTCTCCATACTTAAGATCGGCTAATTCGGTCGCTAATCAATTATATAATAGAAATACTTTCAAATCTCGTTTAGTATCTGTCTTACAGTTTGGTGGCTATTTGTATAGGTACATATTTTTAAGCAGTGTTTAGTATTTAGTAGTCTGTAAGAGATCTGTTGTACTCTGTTTCAATAAAAGAATAAATAAATAAATAATTTTCAACCATTTTCCACCTAAACTGTTTTTTGTTCAAAGCCAATCTGGGATCCCTGTTATGAACCCCTTATTAATTATTATAATCACAACCTTGTCGATACAAAAAGATGGAAAAGGACCATTTCAATTAAGGTATCTGTCAGAAATGACATCAGACTTTAATTCATTGTTACGATTGCTCGGTTCGGTTTAGATCGTGCTTGATATACGAGGGCGGGTCAATAAGTCCGTGCCTTTTTGAATTTCTCACCTCTTTACTGAAACGGCAACACTGCTCCTGTCAACAGGCATCTGTCAGTTGACTCCTGTCAAAATTTAAACTTGCTGCGTCAGTTAGTTTGTGTTTGACAGCTATTTTTATCAGACTACTCACTAATTTGAGGAGAAAATGGAAAAAAGTGAATTTCGTGTGCTTATTAAGCATTATTTCTTGCGAAAAAAAACAATTACCGAGACCAAGGCTAAGCTTGAAAAATACTATGGGGACTCTGCACCATCGATTTCAATGGTAAAAAAGTGGTTTACTGAATTTCGTTGTGGGCGTACAAGCACTGAAGATGCCGAACGTCCTGGACGCCCAGTTGAGGTCTCTACACCCGAAACAATCGAAAAAATTCACGATATGGTGTTGGCCGACCGAAGATTGATCGCATGGCTCAGTGGTTTCAATTTTGAATGATCACTTTGGCATGAGAAAGCTTTCCGCAAGATGGGTGCCGCGTTTGCTCACAGTCGACCACAAACGCAATCGTGTAACAACTTCACAGGAAGGTTTGGCGTTGTTTAATCGCAATATGGAGGAGTTTTTGCGCCGTTTTGTAACCATGGACGAAACATGGATCCATCACAACACACCAGAGACCAAACAACAGTCAAAACAGTGGGTTTCTAAGGGTGAATCGGCGCCAAAGAAGGCCAAGGTGGGTTTGTCAGCCAATAAAGTTATGGCGACTGTTTTTTGGGATGCACGCGGGATAATCCACATTGACTACCTTCAAAAGGGAAGAACAATCAATGGGGAATATTATGCCAACTTATTGGACCGATTCAATGACGATTTGAAAAAAAAACGACCTCATTTGGCCAAGAAAAAAGTTATTTTCCACCAAGACAATGCAAGGGTGCACACATGTGCAGTTGCCATGGCAAAAAAACATGAATTGGGCTATGAATTGCTCCCTCATCCACCCTATTCTCCAGATTTGGCTCCGAGCGACTACTTCTTGTTCCCAAACCTGAAGAAATGGCTTGGTGGAAAAAGATTTGACTCCAATGATGAAGTCATCTCGCAAATAAAGGCCTATTTTGAGGACCTCGACAAATCATTTTTTTTGGAAGGGATACAAAAATTGGAGAAGTTTATAGAGCTCAAGGGAGACTACGTTGAAAAATAAAATTATTTTTTTATAAAAAATCTGTGTTTTATTCCAAAAGTCACGGACTTATTGACCCGCCCTCGTACTTGTAACACTTTTATATTATTTATGTTCTTTGCGTATGTAATACCGAATAGGTACACGAAATTGTCACCAGAAATAATTGCTGTCACGCATTATAAACTCGTTAGCGAAGTACCTCCGTTTGGGTTTTGAAAGTCTAGGAAAATATGTACATTCATTCCTTTAGAAAAAATATTTTTATCTTTAACTGGTCCTTTCATTTTCTGTTGGTTTCGAAATAGATAACTACCGCTGCGCCGTCCCTTTAGATCAATCAAGAGACGAAATCTTTCTTTTGTAAATTCGAGTGGATTGCAGTGTCATCGAATTGAAATACCTACTTGTGGGTTGGCGTGACATTATCTCTATTATGCATACATAGACATAGACGTATTGAAAGAGTGCAAAGGCGATTTACAAAATACTTCTTCTTTAAAATGCGTTGGGATTTTCAGCCCTCTTATAAAGCTAGATGTCAACTATTAGGCTTAATGACACTTACAGCTAGAAGGAATGCACATGATATAATGTTTGCGAGAGACGTGCTGTGTTCACATATCGATAGTTGTGCACTTTTGTCCATGTTTCCAATTAATGCTAGGGGAAGGGTCTTGAGGGATAGTCACTTCTTTTACCAACCGGGGCATAAAAAAAACTATGGTCGGAATGAGCCAATTACCAGATGCCTTAATTCGTTCAATATTGTAAACAGACATATGGATTTTCATATTTCGAGAGAACGCTTCAAGAGCATTTTATTTAGATTGCTTTCAAACTAATGTCAAAAGTATACCTATGTATTTTTATCTTTTAATCAATTAAACTTAATGCATTATATATAAATTTAAATTCGTAGTCTGTAAGCTAAGCTTGTTGATGAAATAAGTAAATAAATAAATAAATAATAAATAGACTGTATACCTAATTTTTTTTTTTTTTTTTTTTTTTTATAATTTGCGTTCGCTAAAGGGATTTCTTTTTCTGTAATGACACAGTACCCTTATAATGGTAAAACCACAGCGCAGGCATTTAGTTTGTTGCGTAAGTAGCTCCCAGCAATTCATTGCCTATTTTTGGGTGCTACTTACTGAAAGAATAGAAGGATAGGAAAGAAGTTTGGTGCGATGGGATTTTTTTTCTCAACAGGTGGCGCCTAAATTGCTTTAGGGAGATCAGTTTTTGTTGTGTGTATTCAATTTATAAAAATCATGGCCCTGGTCGGGATTCGAACGCACGACCTGCCAATCACTTTAGTGAATACACTACCATCGCACCATTGCCACCTTCTTTCCCCTTTCTTATAAATTTTCCTACACAAGAAGAATCTTTAAAAGATTAATGTCTAGCGATTATTTATTTATGAAACAAGTACTCACAACCTTGTATATCTATTGTAGTCAACATTAGTATTCAACATCAGTTGTTGTATGAGATTTGTTGGCATTGCTTAAAGTCTGTTTGAACTACTACCGACTGAGGATAACTAACAACTACCCGAAATCGAAAGTTCACTACTTAACTTCCATTGAAGAAAACTCTGTCGTCTAGTTGAAAAAAAAGTGCTCAAGTTGAAAGTCAACTTCTATTGAAGTAATTGGCTGTTAGTATCCTGACAGTCGAATTTAGTGTTTAAAGACTTTTATTTCAGTATATGGTTATAGAAGGAAGCCCTCTGTAAACTTCTAGTCCTTTTTGTGTTGGAAAAAAAAAACTATTTGTTGGACTGTCAATATTTAACTATCATAGTAGTGACTTTTTGTTTGTTTAAACCAGCAGGTTATTAAACACTGTGTTGGAATAGTGAAAGTTCACTGCAAAAACAGTGAATGGATTTCTAATATAAAGATATCAGGTTAGAATCCCGCCGAGCCAAGTAAAACCCTAAAGTTTTTTCCACTGCCCCACCTCTTGCAAACGTTTGACAAATATCTAAGGGTATCAGTTGTCATGAGCAGCTTCTTCAAGTTTCCGTTTGGATTCGGCTTAAAATTGTAGGTTCCTTCCACTTCGCAAAAGCGAATTGTTTGAGAAGCTAGGTTCTTTGGCTCTGTATGGCCCGTAATGCCCAATATCTTTTTTTTAGATTTTATGATGATCAAATAGATGTGGCACTTATCCAGAGACCCTATATTTACAAGAACTAGATAAGAGGCCTTGTTATGTACGGCTCACACAAAGATCTTGCAGCGACATTTCCTTATGCCTAACTTGTTCGTTCTTAAATCCTCTTAATTTCAGTATTCGCGAAGCTATCATTCTTTAAGTTCAAATAAAATATAACAAAAAACTTTTATCTAAAAACTCTATGCACGTTGATAACATACAAAATAGAGTCCAACTCCCAGGAAGAAATGTTTCTTTTCAGTTGCTGATACACAACGACAGTGGCACAACCATCTTCGAAACAGTCGCTCAGAGAAGGAGCAATGCTTTGCTGAAGTTCATCAACCATGCTCAAGAGCTCCATCTTGTGGATAACGAAAAAATACTACACAGTTGCAATCAGTATTGTTAAGGACTTCACAACAAAAAAAATGTCTCCGATATACACTGGCGATCACAAGGATGAGGCCATACATTTTGCAATCGATTTTCAGTCTTTATACCTGTTAAACATTTTATACCCGCAAACTTTTACTACCTGTGAACAGGTACATTATTTTCCCAACCGTAAGTCATAAAATTAAAGGGTAAATAAGAAACGACCAGTGGAATTTCCCAAGATCAAAGTTTGAACTACATGAAAACAGATGCGTCACTAGGATACGGCCATTGCGAATATTTCGTTGCATGAGTTCACACCAGCGATTTTTTTCAAAGTTTTGTTTAGAAAATTTCAAAATGCGTTGAAAAGAACTGTTTTTATTTAGTTAAAAAAATGGGTTCCGGAAAGACTTTGACAGCCACAGAAAGAGGAAAAATAGATGCTTTCAAGGAGTTAGGACTCTCAGGCCGAGAAATTACAAGGAGGCTAAATAGAAGTAAGACTTTTGTAAACAGTTATCTTGCGGATCCACAACACCATGGGAAAAATCCAAAAGGATGCACGGCAGAAGCAACAACATTGCGAGAAAAGCGGGTTATTCTATGGCTTGCCTCAACCAGTGCAACGCTCCGAAGTATAATACGAAGAAGTGGTACTATACAGAGAAGAAAACTTAAAAAGAAACCTGTTTTGAGGCAAGTACACAAGGAGCATCGAATGAATTTTGTAAGAGAACATGTCGCTTGGAGCAGTGAATGGAAACGCGTTGTCTTTTCGGATAAAAAAAACGTTTAACCTTGACGGCCCCGATGGTTACGAGTTTTATTTCCACGATTTAAGAAAGGAGGAGCTTGTTTTGGCAAGACATCACAGTCGTGTATCAGGTGTTATAGTGTGGGGAGCTATTACCCACTATGGCACAATCGAGCTGAGGTTTTTGTCCACAACAATGAACAGAAACAACTACAAATGTTTGCCGGAACGGTCATTTCCAAAAAACATTTCCGGACCCCTGTCTTGGATATTCCAACAAGACAATGTCCCTATCCATACTTTATGGGTTGTTAGAAGTTGAATTCAATCAGAAGACGTGGAACTTTTGCCATGGCTGCCCTATTCAACGGACTTAAACATAATCGAAAATGTTTCGGCATGGTTATCTCGTAAAGTTTTTAAGACAAGGACACTTTAATTGAAGCTATTCGTGATGCCTGGGCCTAAATTTCTCATAATTATTTGAAAAAAAAACTGTGTGATTCTATTCCAAGCCGTCTTATAGAGGTTATATCGAAAAATGGCTGGCATACTCATTATTAATTTAGAGAAACATAATAAATAACAGTTTTAAAACCATAAAATGAAAACATTTTATTCATTTTGTCCTTTTTTTCGAAGATTGAATGTGTCGTCATCCTAGTGGCGCATCTTTTTATACGCTTTTCAAGTAGTTCATTGTTTGATCTATTTACCCTTTAATTTTATGACTTACTGTTGGGAAAACATGTACCTGGTCACGGGTAGTAAAAGCTTCTGGGTATAAAATTTCCAACAGGTATAAAGACTGAAAATCGATTCCAAAATATATCCCTCATCCTTGTGATCGCCAGTGTACTATATAGTGGAGTTGAAGAAAACAACTATTTTAAGTACCCTGCTATACACAATATTAAACAACTCAAGAGAAACATTATCATTATATTTTTTTCCAATAAAATGCCATGTCGTTTTTAACGCCGGAATCATTAAAGAAAAGAGAACCAAAAAAGAATATAAACAAATCGGTCTCGAATATCATTAAGACTCACAAATGCGATAAAAAAACATTAATTACGGAAATCACAAAATTCAAAAACGCTCCCCATTATGCGTTGAATATTTTAATAATAAAAAAAAGGAGACGCGTGCCATTGTTAAATACAAAAACGATTAAAATGAATTATATTTGTCACGAAAGAACTATTCGGGTGAATGTTTTTTTTGATTTTGTTTTTTCTTAGCACGAAACTTGTTTTCTAAAACTAAACATAGGGGAATGCTAAAGTCTGTTGGCTACCCTATTCCTATTCCTATCCCTCATAAAGTGGGCGCGGCATAAGTCTAAGTTTGGGTAAATTCTTAAGAACGATCTACTTATTTTGTTACATATCATTTAAAGGATTTTTTTGTTTTTGTAAAAAAAAAAAACGCCCATAACTGTATATAAAGGAATTGTTCAGAACGACTTTATCTGAATAGTTTGCGAAGAATAGGACTTTGATTTACAATGATTTCTTCATTAAAATGGTTTTAAATTGTGGCCGTGTCAGTAGGCGGATTTTAAAAATTCTTACACTTGACTATTTCGGGCCCCTAGAGACTATATTGTTCAAATACCAAATCGAGTTGTAGGGCCTAATTTTTGCCGGCAGACATGGCTAGATCGACATTACTATCGATGCTGATTGTACAAGGTGGCGCAAAAATAACATTCCGATGTTTTTTGGCTGTAATTTAAAAAAAAATTAAAAACTTTGATTCTTCTAGTGGATTATTTTTATTTGGTCTTTTAATTTTTTTTACATCAAGTCGAGAATATGATGTCATGTAAATGGCCGCCGCCACAGTTGATTGTCATGTGAGCCCTTTTTATGGCATTTTCCATCACTTTGGCCAAAACTTCCGGCGATAGGTCTTCACATTGTTGACGGATATTGTCTTTAAGAGCTGCAAGAGTCTGAGGCTTGTTGACATAAACCCGCGACTTCAAAAAGCCCCACAAAAAGAAGTCTGGAGCGGTCAAATCAGGCGATCTTGCTGGCCAGTGCAAATCGCCAAAACGGGAGATTAGGCGCCCGGGAAATGCATCCTTCAGCATATCGGTTGTGGCACGTGCAGTGTGTGCCGTTGCACCGCCCTGTTGGAACCACATGTTTTCCAATCCCAATTCATCAAGTTGCGGCAAAAAGAACTCGTTGATCATTGCTCTGTAGCGCTCACCATTCACAGTAACCGTTTGGCCCGCGACGTCTTCGAAGAAAAAAGGTCCGATGACTCCTCCAGCGAAAACAGCACACCATACAGTGACTTTGAGCGGGTGTAATGGCTCTTCGTGGGTTACACGCGGATTTTCAGTGCCCCAGAAGCGTAAATTTTGCTTATTTACGTACCCGCTAAGATGGAAATGGGCCTCATCACTCATGATTATTTTTGATGAAAAATCATCTTCCTCTTGGTGGTGATTAAGGATGGCTTGAGCGTATGTTAGACGCGATTGGCGGTCAGCAGCTAACAGCTGATGCACCGTCTGGACTTTGTACGGAAACATCTTCAAATCTTGTACCAAAATTCGCTGTAACGCACGTCGTCTGGTCGATGTCGACGGCGCTTCCATGACATCTTCGGCTACAGCAGCAATATTCTCTGCAGAACGGCTACTCCGGGGTCTGCCACGCCTGGCAGCATCTCGTGTTGTGCCAGTCTCTTCGAGGCGAGTGGCTAAACGTCGCAGTGTTTCACCAGTAGGCGTTGGACGGGTAGGAAATCTGCGACGAAATTCACGTTGTGCCAAAGTCACCGACCGATTATTGCTCAAATAAATAGTCACCAATATTTCGCGTTCTGGAGCAGTGTAGCGTAACATTGTTTATTAACGTGTATTTCGCATGTGTTTACTACACAAATGTCAAAACAGAACTGACATTAGGGGCCAATCGCAAAATTTATAGCATTTTCTGATAGGAGGATTACTTTTGCGCCACCATGTATTTAAAACTGAAACAAACACATTCAATTATACTATATCCGACAAAAATTGTCAGTATAGGCAATATAGGATGTTTGTCTCTCCGTCTGGTTGCAATGACTTACATAAATCGGTCCCTCCTTAAAGCTCTCACAGGGTTGTCGTAGTGTGTATGATAATTCGCCATAACTCAGAGAGCAATTCTATTAGGGTTACCATCTTCCAATTTAAAATAAATATATTGCGGAAATAAATAAATTGCGTTTATCTTTTTCCTTTTCTGGTAAGATAATAATAGGCGCGTTTTTAAAAGGGTATCTCCAGTAGACCAACAAAATATATAAATTTCGCAACATAAAAAAAAAATCTAAACAAAAAATATATCACTGTAATCCAACTTATTCATTATAAATATTGTAAAACTTAAAATACTAATTTCTAATATCACTACTCAACTAATCCGATGAGTAATTACTGCTACTTCTCTCGTTATTTAGGGGTATTATTAACCTTTCAACTGCTTCCTCGGCAAAAACGTCAATTTCCAACATATTTGGCTCAACAACCTGTTCAACGTGTTGGACACATCGATGCCATTTTTCCTTGTCAACCCTTGTAGGTGCTGTCGTTAGTAAGTCTCTTATTTTAGCCATTTTAAATGACTTGTTTTGGCTTGCTACAAACCCTTTCACTTGAGCCCAAACTAATTCTATTGGATTAAGGTCACAGTGATAAGGGGGAAGCGAAGCACTTTATATCCCACATTTTGAGCCATTTCATCCACGACGTATGTTTCATACTTGGCTTTGTAGCGTTTAACGATTTCAAGCAACCCATTGTAACTTGAGATCTTCCTTTTGGGAATTCCCGTATTCATTGGCAAAACAGGCGTCATTTATCGGAAAAACAAAGACATCATACAAACAGGTACATAATGAGATGAAAGGATGTATTTATGTTTTTTTTATTTAAACAGTTTGGGACATAAACTCAATCAGCAAGATTTTCTAAAAACATTTCCCAGTCCTTTCCGCTATATGTATAGTGTGAAAGGTAGACACAATCAGGCAATTAGAATACAAAATTATATAACCACGACGCAATGTCATATACCTAAACAGATGGTAAAAAAAACTGCACTTGTGCAGCTGTACAATACAAATACAACCAAATTAAAACCGAATGGCAACACCCCACGTAATAATTCGTTCTCAAAAGCACCAAAACCGAAAGTTCTTTGACAAAATCCATAGAAAAACCCTTAATGATATGCTCCATTGTAGAGATGGTAATACTCTTCTGATGTGCTTCAGTCACACACACTGCTTATTTTGGTGGATGATAATAGCAAGCGAACACAAGACGATCATGCTAATTTCCATTCGGAATGAGTGGGAGACTGGTTGTGGTGGGTTGTATGCGGATTTTAGGAAAATTACAACAACAATTCCTTGATATGACAGTGGTTTGGTTTTTATTTCAGTGGCAATTCTTGCGTTTGAGTGCCGTGAGAGTATCTACAGGCACCACTGGTAGAAAAAAAGCTCCTCCATAAGGCCTGTACTGACAATTTTTGTTGGATAGATAAACAGGTATTTTATTGATAAGGTTCAAGTTCAATATTTTGTTGTATTTTAAAATTGTGTTTCTTTTGTTGTTCCGGCATTCACTCAAATCCATAGTGACATTGGTGAAACTGGTTGGTGGATGTCGTTCAGGCGTTCAGTCACAACTAAATTAAATATTGATAAAAATGTCGAGCTATGAAGGTGACGACACTCATCACGAATATAGTAACGTCTATGGGTCTATGGGCAATATGAAGGAATGTTACAAACTATGAATCAAAATAAGTATACCCCTAGAATAGGGTATAAAAAACTTCTTTAGAGGTGAACCTAAATTACATCAAGCGAATTCCCCAAAACGAGAAATAGGTATCTCCATATATTTTTTTTGAAAATTCCGCATAATCATCATAATTAACAGCGTGCAGAGCTAAATTAATGCCTTGTTATCAAATTGCTTTAATAGATACACATTTGCTTTTTCACAAAACAGTGGCTTTTATCGAATCTCGCTGTTTTTGGTGAAATGTCTAATGATGATTTGATTAGATGTCGAAATCTACTCGCCACGCCTCGGTGAAAGTTTTTTAATAACAAAGAATGTTTTGTTCTCTCCCGGGTAGGGACGGAATAAGAATACCACTATAGTGCACTCCGCATATCGTAAATGGCGACAATGGCGGCAGGCCCGGTAGATCATGTACAGCCCAAGTGGGTAGTGGATATAAAACATAAAACCAAAACGTATCCATTAAAAAGGTCACCAAAATAAAAAAAAAGTTAAATCATATATTTATTTTAATTTTTTGTTTATTCATATATTCTATCCTTTACTTTTTCAATTCAAAAACTGCACTGGGCTTTGAATCATGCGAAATTAAGTTTTTAATAATTCGTCCATATCTGGTTTGTCGGTAATGTTGGAAAAAAAATCTAATACAGCAATAAATTTTATTAAGCCGATCCTGCAGCATTGTTAAACTGAAATAAGTTTTAAGTCGATGAAGAACAATTCGTTCATTCGAAGAGGATGAATCTGGAATCGTGATCGGCAGCCGAATGAAGCGCTCTGGAATAATTCATTCGTATTTTTGCAAAAACTTTACAACTTTCCTCAAATTCTTTACCTGCTCACTTACAGTCCCTGGCCAATTTATTAGACGCACTGTGAAGTTCTATGTACTTTGTTTGTAAATACTTGTTTACTTTCGAGTATCAATTGGTTAAAACTGTAGTGCAACATGTTAAAAATAAATACAAAATGGAATCATATACAAAATCTCCTAAATAAAAACACATTATATGTACGTTTAAATATAACAATATTGCATATAAACTCGTGCAACACATACAAGTATTAAAAAACTACATTGAGTCTAATAATTTCGCCAGGGACTGTATGTCAGCTGAGCACTTTAGCATTGTTGATCTAAGCATTGTGTATTGTGGTCTAAGTGGCAGAAGGGGAATTATTTAGTTTACTCTTCCCTGTTTTATTTAAGCTCTACCGTCAATACTCAAACAGTTGTGAAAACTTTTTAAATAAGAGCAGAGTAGGTATGTATGGGACACAGGTTTAGCTTTTTCCTCAACACCTGTGTTTTATTTTGTTTCTGTTGAAACAAAATAAAACACAGGTTGTATCCATCGGTCAACAAAGCAGTTCGCTTGGTGCAAAATAAATAAAACCTTTAGGTCAACCTTAAGTAAAAAAAATCAATGAGTGAACGCATTGTGCAAAAAGTGAATTCTATTTCTGTGAGGATAAAGCGAATAAAGTCCAATTTTGCTGATTGTCTGCAATAATTCAACAATTTTTTTTATTAACTTTTTAAAAACCATTGCAGGATGATTGGAGCACTGCCTCGTAAGAGGGATGGGACACTAACAGTGGGGAATAAAGGTTTATCATTTTATCTTTATTTGACTTTCTTAGCTCAACATGCATGGAGATCATCTGAATTATAGGTGAAATGATGTCATATAGTTTTTTTTTGTGAAAGTTAAGTATTTTGTTATTCAACATTTTTTATTGAATCTCAATTATTCTTGGTTTGTTTATTAAACCGGAGGAACATTTAATCTTGCTCTGTCATTTTTTGCTGTTGAACAACAAATATTAAAAAAAAAGTAATTGACAAGTTTTTTTCTAAAAACGATACACGTGTCCCATTCCACCCCATAGCTGTGCCATTCCACCAGAAAGCAGGAGGAATGGGCCAGAGATAGGTAGGTACGTACAATTAATTACAGTTCGTTTTCTGGTAAACGTTTCAGGTCATAGAACCTATTTCGAAAAAAATGGAGTACGACCGGCTCAGTTGGTACTGTCATGTTCAAAGGAGAGATCCTACGATCCCTGTCAAAAAGGCAATATCAATCAATGTTCCAATATAAACGCGAAACTCCTGGATCACACAAATGCAGCAACACCAGCATTTGATTTGCCTCAGCGACGAAGTGATTCAAAATCGGGAGGCCTGCCACTATTTTCTGAGGTCGAAACGGCGAAACCTACAGGCGGACCAGTTAAGTGGGATCTATTTAATCCTGATCACAGCCTCACCACCATCTAAGGAAAAACAATAGGCTGATAGGTAAATGTTTGGTCAATTTTGTTTTTCCAATAACAAGCCACCATGTTCAAGAAAAAAATTGTGCAGTTATAATTTTAGTTGCGAGAATATGTTGTTTTTCTGAAAAGAGTCCTACGCATACATAGGTACCCACTCTCCCCTATTATTATTATAATTCTTTTTTTGTAAAAAAGTTTGTTTGATTAAATCAACAAAATATTGACTGTGTTTGCAAACTATAATACTAGGGTAGTGATCCGTTAGATTCATCTGTTAGATTCCCATCTAGATCAAAATGGGAGGAGAATGTGGTGGTAAATGAATTCGACATACCTATCTTCACAGAGGGTTCCAATATGAACTGTGGAGTAGGGGCAGGCATTTTCTCAACAGAACTAGACATCTCAAAAACTCATCTCCTTCCCAACGTAGCCAGCGTCTTTCAAGCAAAAGTACTTGCAATTCAGAAGGCGAGTAGACTGCTCCTCAATATAGTGACACCCAGAAAAAAATAGGAGTCTTCGTCGACAGTCAGGCCGCGATTCCTTATGCCTAGCTTGTCGGTTCAACTAATGAACAGGCCTTGTCATAGATTTGATATCACTCTCGTTCGGGTTCCCGGCCATATGAACATTGAAGGGACTAAGAAAACCGATGAACTTGCCAGACGTGCCTCTGCTCTGTGCGTGTCTCATGCGGAGGAAGTCTTCCCTCCGCTCGGATATGTAAGGAGAGTAATCCTAACGCACTTCACCTGAAGGGCTGAGACTAGATATATGAACCTAACGAACTGTGTCATTTCAAGGCCAACCTACGATGATACCAGAACAAACAACCTCTTAGCCAGAAAGCGTGTAGATGTCGCCAGACTAACGGTAATTAGTACGGGCCACTGGCCATTAGAAACTCACGCAGCCAAGCTTGGCATCACCCATAACACCCATGCCGTAGCTGCGCTGACACAAACAAGAGTGAAACAGTGTTCCATCTTCTTTGTGAGTCTCCTGCCCTAGCGAAAACCAGACGCAGTGCAGTAGGTCATCCCTTTTACGATGACCTTTCGGCCATCCAAAGCATGCATTTCAACAAGATTATCAAATTTCTCGACTCCGCAGGCTGGTTTTGAGTTCCATTAACATCCTTCTCCCCCTTAATTACAGGTTCCGTTAGTTGTGGTATCAAAACGGCGCTGAATGAGTTATTTGTGTTTTTCCCTCATCAGGAAACAGGGAATACAGCCACTTAAACCAACCTACCAGGTTGAATAATATTAGAACTTAAACTAAACATGTGTAAACTTTCTGGAAAAATACTTCAAATTTTGAGTTGGTAGACAGGACTGAAGATAACTGATGTCGTAGAAGGAAGATCAAAAAACAAATAATAGAAGCTCGCACTTGTCGATATCTTTTAAACTCAAGCATTATGGAAATGAACGCTAACAGAAAAGGCAACACTTATCGTGGTACCAATCCTAGGACGAGCAGAAATGCTCGACTCAGAGCTATTCAGATTCCGGAGAATTTGTAAGCACTCGCGGAGAGAAAGTGTGATAAATTCAAGCAAAGTGTATGGAAGGCCTGTATCGGGAGTTAGAAGAAATTTCTTCTTCGGTTGCTGGTAGAAATTAGGCTTTTCACGAACTGCGATAAACCAGCTTGAACAGGGCACAATTATTTTCAAAATCGCGGCACAGAGAAAGACAAATGCACAGGACATCCGTTCGCCGAAGTTTATCAACAATGCTCAAGGAATCATTCTTGTGGATGACGAAAAATTCTGATGACAGCAATCTCAGATATTCGTTCTGGAATGATGAGCCTGTAAATGCAAACAGTGCTAATCAATCGTCATAGATACGAACAGATCATCTCTCTTAACTACGACCTGGATAAAATACGCTTGTGAATTAGAGCCAATTGGTTGCACTCAATGCGAAGGAAACGCAATTGATTGGCACGCCCTTTACAGGAATTGGGAATCACTCAGTTCACATTGTAACGAATTACTTAAAAATCTTGGCCTACACCCTTACTCAAGAACTGAAGGCTCTTGAACTACTCCAATTTGGCTCTGCAAAAGTATAAAGAAAATCCTGAATTTTATCGAAAAATCATCTTCAGCGATGCAGCTCATTTTTTGGCTTAATCTATATATTAATACGGAGTTGCCTATAACGTGTTTCCACCCATTTTTGCTATTATACGTCACATAGATATGCCAACACTATATATATTTGGGTAGGAGACAATACATAGAAGTGCACAATACAAAAATTATCCACATATAACACACATTATGAATTACAGCAGGTAAAATGAAGCGAATTGGATGAAATTACAACAACAACAACATTGCTGTGGGAGGCAATAATCTGCCAATCGAAACGGACAAATTTTATATCATGAAGTTAGTTGAAAATGCTTGAAGTTACTTGAAAATGCTTGAAGTTACTTGGACATACCTGAAGTTACTTGAAAATGCTTGAAGGTATTTGAAAATGCTTGAAGTTACTTGAAAATGCTTGAAAATACTTGAAGTTACTTGAAAATGCTTGAAGTTACTTGAAGTTACCTGAAAATGCTTGAAGTTACTTTAAGTTACTTGAAAATGCTTGAAGTTACTTGAAAATGCTTGAAGTTACTTGAAAATGCTTGAAAACTTGAAGTTACTTGATAATGCTTGAACATACTTGAAATTACCTGGACATGCTTGAAGTTACTTGAAAATGCTTGAAGTTACTTGAAAATGCCGGGAAAATTTTATATCATGTGAAATCAGAGAATGAAATGTCAAAAAATTTCATTCTCCGATTAATATGTATAACAGTCGAGTTTGTTTTTTTTTCAACTTATAGAATAAATTGGTCGAATTTCGACCATTGGGCGACCCCTACTGGCTTTGTTAATAAGCAAAAAATACGTTATTGGACAGCAATAAAACCACATCAATCAAGAGACTCCATTGCATCCACAAAAAGTGACCGTCTGGTGTGGATTTCATGCTCATGCCACACAGCTTGTCAAACAATTGATCTACTGAAGGGGAAGTTTGGTAATCGTGTAATCTCGAGAAATGGTTCGATCGGCCATTCGATCATGCGATTTAACGCCGTTTAATTTTTTTTATGGCGTAACGTTTAGTCGGTTTATGTCAACAAGCCAAGAAGCTGAGGAGCTGCATGATTGCGAAATTGAAAACGTTGCGGCCAATATGTATGGAAGAGTGTTGCAAAATTGGCTCTAAGGAATCGATCGCTGCAAAAGTGCTCGCGGTGGTCGCGATCGAATTCCACACTTAAATTTAACATGTGTTCAGCGCGATATCTCAATCTTTCTGTTATTTATTTTAATACAAAATCGTTGTCCTTATTGAAATCAATTGAGTTTTCTACTCGCTTTTTTCCAGCGAGATACTGTGTCTTAAAATACGATAATGTTTTATTGAGGCCCTTATCGTCGTAATTTCGAGCTCGTTTTCTTAACCCCTCTGCCAGAAAATCAAGCTATTTTTGGAAATTAATGCTTTCTGCTGACCGCGTAATATTAATAACTACAAAATGCCTCACGCGTTGTTAGTCACCTATTGCATTGTGCTATTATGTATTGGATGGTGCCGGTGCGGAGGCTTAAGTCGCAAAAATTCAACGGGATAGCCGACGACGACTATTATCCCTCTACTTCCCCAGTTTCCCGTTCCCCTTGGCCGGACTCATACCTTCCGTGCCGATGGTCAACTTGTTGACGGCGCCAGTTTTAGACAATGGCGCAGTCGTTAACGGAATATTCGGATACCTGGCGACCTCTGGATTAGCTAGCCTTACCAGCATATTGCGTATCTCTGTGCAGGTGGACCTCCTTTCGCCGCTACTGGTGGGATTTTAAAATAAACTCAAAACAAACAAAAAAAAGCATAACAAGCCAACAAAAAAAAAGACCGGTACTTTCTCAAAACCGGACGGCAGCACGGCGACCATGCTGTCTAATGGTACAGCTCGTGCAGCGTGGAGCAGCTTGGAGACTGTGATTAGTCGTGGTGCAGTTGCAGCCAGCAACCGCAGTGAGCCTAGAGAAGGCAAATCTCTTCCTAGCAGTTGTAGGATAGTGGCACTACATGGCCCTTCCGGTGCTAGTCATCCGAAATGAAATTCCTCTATACCCACTAAAATCCCTAATACATCTCGAACTGGATGTCCGCGACAACCAACTCCCCTAAGGGCGACTATAAAGACCGGCAAAACGCCATTAGCTCTCTGAAGGTCTGGAGACCGGCAGAACGCCACAGAAGTTCGTTAAATTAAAATGGGCCCAAGGCATCCTGGGAAATTACAGATGGACCAGCGAGGACTGCACGTCTAAGGGCCAGAGATCGGTGGAGGTCCAAGAAACCAAAGGTGCATAACACCAGCACCACCTCAAATTCAGCCTTCATATCTCAAAAGTCCTTTACCGTTGTCCTAAAATACAGAATTGTGGTCGCGTTGATCGACCGTAGTGATCCAGAAGGAAGAATTTCCCCCCAACAGTGACTGAAAGATAAGTTAAAGCTGATGAACTGTTATTAAGCCTTCATGAATTACCACCCCGGACCAGGTCCAGAAACTAAAGATGCCGGATTATATCAAGAAGGGCACCTTCGTCTCAACGCATCTGACGACGTTAGATCTCTGGATCTATATGAGACTGTTGAACCCCTTCGGCTGATGAAATAACGCCAGTCATTAGATTCAGTAATCACTCACTCCTGACTCACGACGGGAAAGTTGCGAAGCTGGAAGAGAATCCCTTGTTATTTTCGCTTACACCAACGGCGTGATTCGGTTGGGCTACCCTTCGAATGTACAAATGTACCCCTCAGGCTCAGGACTTAGCACCCCCGACCCTGGATCATCAATCTCCCTTCCATCTATAGAAGATGATCACTTCAATAAGGCCGATCCTACTCCTCCTTCTGCCTCCATTGATAACACCTTGTCAAAAATGGGCACGAAAGAATTCCTCAACAAGGTTGGGCTCATCTTCTGAAAGGGAAGACTTTAATAACACTGTGTTGAAAGCTTTTCTGTCTGATTCCAACGGTCAATGTTGCGAATAGTATATATTAACTTAAAAAAGACATCGAACTTCCTTCTAATCCGTTTTTCTAAAGATGGATTTTTTACACCCGTAATACTTATTTACACAACCATAACACACTTTCACTAAACAAAAATGACTTGCGCTGATACATATTTCGCGAAATGTAATTATGATAACAGCTTAATACTATTACATTATTAACAGTGGGGAAAAATAACAATGGACCAATACGGGAAACTTAATTTTTTGATTTATTACCATCAATTGGACCATTCTGCCCCAGTGTGCGATGGACGGAATTGGGAAACTTACTTTTCAAACTTCAATAGTTGATATATTGTACATCAAAGCCAGTTTAAGTTCCAAACTTCAGCACGTTTGTAATACTCGTATCATTTTCTTTAGTATGCTTAAGTATAAAAAACTTAACCCAAACATTAATGACGCATTATTCTATTCTAGCCCAATTAACAGCACTTTCTACAACATAATTACATTCATCCGCTGATGAAAATCTCCTCTTTTGTATTTTAGTTCTTTTCCGACAAACTTTGTGGTTCGGTTCATTAGTCAATTTAATTGAATACAATTTCAAACGTCAATCATTAGAAAACTTTCCGATCGCCTATTCTTCTTGGATTTATAAATCGAAAAGTATCCCCACTTTCAGCCAACCCCAAGGCAAAGTCGACGTTCTCATCCGATTTATAAAGAGCCTAGAGCTAATATTAGACTATATGGCATTTTTCTGTCATACAAGTTCCATGAAGTGTTATGACACATTCATCACACTATGTGCATTGCATGCAGTATAATAGGGCTAGCATGGCGGAACATGGCAGCAATTTCATTTTCCCTCAAAGCAAGCGCACATTATAAAGCGAAGTTATCAGATCCTTTAAAAAATAGTCATGTTTATTTATGTATATTGCATAAAAATCGTACGCTAGATGAAGTATGGTGCACCATGTCTATACACATGGCACGAAGTCACAAGACATCATCTGGTGGCATGTGGTGTTTCATGGGGAAAATGACAGTTCTGCATGGCTGATATTTGTGACATGCGACATGTATTTACCATGCAGTCTAATTCTAGCTTAACTCGAGAATGTCTTTAACCAGATTCATATATCGGGGGAGTTTCGACCTCTAGTCGCTAAACTATGTATTTGCGGCTTCTTATGAAGCGCGATATACCTCTAACGTCTGTGTTAGCTAAGTCGCTGAGTTCATTTAGGAAGAAGGCTCCTAGATGGAGATTTCTTTTATGGGAGAGTGCAGGACATCTACAGAGGAGCTGAGGTGGAGTCTCCTCCTCCTCCTCGCCGCTGCAGCTTCTACAGAATTCATTTGAATAGACGCCAAGCCTTGATGCGTACTTGCCTATTAGACAGTATCCTGTAATGACACCTATAGCAGAGCCAATGTACAGTCCGTTAAGTGAGATCAAACCCATAGAGCGTCGCAGATCCGGCTTTGGCCAGATATGCTTGGTCGCTGGACACGTATTACCACCTGTCCACCTAAGGTTTGTACTCTCGACAGCGGATAGCTTAAGTTTACAAGTAGCGATAGGAATACCTAGAAAATCTTCATCCGGTAGAAGAGGTAATGCGGTTCCTTTTTTTGGCGAGTTCATCTGCCCTACAATTCCCTGGGATGTCTCTATGCCCCGGTACCCAACAGAGGTGAATATTGAACTGCTCTGCCATGGAGTTTGAAGAGACTGAGTGCAGGGACTTTAGCGCGGCTTGTCTGTCCGAGAGTATACGGATGTCCTTAGTGAATATCACACTTCAGCCACGACAAGACTTCCTTAATCGCCATGATTTCCGCCTGAACACGCCACAACGATCAGGAAGACGTAAAGAGAGATTTTGTTTTTCTGAGAAAACACCCCCACCTACCCCATCTAGTTCTTGATCCGTCGGTGTAGAAGTGGGATAGTGATTTGGAAACTCTACTCGAAATGTAAATGGGACATGGTGTATTCAATGGTCCTTGGTAGAGACCCAAGTGAGTCCAGAATGATACAGTGGCCAATATTCATATTGATCCAGTATGAGGTAGCTTTTAAGCGGACAGCGGAACAGGCAGCGTTTTGCCTGCTAAAAATATCGAGGGGTGTCAGATGCAGTAAAATGTCCTGATGCACAGACAAGCTGTACATTGAACCTTGCTCAGCTTATCACGGTTTACCGCTTTGTCATCAACGTCATCCGCATAGGCAATTACCTTACATCCCTCCTCCTGCAGGCATAGCAGTCGTTTATTTTGGTGGTGAATAAACCATTGGGCCTTACGAATAACGAATTTGATGTGGAGTTCAAGTTAGTGGTCCCCTTCACTTAAATTTCATTTTGCATAGGAGCTGCTTAAGATATCGAAGCTTGATTTCGAGTATCGATTACGATCGCTTTGAATTTTCTTGTAAGCGATCGTGTATTTTTTTTTTTTTTCATTCTATAGAGTTGAACCAATCGTTTGGCTAATAAAACAGCAGGAAAATGCAAATTGCATGGTTTTCTTCGAAAAATTCGTAAATAGAATGAATGGAAAATATTTGTACATTTATATTCAATAAAACAACTGTTACGATATTGCAATCGGAGAAAAGAACTCGGAGCTAGATAATTTAATGCAAAAGGATCCCTTATAAATAAAATCTATTAATGACCCATTTCTATGCACAATTTTAGAGTGCATATAAATGTATTTCAAAAACATTTATTAATTTCATAACACAAAACAAACAGAAGAATATCAGAAGAAATTGCATTATCTTCATCCAATTACCAAATGTACTTGAATTATCGTAGTACAAGGTGGCGCAAAAGTAATCCTCCTATCAGAAAATGCTATAAATTTTGCGATTGGCTCCTAATGCCAGTTCTGTTTTGACATTTGTGTAGTAAACACATGCGAAATACACGTTAATAAACAATGTTACGCTACACTGCTCCAGAACGCGGAATATTGGTGACTATTTATTTGAGCAATAATCGGTCGGTGACTTTGGCACAACGTGAATTTCGTTGCAGATTTCCTACCCGTCCAACGCCTACTGGTGAAACACTGCGACGTTTAGCCGCTCGCCTCGAAGAGACTGGCACAACACGAGATGCTGCCAGGCGTGGCATACCCCGGAGTAGCCGTTCTGCAGAGAATATTGCTGCTGTAGCCGAAGATGTCGACATCGACCAGACGACGTGCAACGCAAATGGGTATCAGTCGACGGTCTTTACAGCGAATTTTGGTACAGGATTTGAAGATGTTTCCGTACAAAGTCCAGACGGTGCATCAGCTGTTAGCTGCTGACCGCCAATCGCGTCTAACATACGCTCAAGCCATCCTTAATCACCACCAAGAGGAAGATGATTTCTCATCAAAAATAATCATGAGTGATGAGGCCCATTTCCATCTTAGCGGGTACGTAAATAAGCAAAATTTACGCTTCTGGGGCACTAAAAATCCGCGTGTAACCCACGAAGAGCCATTACACCCGCTCAAAGTCACTGTATGGTGTGCTGTTTTCGCTGGAGGAGTCATCGGACCTTTTTTCTTCGAAGACGTCGCGGGCCAAACGGTTACTGTGAATGGTGAGCGCTACAGAGCAATGATCAACGAGTTCTTTTTGCCGCAACTTGATGAATTGGGATTGGAAAACATGTGGTTCCAACAGGACGGTGCAACGGCACACACTGCACGTGCCACAACTGATATGCTGAAGGATGCATTTCCCGGGCGCCTAATCTCCCGTTTTGGCGATTTGCACTGGCCAGCAAGATCGCCTGATTTGACCGCTCCAGACTTCTTTTTGTGGGGCTTTTTGAAGTCGCGGGTTTATGTCAACAAGCCTCAGACTCTTGCAGCTCTTAAAGACAATATCCGTCAACAATGTGAGGACCTATCGCCGGAAGTTTTGGCCAAAGTGATGGAAAATGCCATAAAAAGGGCTCACATGACAATCAACTGTGGCGGCGGCCATTTACATGACATCATATTCTCGACTTGATGTAAAAAAAATTAAAAGACCAAATAAAAATAATCCACAAGAAGAATCAAAGTTTTTAATTTTTTTTTTAAATTACAGCCAAAAAACATCGGAAGGTTATTTTTGCGCCACCTTGTACAATGGAAAATTGTATTCGATACTTGATGGTTCGTTAAACATCATCCCAATGTGGGTATTCGATTAATCGATAACGTGTAGAAGTCTCTCACTCGTTCACTGATGCGTTTATTAAGCCCCGGCTTTTCCAATCTGTATTGCATTGTCTGCTTATCGGGAAATCATTAGAGATCATTCATTAAATTCTTGGATCAGTTTAATCAACCGTCTCCCTAGAATACTATAAATAAATTTTGAAGAGGCACGAGAACATCCCAAGTTTGTACTTTGCCCCAAAAGCAATTAGTTTTAACGACATCGTTAAATTCAGAGTGCTCGTTGAAGAGCCAGTACACTGGTTTAAGGAAATTGTAAGTTTTAATTTCAATCGTTTTTGTCTAGTAAACGTATAAGCGAAAAAGATTGAATAAAAACCTATTTTAAAAGTTCCTTAAGTAAGTTGACAGTTTTTGTCACACCCTAATTTTGCTGACGTTGCCACCATAGATGGTTGATAGAAGTGAATGCCTTCATTTACTAATTAATTAAGCGAAATATTCAGTTAAAGATGCATTTTTAACACCAACGTCTGGCGTCTGAACGCGGGGTTGTTATTACTTGAAAACAACTCTGACGACGTCATCTGCTAACAATCTACTCGTACTACGCTTCGGTTAAATCAATTGCAATATGGGAGCCTGCTTTGGGGGTGGAATCGGAACGTGCAATGAATGAGCTCTTTTATTAAGCGAACAAAGGAGGTATATAAGAGGTACGAGTATGTACGCGACGTAAAAAATAAATCGAAATATAAGGGAAAATATCTAAGCCGCTCTATGAAAAGAAGGTGCATGCTGCAGTTCCCGAGAAAGTACATCAGTTCACCAACAACAACAAAAACACAAAGCCCTTTCAATCACTTGCTGTTCCACTCGTTTTTAATTCGCGTACACAAGGCAGTTTTGTTTTATTTTTTCATTTAATGGAAATCCTGCTTTTACAAGCACTAAGCTTCCCTACTTGCAGTGTGTACAGTACGATGAGTCATATCCAAGGTCTGAGGACATTTTATTGAGGGCGTTTTTTTTTTTAATTTTATTTTGTGTAATTTTAATCTTGATGTGCGTTTTGAGGCTTATGTCACCTTCTGTCTCTGGGTTTGGCCGGCTTGGTTTTATTATCCAAGGAGTCGGTGTAAGTGCATATGTTCGATGCTTCCTTCTGAAAGTGATGTGTTGAAGACGGTTATTGTCTTGCTTAAAATATTTTTTTATGTATTATGAAATCGAAATTTATAATGGAAGTTGGTAAAGAGTTGAGGTTTTTTAGATTAGCTTTGTGTAGGTAAACTAAGTAAATGTTTTATTGGTAATTTCAATTAATTGAATTGAGAGCGGTTACTTCGCTTCCTACTGGTACACCTGTGGGGTTCGCAAAATAATTGTCACGCTTATAATAATAATAATTATAATAATATTGAGGATATAGCACACTGTAACATTGGTCTAATGAGCCCCTGCTAATAGCAGTTTTTTTTCCAGACTCACAGGTCTTATATGACTTGTATTTGAGAGAAACCTTTGGTTCGATGAGGAATGCCGCCAGGCACATGCAGCCAGGAACGTGGCTTTTCAATTAATGCTGCAGACAAGAACCAGAGCGGCTGAGAGTGCTGCCCGCGAGCTCTACGGACAAAAAAGAAGGGAGGAACACCAACTTCTCAGAAGGAAAAAGAAGGAGCACGAGAAGCGAGTGGTCGAATCAATCGAGGGTCGCTACTGCAGGTTAAGTTAGGTTAGGTTAGAGTGGCTGTCGGCACAAGGCCGACACACTTAGACCAGAGTTAGGTCCATTGTGATGCCACACGGATCGAGGGGTTTCCCCACTACTAGTTAAACCTTTTAGAGCTTCTTATGAAGCGCGATAAACTTCTAACGTCAGCGTTAGCCAAGTCGTTAAGATTATTAAGCAAGAAATCTCCCAGATAAAGATTTATATTATGGGATAGAGCTGGACATGTGCAGAGAAGGTGAAGTATAGTCTCCTCCTCCTCCTCGTCCAAGCAACTTCTAGAGAAATCGTTCGAATAAACGACAAGCCTCAATGCGTGCTTGCCTATCAGACAGTGCCCTGTAATTGCACCTATAGTGGAGCTAATATGCAGTCGATTTAGTGAGATCAGACTCTTAGAGCGTCGCAGATCCAGCTTGGCCAGATGTGCTTAGTCGCTAGACATGTATTACTACTTGTCCACCTAAGGTTTGTTCTCTCGATTGCAGATAGCTTGAATAAAAGTTTGCAGGTAGCGCTTGCGATACCCAGAGAACCTTTTTCAGGTAAAAGGGGGAGTTTGGTTCCCTTGTTGGCAAGTTCATCAGCCCTGCAGTTTCTAGGAATATCTATCATAAGAGATGAACGGCAGTCGAGGGCTGCAATGGAATTTAAAGATACTGAATCCACGGACTTGATCGCGGCCTGACTGTCCGAGAAGATACGGATATCCTTTGTGGATATCACATTTCTCTTCAGCCACGTCAGGGCTTCTTTTAACACCATAATCTCCGCCTGGAATACGCTACAGTGATTAGGAAGACGGAAGGAGAGACTCAGATATAGCCTTTCGGGGAAAACGCCGCCACCAACCCCGTCACTAGTTTTTGATCCATCGGTGTAGAAGTGGATCGCTTTTCTTCCTCAAATTCAGCGTCCTCCCAAAATGATCTGGAAGGAATAGTGACTTGAAAGTTCTTCACGAACTGTAATTGGGGTATGGTGTAGTCTATGTTTCCTGGTAGAGACTCAAATGAGTCCAGAATGATGGTGTGGCCAATATTATTGTTAACCCACTGCGAGGTAGCCTTAAGGCGGCCAGCAGAACAGGCTGCTGTTTGCCTACTAAAAATGTCGAGGGGTAACAGATGTAGGAGGATGTCTAGTGCAGAGGCAATGTTCGAAAATTCTACCAAAGGGTAAAACGATCCACCCAAGAATACAAGGCCCGAACAGAAGCTTGCCGAGTTGAGCATGGGAATACAGTAGTAGATTCACAGTCGGTGCTGATGATTTGGAAAGAACACTTCTGCAGACTGTTAAACGGCGGAGACAGCCAACAACCCGCTGTCAGGGAGAATGATCTGTTCAGCTTGGTCGATGATAGCCAAAACTTCCGTCCACCCGACCTACACGAAGTGAGGATAGCGGTATCAAAACTTAAGTTCAACAAAGATGCTGGATCGGATGGCCTGCCGGCCGAACTTTTCAAAGCAGCGGGAGATGGCTTGGTAAGGAGCATGCACCAACTCATCTGTAAAATTTGGTCAGATGAAATCATGCCCGACGAATGGAACCTCAGCATCGTGTGCCCCATCCACAAGAAAGGAGATACTGTAAACTGCGCCAATTACAGAGGAATAGTTCTCCTGAAGGTCGCGTATAAGATCGTGTCGACTGTATTGTGTGAACGACCAAAACCTTTCGCCAACAACCTGATCCCATATCAGTGTGGTTCTAGGCGAGGAAAGTCAACAATCGACAACATTTTCACACTCCGACAGATCTTGGAAAAAACCCACGAATTTCAAATCGATACAAAACCATCTATTTATCGACTTCAAAGTCGCCTTTAATAGCGTATATAGGGACGAATTATACAAAGCCATGTCAAGTTTAGGCATCCCCGCCAAACTCATCCGTTCGTGCAGGATGACGATGGAGAAATCTCGCTGCTTCGTCAAAGTCGGCAAGAACACCACCGAGCCATTTGATGTTGAAAAAGGGTTGAGACAAGGCGACGCTCCATCATGTACTTTCTTTAACATTGTTCCAAAAACCATACCACGTCGAGTTAATCGGTTCTCGTCAGATCACCGCAATTAAACGACGTTGGGCGCGGTTAGTACGTAGATAGGGGACCCTTTGAGAATAACCGCGTGTCGTTGGCCGGTCCCATCTACAGAGTTGAGGTAGATAATACATACGTGGTATCACAATGGACCTAAATTGGTGTAAGTGTGTCGGCTTCTGCCGACAGCCACCTAAATCTAACCTAACCTAACCTAACATCGTTGTTGAAGCAATTGTACGGAAGTCACAACAGAACACCAGAGGCACAATTTTTCAAAAGTCCGTTCAACTACTTGCCTATGCTGATGATATTGACATTATTGGGAGAACGCGGCGAGCTGTCAGTGGTGCATTTGCAAGCATCGAGACGGAGGCGGCGAAGATGAGTCTGGCTGTTAATGAGGACAAAACGAGTGTATGCTGTCAACGAGAAATGACTCTCAACATTAACGACTCGGACAAAACGTCACGATGTACAGATACAACTTCGAAGTAGTTAAGGACTTTGTCTACCTGGGCTCCACTATCACTTCGCAAAATGACATCGGCGCATAGACCAAGCAAAGAATCACTCTTGCCAATCGCTGTTTCTTCGGGCTAAGAAGGTATCTAAGAAGTAAAGCCCTCTTTCATAGAACCAAGGAGATATTATATAAGACCTTAATCATCCCGGTGCTGCTGTATGGTACAGAAGCATGGACCCTGTCAAAAGTGAATGACAACCTTCTAGGATGCTTTGAGAGAAAGATTCTTCGATTGATATTCGGTCCAGTTTCTGACGATAAAGTGTGGAGAAAAAGATTCAACGACGAACTATACGGGCTATACAGCAACGCTGATATGGTCAAATAGCTAAAAAAAACGGCTGAGATGGCTGGGACACGCGGAGCGTATGGACAACAACGCACCAGACCGACGAGTCTTCGAATCCACCCCTGACGGTGAACGCAGCAAAGGAAGACCCCACCTTAGGTGGTGCGCACAATTGGAGAACGACATCAACCAACTTGATGTGCGTAACTGGAGGATGGACCGAGCTAGTTGGAGGGGCTTGTGGGTTGAGGCCGTGGTCCACCCCGGACTGTAAGCGCCACCAAGTGTAAAGTAAAGTAAGTTAGTATTTGAGAATCTTGCTCTGACGTAGCCTTGGCAAGGTCGCGCACTTTACATCTACATATTTCAGAATATGGTCTGAAGTTTCAGCTGTCTCACTGCGGAATCGGAAAAGATTCCTTCGGTCAGGTTAACTCGACACAAAAACAAACAACGACTACTACTATATGCAAAGTTGGAGAGCGAAAAGCATAACCTCCAATCTTTATTGGATCTACTTGTGATACTCTAGTATATTCGCACCTTTAAAGTCAAGAAAAACCAATTATCGCATCAATCCATCAGTTTTATCGATGAAAATTGGGATTTTCAAAACTTTTTTATAACTCCTAAACGGGGCAAAATAGACCCTCTTTCCCCATTCCGATATTGAAAAATGCTTGTATTTTGTCCCCCTACAAAAAAAACCGCTATTTTATTGCCGCGCCTAAGTTATCGTACCTACTCATGCTTTTTAAAAAATAAAAATGGCTTGACCTCAATACACATTTTTGATTTTAAATAAAATATACAACCAAAATATTCGTTTTACGCGTATGAATCAAAGCGCCAGGAATTACTGTGCGAATAAAAAATGACATTTGTTTCGAACGTTTATAAGCTCAGATAAAAGCGTTTCAAACTTGTGGTTCGGAGTACTTCGCACCCGCAAATGGTTCGAGAACCTAGGTATAGGCCTTGTATAAGTAAATAAAGGCCTATAATACATAAATAATTATAAATAAATATATACAAACATCAAGTAGATCTAAGTACATTCAAAACATAAATTTTAAAGGTTTCTCTTATGCAAATTCTAAAAAAGTCTAACGTAGTACAAACTGAATTTGCTTCCCTGATGCAACGAGAAACCGGTTCGTTACGACCAAATTTGTATCCGTGAAATTGGTCGTAAAAAAGAACATATTCTCTTGAATTATAACTAGGAACGCAAATCGATTTTAGTACAAGCGGTTGTGCACATTTAATATGATAATTAAGTATATCTCTAATAAACATTATCGCAAAACATGTACGTCGATTTACCAAACTCTGCATACCAAATAAAAGACATCTAATTTCATAAGATGGAATATCATTACCCCAGTGAAGTTTATAATACATAAACCTTGAAACATTATTTACGAATTATTGTAATAAGGGTTCCCAACCGTGCTGCAGTACTCAAGCGCTGATCGAACAAGAGAGATAAAAAGAGTTTTTATAGTATACGGATCTGTTAATTCCTTACTATTTCTTTTGATAAATCCTAAGCTTTGGTTGAATTTATTTATAATAAAATCGATGTGAGGAAGAAAAGAAAGTTTGGTATCAAGGATAACACCTAGATCTTTGTTTGCACTACACGATCCAATGAAGTACATACTATCAATTTGATAATCATAATAAATTGGAGAAATTTTACAAAAACAAGACATGACTTGGCATTTTGAAATATTAAGATGTAGGAAGTTTATACTACACCATTCTGCCAATTTGTTCAAATCATTATTTAATAAAGCACAAACAACAGAGCATTTTATACTTTCATATAGTTTGGGGTCGTCCGCAAAAAGAAGACAATGAGATTTTAGAAAGATTTTAGGAATATCGTTTATAAAAAACTAGAACAATAATGGGCCTAAATGGCTACCCTGAGGAACACCAAATGGAACCAGTATTTGATTAGAATGCCGATCGTCAATCTCAACCACTTGAACTATTGATGTTAAATAAGATTTCAACCACTCAAGAAACTTAGAATGTAACCCCAATTCCAAGAGTGTGTGTAAGAGAATATGATGGCTAACGCGGTCAAATGCTTTGGCAAAATCTGTAAAAATTATATCGGTTTGACGAGTTGATTCCAAATTATTTATAATATAATTTGTCATTAATGAAAGATTGGTGGGTATAGATCTTTCAGAAATAAAGCCGTGTTGGAAATCAATACAATTTTTTTTTAATTGGAAAGTAAGCTTGTCACAAACTATTTTCTCAAATAACTTAAGTAGAGCGGATATTTTTCAGATTGGTCTATAATTTGTAATTTCTTGCTTAGATCCAGATTTGTAAATTGGTGTTATATAAGAGAGTTTCCAACAATCTAAAAATGCACATGCGAAAGCGATAGGTTAAAAATAGCCGTCAAAGGAATATTTAATGATGATGCACATTTGAGCAATAAGATTTGTGCGATCCCATCAGGACCTGCCGTTTTATTGGTATCTAATCCTGATAAGGCTGATTTTTCAGGAGACGATGAAACCATAGACCCTATATTAACGATGGTAGAAACTTTAGGTAAATTTGCATAATTTGGGGTTTTTTGGAATAAACAGACTGAAAATAAACAGCAAAGAGGCTGCAGATTTGTTGAACAGCACTCGTTGACTCGTTCTGGTATTTCATACAGCTTGGATACCCATTGCATTTTCGCGTAGAGTTAATATATTTCCAAAAATTAAACATCTTCAAATTACGTAAGCCTAGCTTCCATCAACAAACGTTAAATGGTTGACGAGCAAATACAACTTGTGATTGCCAACACCTTAAGTGGGGGGCTTTAGTTAGGACGCTTCACGGCTTGCCATAGCCGATCATCAGTGCCGGTCTATTTTATTCAATATTCAATATCGAAAAACATTTTCCGCACTGGGATGAATCTAGATCAGCGTCTTCTAACGCAAACTCTACTCTACCATCAATAGTATCGAAAATAATAAATATCGAAAAATTATTTATGAGGGCTTTTACGCAGAAAATCCGAAGACTCATATAATTCGTTTCGAATGCGCAAATAATGCAACTCCGAAACTTTAAAAATAAAAGAATAACTCTGCCGGGAAGCGTCATTCATCTTTTTTAAGATCTAACACTCAATTGAACGACCGACTCATCATCAACAAAATAATGTTTTTTTCTCAGCTTTAATTACAAAAAAAAAACATAGGGACGGGCTACAGTCCGCTTGGGCGAACTGTTGGATACCCTATTCTTATTCCTATCCCTCATAAGTGGGCGTGACAAAAGTCTAAGTATGGTTAAATTGTTAAGAACGCTCTACATATTTTGTTATATAACATTTAAAGGATTTTATCAAAAAAAACGCTCCCTAGCTCAAACTTGGGTGTTTCAATAAAATTGTTTTATTTAATTGTGGGCGTGTCAGTAGGCGGATTTAAAAAAAAATTAACACATGAGCATAAAGGGCCCCTAGAGAGTATATATTATAAATTTCAGCTCCCTAGCTCAAACTTTGGATTTTCAAAAAAATTGTTTTATTTATTTATGGGCGTGTCAGTGGGCGGATTTTGAAAATATTTATACATGAGCTTAAAGGGCCCCTACAGAGTATATATTATAAATTTCAGCTCCCTAGCTCAAACTTTGGATTTTCAAAAAAATTGTTTTATTTATTTGTGGGCGTGTCAGTGGGCGGATTTTGAAAATATTTATACATGAGCTTAAAGGGCCCCTAGAGAGTATATATTAAAAATTTCAGCTCCCTAGCTCAAATTTTGGTTTTTCAATAAAATTGTTTTATTTTTTTGTGGGCGTGGCAGTGGGCGGATTTTGAAAATTTTATATCCCGAGCAGTTTTAGGAGTCATAGATCATATATAAAAAATTTCAGCTTCCTAGCTCAAAATTCGATTTTTTCCAAAATTTTGTTTTTTTGAGTTTGTGGGCGTGTCTGTGGGCGGATTTCAAAAATTCGTAAACTTGATTATTTCGGGACCCTAGAGGGTATATGGTTAAAATTTCAGCTCTCTAGGTCCAGTTTAAAGGCCTAATTTTTGCCGACGGACGGACGGACGGACGGACGGACGGACGGACGGACGGACGGACGGACGGACGGACATGGCTAGATCGACATTACTATCGATGCTGATCATAAATATAGTAACTTTTAGGGGTCTACGGGCAATATTAAGGTATGTTACAAACTATGCGTCAAAATTAATATACCCCTAGAATAGGGTATAATTATGCCGGCAAAGAATTGCAAAAATCAGTTCTAGGTACTCGTACATACTTTGGGCGGCAACGTTAAACTCTTCCTTTGTCTCCTGAATTATAAATTAAGAATTTGTACGCTAGTAGGGGTGAACAAAACGTAGGAAACGCCATAACAATGTGACACTATTCACGAACAATATTAACACCCTTTAACTTCATTTCATATCCCTTCTACAGTATGGCAATGAAAGACACTCCATAAAAGTATCTCAGGACCCTCTAACAAATGCAGCAAAATTTCCTGCAGTATAATTAATTAACTCGATTGAAATAATTTATGACTCACCATGATATATTAGTTTTTTTATTTGTAGAAAATAATACAAAGAAAATCTTTAGTTTTATTTGTTTTTTGTAAGACACTAGAGCACGTTTAAAATATCTTCGATATTTTTTTCTTTTCGGTGAAATAACTGTTGATTGAAAAATATCACTTGTTTAAAGAAATTATTGTATAAATAAATTGAAATATTTTTTTTAAAAATTCTTATTCTTGACTGAACGTACGAGAGGTCTCCGTAAAATTTGCCCGCAATGCAACAAACGTGGATTTCAACTGAAATCTTTCCTGAATGTGGTCGAGTTTTTATACCGACCTTAGGCGAATGAGTATCTTTTGTTGGGTTCGAACTACACTGTGACTGTGGCTGTGCAATGGCAGCGTAGAAGTACCTCTACTCCAATCCGAAACCAATGATTTGGCTATTGTCTTGTCGCTGTTCTTGAACGAGAATTTTGCTTTCATATTAGCAGAATAAGAACGATATAACAATCACACATACCTAAACGATGGATTTGGCTGGAGGTTGGAGTTGGATAGCATTGATAAGTGGATGGAAATTCGACGGATTCACGCGATTCCAGCACACGTAAATGTTGCATTAGTTATTATTTGGGTGTGGTGATGGTGAAATTTGATTTGCAATTTGTGTGGATGGAAATTAAGGGGAAGTAGAGGACAAATAGTGTTGCCGAGGTTACGAATGATGAAGACAAATGCTTTTTCGGATTGGTTACTTAAATCATTTCAATTTCTCAAGCGCTTTTGACAGAGTAAATAATTAAAATATCTTTTTGGGATCGGCAGTACTGCATTCGGTGAAATGAATTGAAAGCTTTCTATTTCATAGATTTCAGAGTGGTGACCTCCGATTTTTTCTTTCGTTGCCACAAGGGTCAATCCTTAATACCATCAATTGTTTCTATGCTTTGCTTATGAATGGTTAAACTTCTATCTGCCAACAAATCTATGCTGATAATAATCGATTATACTTGGCTAGGCCATTTACTAATATGTACAACCAAACTTATTTAAATTTAAATGAGGAGCTTTGCAATATTTAGGGGAGGACGGGGCACAGAGGACCAGCGGGGCACATAGGACTTTCTGTTTAAAAAGTTAAGTAAGTGACTCAGCCAGAAAGTTAAACGAAATAATAAAAGCGCCCATCTAGCTCCTCAGTTGGTTATTGTCTATCGTGCGCGCGAGTGTTCTCCAGTGGAATAAATAAAAAGTTTATTGTTTTTTAAGGTAAGTTTATAAAAAAAATGTATAAAAGTGAAGTTTTTATGTCGAAAACAGTGAGTTTAGTAGTGCTTTGTGCTTGACAAATATGTCAATAGCACTTTTTAAAAGGCATTCGTATTGGGGCACAGAGGATTAGGGCGGACCTCTGTGCCCCCTATAGAAAATAAAGTCGATTAATTTTTGAATGTTTTTGTTCCAGTTGGTACACAACTATTAAACAATTGCAAAAAATAAAAAAAATACCACTAGAAGGGCAATCCCAGTCGCAGAAGCTCGAGCTCATCTTAGGAAGACAACAATGACGCCAATACTTGTTGCATTTATTGCACCGATACATTTTTTAAATTAAAAGAAAATGAAAGCTGGATCCAGTGTCGTGGTTGTAAAAAGTGGGCACGGCCGGAGCAGAGGACGACGACAACTATATAACGTGTTTACATGGCGCTTAAATTCAGCTTAAAAAAAATATTTATAACATTTATTATTTATATTTATTTAATTTGTTTATTTTTTACCAATGAAGTTAATAAAATGTTTAATTTATTTATTGATTTAAAAGAATAAATACCTAGATACATTGAAGATTATCCGTTCTTTTACTTTTGGAGCAGAAGATGTTTCATAGGGGGCGTAGAGGACTACCTAGGTCCTATGTGCCCCAACAATGGGGCACAGCGGACCAAATTCATTTTGTATGCACTTTTAATTTTTAGAACAGTTGTGATAGCAATTATTTGCTTATTTAATGTTGACACCTAAAGGTATTTGGTAAGGAAATTTGAGCCTTTTTCCTTCATTCAATATATTTTAATAAATTGGCAAACGTTAAGTGGTCCTCTCTGCCCCGTCCTCCCCTACTCTTGTTTTAGTACTATTGAATTACTGTAAGATTCAACAAGACGTAGGTAATTCCCATATCAATCCATAAACTAACCCTCAGTACTACTGTTTGCTTCTTCTTTTTATTAACGATGAGGTTATGATCTGGACTAAAACAATCATTCCCCCCCCCCCCTTCCAGGTCATCGGTTTGACCTCAAAAAGTCAGGCCTCCTGATTTCGAATCACTTCATCAGTGAGGCCAATCAAATGCAGATGTTGTTGTATTTGTGGTATCCAGTTTTAAGGACTGATTTTTATTCGCGATTGTATAGGAACGTTGATTGATATTGCCTTTATGACGGGGTTCGTAGGATCACATCTTTGAAGATGTAGGAGGTTCATATCTTCCTGGGTAAGCAGCTGTATCATATCCAGAAAGATATGGCCCTCATATAATTCGAATAGAACTCATGATCTTTTTCTTCTTCCTTAATGGCGGTGAGGCGATGCTGACGAAAAAAACAATATAGTGCGGCAGTGTGCGTCAAATGGAATGCCTATTTTAGCAGCGTGGGTACCGACATGCCAATGGCAAGTGCTAAGAAATATTAGGCATTAACGGCCCATACACGGCCTAAAACCTAGCTTCTCCGACCACTTGCTTACAATTTTAAGCCGAATCCGAACGGAGAATTTGAGAATTGATAATTGATACTCTTGGATGTTTTTCAGGCGTTCGCAAGAGGTGGGGCAGTGGAAAAACTCTAGATGTTAATTGGCCCGGCCAGCTTTTGAACCGGTGACCTTTGGATTAGTAGTCCGACACACTAACCACTGAGCCCCTGCGCCCGACAATGGCCAGTGCTAATTGCTGCAGTTCTGGCAACCTCATTTCGGGTTCGATTTATTATATCATGAGTTCTGTTATCAATATAACAAAAATTAATCAAATAAGAACTTCCAAGATCCCGGGAAGCCTTCACGTTAAAGCTATCTCGAAAAAATGGAGCGCAACCGGCTCAGTTGGTACTGTCATGTTCAAAGGAGAGATCCTACGAACCCTCTCTGCAAGGCAACATCAATCAATGTTGCCATACAAACGCGAAAGAAAGGCAGGTATGTATAAATATAAAACTCCTGGATCACACAAATACAGCAGCAGCAGCATTTGTTTATCCTCAGCGACGAAATGATTCACAAATAGGCCAGCCACTTTTAAAAAATTTCGACGGGTGCATGCTCCTATTATTGATTATTGTTTGATCGTCCTTTTACGGCACCGGTGACCAATGTAATGTGAGTTCACGATTTTAAATCGCATTTTTATTTTTCTAACAATCCTTAGATGTCTTTACGGAATTGCGCTTGCGATTTAAGAATTTAAGTTAGAACAAAATAAAGATTATTTAACAAACATTTTCTAACGAAGCTTAATATTTGGGTCTCATTTTGGATAAAACTAAGCTGGAAACCTATAGGTTACTTCGGGTTAAGCAGGCTTATGACATCTGTTGTCTTGAAAACAGTGGACACCATAAGCCAATCGCGATTCCTGGGAGAACCATCGATAAATTCAGTCACCGACATCTAAGACCCCTAAATCCTCCAGGCTATCAAAGAGCCTTCACACAAGCTGAACCCCTAAAAGAAAAAGTGCGGACACTCGCTAGCAGTTTTCCCTTGCAAAAAAGCCATTTGTAAGAAATGGGGCCTTCAACCTTATTCTACTCACTAGTTCAACATATACATATCTGAGCAGTAAGACCGATACTTATGTACAATGTGGCTGTCTGCTGGACTGTCTAAGACCAAGCGGTTAATCGTGACAAACGAAGCAATGTCCAACGATCAGCTATTTATCTGCGAGCGGAGCACTTTGCCGCAGTACTGGACATTCCGTTGCACCTCACACCCTCATCAACTTTAGAACAACAACGGTTGCTAGCGCAGCAGTTCGCCTCAATGCAAGCTACAGTTGTCTGCGAAGGAAAGCGACCCCTCTGCTATTCTGAAGACATTCAGAATCCTGCCAAAAAACATAGACTACAGGTTGGTGGGGTTTAAACGATTTTGATTACTGATAGGATACAGGGTTTTACCGTACGAAGCCAAACACTAAGCTATATAAGGCGCAGAACGATCTCCATCACTGTTCCAAGCGCAGCTCGCCGAAAGAGAACAGAGAACCAATAAGAAATCGCATCACTGGAATACGTTTTTTTGGAGCCACCCGGATTTATACGATAACCTCAGAAGTTTTCTCAGCTCCACATCATCCAGATTCTCCTGTTGATTCTAAGGGCCAGGCAATCGCTTAGTAGATAACGAAAGGATTCTTTTTTTCAACGACCTGAAGTTTCTGCAATAATCGTTGTGAAGTACGCTCAGCAACCGCGCCGTTTGAAGTAGGCCTGTCCAGTGTCCTGTCAGCATCGCCGTCAGCCTTGCAGTTTAGTTCGATCATGGCTTGAGATCTCTTTTTTTTAACCGCTGGCCAGAGTTCTCTTGTGTACCTGCATGTTTCGAGGTTTGTTCAATTCACTCAGCGGAGTTCTTGTAGATTTTTGGGCCAGTTATGCATCCATCTTCGATCCATATCTTGCCAGGTTATCCGCTTCCACATTACGCGAGATATCCTTGTGTCCCGTTACCCAGCATAAGGACACCGTGCCGGTAGGTGATATCTCGTCTATGTTTTCTGGACTGCATCAATGCCCTCACTTGACTACTGCTTACTCCATGACTTAAACAGCCACAGGGAAATAAATCACAGATAACAAAATCTTGAATTTTAAACATATTGCATTGATCGATTTAAAAATTAAGCTGACGAAGGCGCCTGATAGACAACCGACACTATATGCATAAATTCTAGATTTTGCCAATTCGAGATTTTTTTTTACTCTAGTTCGAGATTTTGTTATGCAGCTTTTTAAAATGCGATTCTCAGTTTATGACTCTTAAACAGCCTGATGAAAACTTCAAGGTGCCTGCCCTAATAGAGGTAGACTACACCATATCCCAGCTAAAGTCTGCCAGCAACTTCCAAGTCACCATACCCTCCACATTATTCTAGAAGGAATGCGTTTTGTTAGAGATCAATTCTACATCGGCCAGCTGATACAAAAACGTGGTAGTTACTAGTTAGCAGTGGCGAGGCGCCCATATAACTCGATTCACGCTGGGTTACCTTTTAAAATTCTACCTTTCAACAATGTTTCAATCCAACAAGCAACATGCATATTAATGTGTGTATATAAACATAAGATTTGTATGTTTCCTACACCTGCACTTGCAAGCAACAAATTCTACCAACCCACCACCTGCTATTCACCTGCTCTCATATCGTTCTACTGCTCTACGCACACAAATACTCACACCATTGCATACCTATATAAGAATACCCCATAAGAAACACATACGCAAAGCGATAGCAACACAAAGCATAGTAACCCGGAAATTTTCGCGTTATGAAATATGTGGCTGGTTAGAACAAATTGGCTTTCTTTCCTTGTTTTCCCCTTATCGTTCACCGCGTTTGACTCCTCTCTGTTTGATACACGCTTCCTTATGCAAAAATATAACCCGCTTTTCAGCGACTTATTGGGCGAGTTTTGTATGTAGCTGAGGTGAGTTCTGTTTGAAAAATTCAGTTGTGAAGCAGACTGCGAATTTTAACTTAAAGTAATATTGAGTGGAATTATTGCTGTGCAATATATAATTATTTAAAGTGATCGAAAACAGTGAAAAGTGTGAGAAGTGTGAAAAGTTTAAATTGTTTTGTTTTCAGTTAGATTCAGCAAAGGAGAAAATGGCATTATTAACAGTAAATTGTTGTTTAGTAGATTTGCTTTTGGAAGAAGAAAATTATTTTTGTAAGTTGAGTTTTCTTAAAAAAAAAGTTATAGAGATAGGACGCTCTACTCCATCTATGAAAATAGATTATAAGCGCAAGGATGGTTTTGTTTCGCATTTCAACGCATCCATATATCAAAAATATACTTGGTTGACTGGTAGTTGTAAGCTCAATAAAATGTTTTGTTTTCCTTGCCTCCTTTTTTCTAATTCTCCTAGTGTTTGGAGTCGCAAGGGCTACGCTGACATAAACAATTTAATTATTTCGGCAAATAAACATGTCAAGACGGAAAAACACATTCGTAGCTGTTTATCTTTGCACGAATTCAGTACTGATCGTATTGAAACCTCGTTAGGTAATTCCTTTGTAGCTCACAACAAAAAAGTTGATAGAAACCGTAAACTAATGGAACGTTTTATAGATACGGTAGTTCTTTTAGGCAAACAGGAACAAGCATTTCGGGGTCATAATGAAAAGCCAGCAATTATGCCGAAACACTTTTATACTTATCTAAGTATGACCAGTTAATGGACTCTCATTTGGAACAGTGTTCAAGTGCACGTAATCCGGTTTTTTCGGGTCTATCAAATGACATCCAAAACGATTTAATACAAAGTATAGCCGCAGTGATCAAATGCGAAATTAAAGTAGAAATAAGTGAAACGCGATTTGTGTCCATCATGATTGATGAAACACCAGACATGAGCCATAGGGAGCAACTTAGTGCCGTTTTGCTTTACTTATCGGAGGAAGGAGTAGAGGAAAGGTTTCTTGGGTTTTTTGACGTGAGTGAGAGTCGAAATGCCGATGCGCTCTCAAAACACATTTTCAATGTACTTGATGTATACGGTTGCAAGGAGAAATTAGTTGGGCAATCTTACGATGGGGCCGCGGTTATGTCAGGGGCAGTAGGGGTGTTAAAAAAAGAGTCCTGGATGCTTGTCCAATGGCTTATTTTATTCCTTGCTACGCACATGTTTTAAATTTTGTGTTACCTCAATCACTGGAAAATATACCTGAATTAAAAGTTTTTTTTGGCAATATAAACACAATAGCACGCTTCTTTAATAAATCAACTAAACGTTCAAATATTTTAAAACAAATAGCAAACAGACGCATGCCGGGAGTATCAGAAACTCGCTGGCATTACCATTCCCGAATAGTTAACGTTATTTTTAACTGTAGATTAGATATTATTGAAACTTTTAAGCAAATATTAGACCATCCAAAAGAATGGTACACTGACGCACTTTCAATGGCAGAAAGTTTATTGTTTAAGTTAGAAGGGAAAGATTTTTGCTTTTTACTGCACGCGGTTTCCGAAATATTTGCTAAAACCGATTTATTGTTTAATTTAATACAAAATTAACAAACAGATGTTGAAGTTGCTAAGCGAGAAATCGAGTGTTTTGAGTCTTGGCTTTCTACTGAGTTTCTAAACAAATTTGATTTAATTTTTGAAAGTATAAATGGTTGTGCTGAACCTCCACGGAAACGCCGATTACTTGATTTTGATTTAAAGACTCACTATAAGCGCCTTTTTAAAGAAATAAAGGACAATATTATATCTCAAATTAAGACACGATATAAATCTTTCACGGATTTAATTTTTTTGGATTTACTCAATAAATCAAAATACAGTCGTTTTGCTCAGTCAAGCCCAGATGATAAAATATCTTCGGTGATTAACTTTTTCCCTGGAATTTTCGATTTTGCAGGTTTAAAAAATGAGCTGAAAGTTCTCTATACTACGTCTTCACTTCAACCACTTGACGTTTTATCCCTCTATAAACATTTAAGAAGTGAAATATTGTGTGAAACATTTCCCCAAATCTTAAAATTAAATGGACTATTTTTTACACTACCAATGACTGTTGCTTCCGTGGAGAGATCTTTTTCCACTCTGAAAAGAGTTCATACATATTTGAGAAATTCTCAAGGAGAAGACAGGCTTTCTGATTTAGCACTTTTATCCATAGAAAAGCGACTCCTTATAAAAATAAAAAGTAGGCCTAACTTTTATGAAAGAGTTCTTGCAGAATACGTGAAAAAAGGTAGAAGAATAGACTTAGAGTACAAATAAAAAAAAATATTTAACAAAACTTCTCACATTTTTTTCCAAATTCTACTGTTTTAGATTTTAAAAAATATTAATCATTAATATTTTCTCTTTTTAACTTTGTACAAAAACTATTTTTAAAATATTTTTATATATTAAAATATTTTTATATATTATAGATATAAAATCTATACATTTTTGTAAATATTATGCGTGAAGCTTTTTAATTTAAATTTTTATTTATGTATTTATTTATTTAACAAACCGTGATTTAGAAGTTCCTTTTTTTTATTACTTACTATCAATTTTCTTTAATGTACAGCATTTGCATCTGCCAAAAGAATTCTTTCGAAGCCACTTTTATTATACTTTAGGTTCATTGTAAATTTAAGCTTAAATGACTTGAAGTATAAAAAATTGGCTTGAATTGCTTTACTTCTATGCGATTTGTAGTGCACAATATAATTTCAGAAAGCGTTTGCAGGTGCATATTTTTTCCGACTTACCATTTAACATTTTGCACGCCACGCCACTGCTAGTTAGAAATGTTTACTCAGGCAGGCTGAATCTCAGCCTCTTGTTCTATATTCCGAATCACTGCAGTGTTATAAATGAAGTCCTGCCAAAGGAGGCTTGCCAAAAGAAATTATGGTTGAACCGGCGGACCAGTAGGGATGCAGTAAAGCGGGAAGGTTATGATCCCTTTAATCCTGATCATTTCTTCGTCGTTTTGGAAGAAG
Source organism: Portevinia maculata (assembly GCA_949715645.1). Taxonomy (NCBI): domain Eukaryota; kingdom Metazoa; phylum Arthropoda; class Insecta; order Diptera; family Syrphidae; genus Portevinia; species Portevinia maculata. Next base: position 288,907,740 of record OX454525.1, on the reverse strand, counting down.
AAGTAGAAGGGTGAATGGCCTTGAAGGTGTCGTACACTTTCACAAAAAAAGCTACCCTTTCACAAGTGATACTGTTGAAGTAACAAGGATGTCAGAAGTATTTTTCTGTAAAAATTGTATGCATTCTCTGAATTTTCCTTCTATTTCAATGCGGTTTGAATCACCGCATCCTCGCAAAGTTTTTTCTTGTACTGTCTCACTAGTTATCTCACTGATGAGGGTTCTAAACATATCATATAATATCTTTGCATGCTTATATCCAAAACCATTGTCCTTCGCAGACAACACTGTTATAAAATAACATTCTAACGCGTTTCGTGCTAGTGGCCAATTACAAAAATATTATATTACTTCTACAACGAGTAAAAACATACGCGCACCGCCCTCAAATTCATAATTAGTTCAAGAAACTAAGTGCACGATCTGAATGGCCAATAAAAGTAAATCACGCAGTTGAATACGAATACTTTACTTACTTAATGGACTGAGACAACGCAGCCTTCCATCCTCTGCGATCCTGGACATGTTGCTTGACAATAATATAATATAATATATAATTTTATATAAAAGAAAAATACCCAATACATTTGCCTGATTAGCTTATACAGCAAGCGTACACCGGAATCGCTAAATTCACCATTCACGGTTCCAATGGGTCCTTCCTTGCCGGCATACGCAACGGCCACAGTATTCATGAGGATCCCACACGCAGTTTTTTTTATCATTCCCTCAAACTGCATTCTCAAGAAGTTAAAACTTTTTTGTTTGGGTCATGTGGAATGCATCATGAGCAGAGAAATTTAAAAATATTATTAATATGAACCACGCGTCAAAGGTTGAACTGCTCCAGTCGTCTGCTAAAGTCAAACATTTATTCAAATGAATCTTAGACTAAGTATAATTAATTTCAATGATTTTATCATTAATGCCATTGTGTGCCATAAAAAAGGATAAACGAGATTTTCATTTACAAAGTGCAGTTGGGGCTCATAACATGATATAACTATAAGGTTCATACATACATGCCTTTATCTTTGTAAATGAAGAGTATCTGGTACTCGTACATGCTGTAGTGTAATATGATATAAGCGGAGAATGACACCCGATTGGGCATGCGCTGAAAATTTGAGGTTATCTCCAATGTCTACTGTGAGTATAACCTGTAAGGCAGAATTTTGTTGTGTCCTTTTCATAACGAAGATTAGCCATGCCTGTTTAGATTGGAATTCAGGCTTCGAATTATTCGATTCATGTACCATTCATGGCCTGGGGGGGTAGGTCCTCTATCAAGCGCGTCCCTTGGGACCATAGCAGTGAAGATGCTAAGAATTTCACTTTGAAAGCCCATCGTGAATTAAAACTTACTGTGGGTTGGAGTGTTTTGAAAGAGTAAATTCAAGATAAATTAAACTTTTATGCCAAGGTGTTAAGGTTCCCGTCCCAAGGGCTGCGTGGTCAGTTAGTTGATAAATAGAACTGGTCGCAAAAGGTCCCCTCCGATGCCAAGGCGAGGTCGTTTGTATGTTAACACATAATTCTGAATTTTATTTATGAAGTAGCATTTATCACTATTTGAATTTTCGAATACAAATGTCACTAACTATTCTTTATTAAACCTGAATTTGTATTATGATGGTTAGGTTGAGGTTAGGTTGAGGTGGCTGTTAGCTGAAAGCTAACACACTTAGACCAAAGAGGTCCATTGTGATGCCAGTAGGATCGGGAGTAACTACCACTACCCGCTAAAACCATTTGGAGCTTCTAATGAAGCGTGATAGACTTCTAACATCTGAGTTAGCCAACTCACTGAGTTTATTAAGGAAGAAGGCTCCCAAATAGAGATTTCTTTTATGGGAGAGTGCAGGACATGTGCAGAGGAGATGAAGTGTAGTCTCCTCCTCCTCCTCATCCCTGCAACTTCTGCCGAAGTCGTTAGAATAGACGCCAAGCCTTGATGCGTGCTTGCCTATTAGACAGTGCCCTATGATGACACCTATGACAGAGCTAATATGCAGTCGGTTAAGTGAGATCAAACTCAGAGAGCGTCGCAGGTCCAGCTTTGGCCAGATATGCTTGGTCGCTAGACACGTATCACTACCTGTCCACCTGAGGTTTGTACTCTCGACTGTGGCTAGCTTGAGCATGAGTTTGCAAGTAGCGTTGGGCATACCTAGGAAACCTTTATCAGGTAAAAAAGGTAATGCTGTTCCTTTTTTGGCGAGTTCGTCTGCCCTACAATTCCCTGGGATGTCTCTGTGCCCTGGCACCCAAAAGAGGTGAATGTTGAACTGCTCTGCCATCTCCTCAAGAGACGAACGGCAGTCTATGGCTACGATGGAGTTTGAAGAGACTGAATCCAAGGATTTCAGCGCGGCTTGACTATCCGACAATATGCGGATGTCCTTAGCGGATATCAAGTTTCTCTTTAGCCACGACAAGACTTCCTTAATCGCCATGATTTCCGCCTGGAACACGCTACAATGATCAGGAAGACGGAAAGAGAGACTGATATTTAGTCTTTCTGAGAAAACACCACCTCCGACCCCATCACTAGTTTTTGATCCGTCGGTGTAAAAGTGGATCGAATTATCTTCCGTGCAATCGGCCTCCTCCCAGAATGATCTGGAGGGGATAGTGATTTGGAAGTTCTTTTCGAACAGTAGCTGGGGTACAGTGTAGTCGATGTTTCTTGGTAGGGACCCATGTGAGTCCAGAATGATAGAGTGGCCAATATTTGTATTGATCCACTGTGAGGTGGCTTTTAAGCGGACAGCGGAGCAGGCAGCTGATTGCCTGCTGAAAATGTCCAGTGCAGCGGAGGGGGTCGTACGGAGTGCTCCGCAGATACACAGACAAGCTGTGCATTGCACCTTGCTCAGCTTATCACGGTTTACCGCTTTGTCTAGAGCAGTCCACCAGACAACCACCCCGTATGTCAAAATCGGTCTAACTACCGATACGTATAGCCAGTGTGATATGCGGGGCTGTAGGCCCCACTTATTTCCGATGGCTTTTTTGCAAGAGAAAAGTGCTACTGTAGCTTTCCTCACTCTTTCTTGTACATTGGGTTTCCAGCTTAACTTCCTATCGAATATTAGACCCAGAAATTTAGCTTCATCGGAAAAGGTTAAGCTTGTACCGTTGATAGAGGGAGGGTCGATATGAGGGATTTTATATTTCCTGGAGAAGAGGACAAGCTCGGTTTTGTGAGAGTTAACCCCCAGCCCACAGCTTCTTGCCCAAATTGACAGCTTGTTGAGAGCGTTTTGAAGGAGTTCCTTTAGAGTGTTGAGGTATTTCCCTGAGACGGCAATAGCTATGTCATCCGCATAGGCAATCACCGTGCAACCCTCCCCTTCCAGGCATGTCAGTAGTTTATTCACCACCAAGTTCCACCACCTTGTGGCGTGCCTCTACTGACAGACCTTCTAGCGGATGAAACACCCAGTTTTGAGTTGATAATCCTGCTTGTGAGCAAAAGATTGATCCATACACCAAGCGATCCATCCACATTTAGTTCTGTTAGTGCATTTGCGATTGCAGATGCGTTGACGTTGTTGACAACGCCTTCTATGTCTAAGAAGGCAACCATAGTGTATTCCTTGTGGTGAAGGGAGTATTCTATGGTGGGTACCAAGGAGTGAAGGGCAGTTTCCACTGATTTACCCTTAATGTATGCATGTTGTGCCGCAGACAGCAGTTGCGGGCTTATATTCATGCGAAGATGGATGTCAATCAGACGCTCCAGCGTTTTGAGGAGTAATGATGATAGACTGATGGGTCTGAGGTCTTTTGGACTAACATGGGAGTATTTGCCAGCTTTGGGTATGAAGACTACTTTAACTTCTCTCCAAGCCTGAGGAATGTGAGTCAGCCTTAAACAGCTTTTCATAATCATCTCCAGTGTTGGTAGAATGAAGTCCGAAGTCCTCTGAAGTTCGGCAGGTATTATGCCGTCAGGTCCTGCAGACTTGAAGGGCTTGAAGCTTTGTAGTGCCCAAAGAAGCTTGTCCCTAGTAATCAGACTTTGAGAATTTGTTACCTGTAAATCCATAGGTGACCTGTTTAGGTTACTGTGGCCGGTAATGTTGGAGCTACCAGGGAAGTGTGTGTCAAGTAGTAGATTGAGCGATTCCTCGCTGGATGTAGTCCACGAGCCATCTGCTTTCTTTAGGCAGCTAGGCATAGTTGGATTTGAAGTAAGGATTTTTCTTAGCCTTGATGCCTCTGAGGTTTCTTCTATTTTGCCACAGAAGAGTCTCCACGAAGATCTTTTGGCCTTCCTTAATTCTTTTTTGTATAATTTGAGGGATACTTTATAGGAGTCCTGCAATCATTTCTCAGTGGTCCTAATTCAGGTATCCACCAATGTGGCTTCTTTTTCCCCCTGGGTCGTACGAGTGGGCAGGAAACAGCCATCGCTTCCTTAAAAGCCATCGTGAGCTTGTTGACTTTGCTGTCAAGCGCGCTAGGATTGCGTGGGGGACTTAAGAGTTCAGAGGTTATATGTCTGCGCATAGTATCTCTGTATTTGGGCCAGTCTGTTTTCCGAGGGTTTCGGAATGTGGATTGGCAGGGGATGTCAACGTTTAGGTTGAAGGTAAGATATCGGTGGTCGGAGAAGGAATGGCCAGACGAAACCCTCCAACTCGATATCAATTTGTGGATGTTATCGGAGACAAGAGTAATGTCTAAGACTTCTTGTCGGTTCTTGGTGATGAAGGTGGGTTCATTACCCATGTTGCACACAATGAGGTTAGTACTTAAAATATAATCAAAAAGTGGCTCACCTCTGCTGTTAATATCAGTGCTGCCCCATACGGTGTAATGCGCATTAGCGTCGCATCCGATGATGAGCGCAACTTCCGCCTCTCTACTTCCGTAATAAAACTCTCCAGGTTAGCACCAGGGAGAGGTCCCAGGTTGTCATGGGCAAGATACGCTGATGCCAACCAGTATGTGCTACCAGCAGTCTCCAGTTTGGCAGCCGTCGTATCTCGATCGCTGAAATTATGGAGTAAATAAGCATTAAGGCTACTCTTCACTAGTATGCATGATCTAGGTTTACCTTTGTCAGACACATATAGTGGGTAGTATCCAGGGGTCTTCAGTCCACGAACCAGGTTATAGACGACCCAGGGCTCCTGGACCAAGACTAAGTCTTCTCCGGTTTTTGCTAGCCGGAGAATAAGGGCGGCCGAAGCCTTAATAGAGTGTTGGAGGTTTATCTGAATGATCTGCAGCATTGTTGCTACGATCTTGTGGAAAAGCCTCCACCACTGTGTTATTGAGGTCCTCCAAATCAGAAGACAAACTAAGAAGTTGATCCTCACTCAGAGGATCCTTGTTGGACAAGCCTTCCAATACAGAGGATGAGGTAAGGAGCTCATCTTCCCTCAGAAGGTCATTGTCATTGGTGTCGTGTGTGTCCATGACCGACTGGGAGTCGATCACAGGGGGTAGAGACATGGTTGGTTCCTTAGAGGGCTGTGAAATGTCATCCTCTAGGGAGGGGAAGGTGACTGGTGCGCTTGCACCCGACACAACAGATTCGGAGGGATGATGGGGTCGCTTGTCAGCGTCCAAATCATCCTTCTTGTAGACTTTCAGCGTGATGTCGTTCCACCCGAACCGAATCACGCCTGCGGTCGCTGCCAGATGAGCAAGGGATTCCTGATTGATGATGATAACAGCGTATCGGTAGGAACCCTTTTGTTCTTCCAGTTTTGCGACTTTCCAGTCGTGAGTCAGAAGGGATGGGTTGCTGATTTTAAGAAGGTGCAGTATCCTTTCAGGGGAGGAAGGGCTAATTGGGATCCAGGCACGCGATCTCGGTCGGCAAGGGATGTCCTCCCTCGCAACAACATCAAGCTTAGCCCCTGGCCAAAGCTCACGAAGCTTGTTGATCGCGACCTTGCGCCACACGATAAGCTTAACGCGTCCTTGATGCCAGCCACCATCATGAATTATTGGCGCTGGTCCGGGGATATCTTTGTAGAAATCCTCGAAGTTTTCCAACAGGGAAAGCATAATGAGATCCCACCGTTCAGGTGAGATCCTGCCATCGGCGTCGCTGCGGTCTATAAATGCGACCACAATACCTTTTTTATGACATCGCTAAAAGACCTATGAGTTTTGACGGTGGACGCGCTAGGAGGAATGCTGTTGTTGTGCATCCTCAGGCGCTTGGGGACCGAACCGACCTCCTCCACCGATCTCTGTCGCTTTGACGCAATGTCTCCGCTGGTCTTGTCCTTTCCTGCGAGTACATTTTGAGCCCAGGTCAATTTACTGATCCGCGCAGGGGTTCTATCCATCTCAGGGATAGTGCCGATAGAGCCAATAATGCGATTTGCATTGCGTTTATCCTTGTAGTGCGACGTCGAGGTGTTACGACGACGCCTACAAGATGCGCTGGTGGAAGTAGGACCATGTTGCACAGTCCCACTTCCCCCAGGGGGGTGATTGTGTCTGGTAGTAGCATCCATGCGTTTACTGCCAGCGGAAGGGCCATGAGTTTGCACAGTCTTACCCCTGACTAGTGTAGCAGGAGTTTTACCAGGGGGCAGCTTTGGGACGCTGCCTGAGCGGTTGCTGCCAGCAGAGGTGCGACCATTTTGCACAGTCCCACTTTAGCTGGGAAATTTATTTTTGTGCTCGCAATCACTGACGGAGGAACCACGGTTATCCACAGTTCCGCTGCCAGCTGCCATAAGAGCATTGCCGGTAGACAGCTTTGTCGCCGTACTACCGTCCGGTTTCAAAGGGATACCGGCCTTAAAACTTTGTTTTTGTTTTTGTTTATGGTTCATAATAGTTCCTACGAGTAGCGTAGAAGGGAAGGTCCGTCTGTACAGAGTTCCGCATTGTACAGATAAGGCTAGCTGTTCCGGAGGTCGCCAGGTATCCGGATACTCCGCTTGCGACTGAGCTATTTTTTAACCTGGGCCCTCAGCCAGGCTGACTATCGGTACGGGTCTCCATTAGTCCAGCCCAGGGGATAAAGGAGGGAGAGAGATGGGAAGCGGGAGAGGAAGGAAGAGAGGAGGGGGAGAATATGGGGGGAGAGTGGGATCAGGACTGAGTGTCCTGTGGGCAGTTCTTAGTAGATGCTGAAAAACAACGGCCAGTCTGACATGGGTGACCCTTCTGACGATGAAGGTCGTCGACAGCATAGCCCGTTGTATCAGCACCCTTAAGTCTCCACACCGGCATCAGCAAAGAAAGGTGCGCTCGACAAGGTGACTGACCCTTTGTGTTATGATAGTTTAAGAAAATTATATTTCCATTGTTATAAAGAATAATGATTATAAAAAAAAAATTTAAAAAAATCATTATCATTGTATGTTGACTCTGCTGGGACAGATCAATCCTTCCGGTGAGACTCGTTTGACTTAAAACTATAATGTAGCTGGACGGATCTATTGAAGACAGTCTTCCGTATTGACAGCTGCCATTCGCACTATGTTCTCCAGAACAAGATTTAAGAAGTCACATGAGAGCGCATCTCCTTGCCGAAATCCGGTACAAGTTTGGAATAATTCGGAAGAGCTGCTTTCAAACTGCACATTACACCGCGTGTTTTCAAGTGACATGCGACACAACTGGATCAGTTCTGCCGGGATACCGGATTTAGCCATCGCCACGTAGAGCTCCTGTCGATGAATGCTATCATATGCAGCTTTAAAGTCGATGAAAAGGTGGTGGGTCTCGACTTGAAATTCATTGGTCTTTTCCATGGATTTGCCTTAGTGTGAAGATTTGGCCTATTGTCGATCTGCCGGGCCGGAAGCCACATTGGTACGTGTCGATTAGTGTGTTGCAGAACGGCTTCAGACGTTCACACAGTACGTTGGATAGGATCTTATATGCAACATTAAACAGGGATATGCTTTGATAGTTCTTGCAAGACATAGGATCGCCTTTTTTGAAGATGAATAGCTCCGCTGGTAGACAATCAGTCTTATTGTTCTTTAGCTTTCTCATAGCTAAGCCAACCTCTGCTATACTGGCTGGTAAAATCTGTTCTGTTACAGCTCCGTTGGGAGGAGAAATTTTTCCTGCAAGGGAGCTGTCAAGGACGGAGCCGTGCCTTCCTAGATCGGCTTTTTTATTCGTTACTATGGCTTAACTACGTCGAGGATGTGATATAGATAATTTTTCATAATGACACGCCTCTTGAGCCAATAGCCCGTTCCAAAGGGAATTTTTTCCCTATTTAGCTTTAATCAAACTGCTGAATGAGGACAGTTCTCCCGGACAATTTATTCGCGATGGGCCTGCATGCTTACGAGTGCCTGGCGGGATAGTTCCTTTTCTATTAGCATTAACTTTCATGATGCTTGAGTTTAAACGGTTTCGACATGGGCTTGTGCATGCTCCTGTTATTTGTTAGTTTATTTTCCTTCAATGACACCGGTGATCTCTAGTCGTGTCCTACAACGAATTTGCACGCACACTTACTTGCGGGACAGCTTTAGTATGTTTAATGTCGCTTTTCTCACCTCAATTTTAAAATTGCCTAGATGTGATCTTTCCCCTTAGTCGCCTTTAATGGCAAGCGCTGTTAAACAAAGCCACAGCAGTTCCGGTAGACTAAACCAAATTTGCCATCACTAATTTAGGTCAATAGATGTAATAAAAGACAAACGATGACAATTACTTTTCGATATTGCTATTAACTTCCCAATTTGAGCGCCCAATGGAGCGATTTTTTAATTTATTTTCATGCCCACGTCCATGTGCAGGAAATTAAAACAAATGCTAACAAAATTATTAATGTGTTCAGAGCATGCTTATACCAACAAAATACACACATTATACTGCCAAAAGAGTTTCCTTCAATTTTGACTCTTTATGGAAAAAACTACTCTCATCTAACGATCGACAATTCAAGTGAAGATCATTAATGCTGGATGAATTCACTTCGAAAGAAGTTCAATAAGTAATAACGCCATATATGGGGTAAATGCGCCGGTTGTCGTTTCGTTTATATAAGTTACGTACCTAAGTTTAAAATCAGTCTCTATTGCCTGAGATGATGCCCTCAAGTAATTTAGTTCGGAAGACGCACCTCCAATGGAATTGTCGTCATAATTGTTCTTCTTTCGTTCTGGAATCTTTCTCGATTGACGAAGACTGCTCATGTGGAAAATGAACTTTGCGATAAATTGTAATCGATGTTTATTGTATTTGAATATCTATGCATTAAGAATAGTAGGCGCAGTGCCAGTGGCTTAGCGTTGGACTACTGAGGAAGAGATTTCAGGTTCAAATCATACTGGGGTCCAGTTACACCTTAGGTTTTTTTTACTACCCCACCTTATCCGAAAGTCTGACAAGCATCCAAGAATATCAATTTTCATGAGAAGCTTCGTAAATTTGCTGTTCGGAGTCGGCGTAAAATTGAAGGTCCCTTCCATTTTTATCAAAAATATAGAACTTCGCACACGCAAATGATTGCAGGAGCTAGGTTTTAGGCCCAGGTAGGTAGGTAGAGGTGGCGGTTCGGCTTGAACCGAATTAGCACTTGTTGTGCCTTTTTGTTACCACGACTCGTGTGACCTATGTTGTAGTGGTTGTATAATGTGTGGCTATATCCAACCTGTGGAATTGAGAAAACGGATAAGATCTTGTATCCCTTTGCCCGATATAGCGCTACGGTCGTCGAAGAATGGTTGGTTCAGTGCCCGCAGTCTGGCTCTTGCTAGTGTCGGACATTCGCAGAGGAAATGCAAGAGAGTTTCTCTTTTATTTACATTCTTGCAGCTTCGGCAGTGGGTGTTAAATGGGATACCTAGTTTGGCCGCATGGTCTCCAATTGGCCAGTGCCCGGTGATTATCGCCGTAATTCTGGAGACTTCGGAGCGGGTTCTGTTTAGAAGATCCTCTGTTCTTCTTTTGTCATAAGTAGGCCATATTTTCCTCGATATGATGCAGTTAGTTAACCTTCTCCATTGAAGATTGGCTTTTTACAGGAAGTATGAGTGTATTTGTGTCTTGACCGCACCTAGCGGAATGTGAACCCTTGCAGCGAGTGAGCCGTCCAGAGCTGAGCCCTGCCTGGCCAGCTCATCTGCACGCTCGTTTCCTGTTATGTTACTATGCCCTGGAACCCAGAGTAGTGTAACACTGAAACGTTCGCAAAGTCGCGCAAGCTCGTTGCGGCACTCCTGCACCAGTTTGGAGGATATGGTAGCCGAGTCAATAGCTTTAATTGCGGCTTGGTTATCTATGAGGATAGCAATGTTTTGTTTGTACGCTGTGTCACGCCCTAGTTGCGTGCAGGTCTCTCGGATAGCCAGTAGTTCCGCCTGGAAAACGCTGGCAAAATCCGGCAGGCGAAGGGATATTAATATCTTTAGTGATTCCGAGCAGACACCGGCCCCCACACCCCAGTTCATCTTAGAACCGTCGGTGTATATGACCGTGTCGAAATCTTTTACTACTTCGTGACTCTTCCAACAAGCTCGGAAGGGAAGCTTACTTGGAAGCCTTTTTTGAAGTTTAGTTTGGGTGTGATGTAGTCGGTTGGAAACGTGACCATGCCTTCTGGTAGCGAGTCCAGAATGCTGCTGTGGCCGTATGGTCTTGCAGTCCAGCACCCCGATTCCCTGAGTCTTACCGCACTGCATAGTGCGGTATCTTTTGTGTGTAGGTCGAGAGGCAAAAGGTGCAAGAGCACAGTGAGGGCATCCGTTGGGGCCGACCTCAGTGCACCCGTAGTGCCTACACTGGCTGTTCTTTGCAATCTTTTCAGTTTTGTGAGGTTGTAACCTTTACTCAACGCGGGCCACCATACAAGTGATCCATAGGTGAGGATTGGACGTACAACTGCTGCTGTGTACATCCACAAGGTCGTCTTTGGTTGAAGTCCCCACTTCTTTCCAAAGGTTCTGCTACAGGCATAGAAAGCAATACACGCCTTCCTCACTCTGTGTTCAAAGTTTATGTTTCCAATTAAGTTTTGGATCGAGCGCGATACCCAGATACTTAGCGCTGGAGGATAGTGTAAGTATTTGACCGTTTAGGCGGGGTAGGGTAAAGTCTGGTATTTTGGTATTGGTGGTGAACAGCATCAGTTCGGTTTTGCTCGGGTTAACGCCGAGGCCACAACTTGTAGCCCAGGTGCTTACCTTATCTAGAGCATTCCCCATGATATCACTTATCACGGAGGGAAACTTCCCTGACACTAGTATCACTACGTCGCCCGCATCCGCGACAGCTTTGACCCTTTCCCTGTTTAGTTTTACTAGAATTTTGTTCATAACCATTAGCCATAGTAGCGGAGTGCCTGAATAACTTTTGTTCCGAGCATAGAAGCTATCCATTTCCTAATAGATTCATCTATGCCCAGTTCGACCAGAGATTCAAGAATAGCTTCTTTGTAGTGTATGGATTTTTCGATAGTTCGCACTACCTCATGGGAGCCGTTTCCGTGTATCTGCCCTTGAAATAGGCGTGCTGTGATTTGGAAAGCGATGTTTCTGGCAGAGAACTTCGCATATGGATGTCTAGGACACGCTCCAGGGCTTTGAGTATAAAGGAGGTCAGACTGATAGGTCTGAAGTCCTTTGCGGACACGTGCCCGCGTTTACCAACCTTCGGTATAAACACCACCCTGGCGCGTCTCCAGGAGTGTGGTACGTGGTTTAGCAATACACAGCTTCGAAAGATCGACGCTAACCAAGGCGATGTTTCTGGCAGAGAACTTCGCATGTGGATGTCTAGGACACGCTCCAGGGGTTTGAGTATAAAGGAGGTCAGACTGATAGGTCTGAAGTGCTTTGCGGACACGTGCCCGCGTTTACCAACCTTCGGTATAAAGACCACCCTGGCGCGTCTCCAGGAGTGTGGTACGTGGTTTAGCAATACACAGCTTTGAAAGATGGACGCTAACCAAGGTATTGATAGGTTTTGCGTTTTCTGTAGCATGACAGGCATAATGCCGTCAGGCCCCGGAGACTTATACGGGGTGAAGCTGTTAATAGCCCAGGAAATGTTTTCCTCGGAAATTATTGAAGTGATGTTGTTGTTGGGAGAAGGTTGTACTTGCCGAGGCCTCTCGGATTGCGTACTAATATCACTGCATACGGGGAAGTGAGTGCTTATAAGGAGTTCCAGGGTCTCCGCTGGGGATTCTGTTCATGTTCCTTTGTTCCTGTTGGAGTGTTCCATGGACAAAATTTTGCTTAGCCCAGCGGAGTCCTTAAGGGTTTCTATCGACTGACAGTAGTCCATCCAGGCCTCCTTTTTGGATGCCTTTATGGCTTTCTTTGAAAGACTTAGACAGTCCTTATAAGGCCGCCAAAAATTGTGTTTGTGGCAGATGTTGAAAATCGCTCAAGTCATCTGTCTGAGACTGGAGAGATCTTCGTTCCACCATGGGGGAAGCGTTTTTTTATTGCGTTTAACAGGGCACGAGACTTTGTATGCTACATCCATACCCTTCTCAAAAGTCTTTACCTGTACCTCCAGTTCTTGAATTGCAGCTTTTAGGCACAATATGAACCGATATTGGGATTGATATTTGTGTTCACAGTGGCTCATTGGTTAATGTGTTGGAGTAATACCACTAATTTTTTCCGCTGTCCCACCCCTCGCGAACGTATGACGAACGTCCAAGAGTATCAATTATCATGAAAAGCTTCTCAAATTTGGCGTTCGGATTCGGCTTTAAATTGTAAGTCTCTCCCATTTCGCACAAGCAAATAGATGAAGAATTTTAAAGGTTACCTGTTAGATCAGAAATATTGAGTAATAGAGAAGAAATGTGTTTAAGTGCAGGGACAGGCTTAGAATATTAAAGAAATGCTCCCCAAAAAACAATGCTTCTCGTAAAAGGAGACTAGTCAAAATACGTTAGTTAAAGAATTTAAGCCCCGTTCGACAAAAAGTTGCAGGAAAGATTGTCCGTCCGTCTTAAAAAAAACCAGCAGGCTGTCCCTCTACTATCAAAATGTAAGGGGACACAAAAACCGCTGAAGTATATTTAAACTCTCTCATGATATTTTCTCCTTGACGGAAACATGGCTTAATGCCGGAACTTTAAACACGGAACTCTTCAATCATGAGTTCTCCGCATTCAGAAACGATCTTCATCAAAATGTCCTGATTGCTGTTCGTTCCAATCTTGAGTCACGAAAGAATGAATTTTCATTTCCACTAAATGTCGAAATTATCTGTGTAAAAATTACTCTTAAAAATAAACATTTATATGTTGTTAATGCGCACATTCCATCGTATCGTCTATGTTCTTTGTACTCGGAACTTTCTATGGCACTAGACCATATTTTTGACAAATCTTGTTGTGACAGCACTGTTTTACTTTTAGGCGACTTCAATCTGCCACATATTCGATGGGTACCTTCTGAGGATGATTCTCACTTCATTCTATCCATTGACTCTGCCCAACAAGGGCTCGCTTTACTAGGCAATATCTTGTCTTTTGACTTATAGCAAACAAGCTGTAAAAAAAATTCAAAAATCTAACTCTCGTTCTTGTTTTCTCTTCTGACTCTGTTAGTACTGTGGTTCTGGAATCCCACTGCAGTATAACTAACATAAATAATAATCATCCACCATTGGATATATTTATTGAACTTGAGATAAAATTTTTAAAATCCGCCCACTGACACAATTAAATAAAGCAATATTATTGAAAAGTCAAAGCTAGGAAACTGAAATTTATAATATAGAATCTCTAGGTGCCCTTTATACTTATTTTTAAATATTTTTTTAAATCCGCCTACTGACACGTCCACAATTAATTTTTACATTTGTACGAAATTGGTAATTCCTATGACCGTTCGCAATCTTTTGACTTTCGGAAAGCAAATTTTCAAGGCTTCCTGATGAAATTAACAGCTTTAATTGTAATTTTACTGTGTTATCTAATATTGATGATGGAGTAGGTTCTTTATACCCTATTCTAAGGGTATATTAATTTTGACACATAGTTTGCAACATACCTTAATATTGCCCGTAGACCCCTAAAAGTTACTATATGTATTTATGATCAGTAATGTCGATCTAGCCATGTCCGTCCGTCCATCCGTCTGTCGGAAAAAATGAGGCCTTTAAACTGGACTTAGAAAGCTGAAATTTGAACCATATACTCTCTAGGGGCCCGATCGAATCGAATCGAATTTTTGAAATCCGCCCACAGACACGCCCACAAACTCAAAAAAACAAATTTTTCGAAAAAATCGAATTTTTAGCTAAAAAGCTAAAAAATTTTATACATATTGATCTTTGACTCCTAAAACTGCTCTTGAGATAAAATTTTTAAAATCCGCCCACTGACACAATTAAATAAAACAATATTATTGAAAAGTCAAAGTTTGAGCTAGGAAACTGAAATTTATAATATAGAATCTTTAGGTGCCCTTTATACTTATTTTTAAATATTTTTTAAATCCGCCTACTGACACGTCCACAATTAAATAAAACAATTTTATTGAAAAACCAAAGTTTGAGTTAGTTTTTATTTACAACAGCTTCGTTTTTTTCGATTAAATCCTTTAAATGTTATACATATAACAAAATATATAGAGCGTTCTTAATAATTCAATCATACTTAGACTTTTGTCACGCCCACTTATGAGGGATAGGAATAAGAATAGGGTATCGCCCAAGCGGACTGTAGCCCGTCCCTATATTTTTATTGAAGAATTTCATATATTGGTGCAACCACTTTTTTAAAAGAAAAGAAAATTAGGAATGGTGAAATGAATTTTCGAAATTCGTCGTGATTTTCGAGCATGGTAAAAGCATTATACGGGAAGAAATCACATTGATTATGGTAGGCGCGGACCAGCTTCAATCTAGCGATGCCCAGCGATGTGCTTTCATAGTTACAAATGAGAGCACATAAATTGTGCAGCAACAGCCCTAAAGCACAGGAACTTTGGGACCACTGTGTTATGTTTAAAGCAAGGGCCTGCCTTCTCCACAGAAGTTCGCCTACTTTGTTCTGGTGGGTTTAGTTATTAGACGGAGAGGGGTTGGAAAACCAAAAGGCATTGACTTCAAGGTAAGCTACGATGGACCAAAACCTGTGCTCAGTAGCTAGTGCAAACTCTGGATACCTGTAGACCTCAAGTTTTAACCCCGAATCTGTATACAGGGAATTAGTGCAAATGGCCCTTCCTTCTCTCATACTCGTAGGGTCAAAATATGAATAAAACAAAGAAAACAAACGAAGTGCAAGGATCTGGGATCCCTGACCCTATAAATACCGGTCCCCAAATGGAACGATTTACGGAAGGAGAAGAAAATCCTCTGCTGAACCCTTTCGCCAATATTGATCCCCTGATGTCAGGGACAGGTTTTCCGTCGCGAGCCACAACATCTCTAAATTGTCAACCACCTCTGGATGGAACAAAATCTCAAACTGCAGGACGACCGTCAGGACTAGGTACGAGGAAATAGGACGCACCACATAGAAGATACCATTCGGCTTCGAGGGAGTCTTTCAATTTGCCCTCAAATGAAAAAACTGCTGAGTGTAAAACGAATTCTAGCTCCTTCTGCATTGGTATTTGGCACAGGTTTCAAACCCCAGCAAACAATATAAATCTTATAAAAGGCTTTTCACAATGCAATATTATGCTTAGTATATAAAGGTTATTTTCATAAAGAATGATGCGACTCATACAATATTCCTTATTTTGTACCCTATTTTATTAAGCCATCTCATTGAACCTAAAAAAGATGAGAAACAAAATTGCAAGTCAAACTTGGTGGATCGATTTTGACCAAACTTCACAGAAACATATTCAAGTCAATACCAAAGCTTGCCTGATTTGAGCTCAATCGGTTCCGTGGCTAAAGGGACTGCACATTTGTCTGCGCTTTGCTTAGCCCGATTACGCTACTTCGTTGCTCCGCTAGGGGTAGGTGCTAGTTGCCTGGCAGGCGCCTATGTCACCTGACTTTTTTGAATCGAACAACAACACAAAAGAAAGAAACTTCGATTTTTATTTTCTTTCAATCAATTTGTTATGCGCACGGTTTAACAACATGCAGCAATTCTAAATTAATGTCAACAACGAAATCGACCAACATATACAAAACTGGGAATATAGCGCCACCTATAAGAATGCAACTTAATTATAAATATGTATCTCGAATTTTACAATATTAGCTCCCATTAGTAAACACGATATTTTGTGTGTCTACACAAACGATCATTTTGGCGACGTAAAACTATATCTCCTGCCTTCAAATTTTCTTCAACCATTCCAATGACAACTTCATCGATTGTTGGTGCACTGAAACGTCTCGCATGTTTTCCTACAGGAGTTTGTATTCAACCGCGCATTGGTATTGGAATGCTACTCGCCGCAATTCTACATTCACGACGTTTCTTCTTCTTCGTTGGTTTTCATTTATTTGAACGCTATGCTGATGACGATTATGTTGTTGTCTATCTCGGTCTCCAGTTCGGACGACTGCACGTTGTTCTTGCGATATTCTTTCCCGAAGTTCCGACACCCCCTATTTCATCCTGTCAAAGTTTTGTTTTCGAGATAAAAAAGTAGCATTCGTCCTTCCTAGGGCCCAAACGAAACCGTCAAGCTCAAAATCGGTAAAGACTAACCATTCTGTCTCGAGTTATGCGCATGAAAACTGAAAACGCTCAACAACTGCTGTTGCCTGTCATCATTGTCCACGTCATCTCAATCACCCCTACATTTCAACTTACTCACACATAGGTACTAATGCAAGGATCCTGAAAATACTTGACAAACAAAAATGAAGGATTCAAACACCATCCAACAAATCAAAGTATCGACTCCGTTTCAAAAAGTTACTTTGTGTAACATAATAAACATAAACAAACTTATTATGTATATTTAAAAAAAAAAAATCAAAATTGTTGACAACAACAATTTGCTTGGCAAATAATTAAAATAATTGACAACAACAATTGCTTTTAAAATTTTAAATATTTTAATGTGTAAACATTTTTGCTCTCGTTGATGTGAAAATATATTTTTTCTCGGTAGGGGCTAGTTGGAAATATCTAGCGTCACCTTCATCGTCAGATTTCGTCATCGTCACATTTTCCCCTTAATTTTCATTACCACGTGAGTTAATCGCTGCTCGACAGATCACCGCAATTAAAAGACGTTAGTACGTAGATGGATGACCGTTTGAGAACAACCGCGTGTCGTTGTTTTTTTTTTATTTATTATGTATGTTCAATTTTAGAGATTATTATGTCCTTATGAAACACCGGAAAGTTGTGTGGAAGTAGATTTGTTTTGAATAATTGAGGTTGTATAGCTTCTAGCTTGTAGTTTGTTGTACATCAGTTGAAGGTAAGAGGAAAAATATCGATTTGTACTTCGGTAACTGATGGCCGATTTAAGAATGTCACTTAAACGACAATCGATGCTATATTTTCCCGGTACATCGACACACTTGAGTCGACGGTGTACGTCTCCTATTTCAGCTTTCACAAACCAATTATTTGCTGGGTCAAACATTAAATAAATTTTGTCGTTGACATTAAATATATACGAGTATCAGGTTTTATTTCAATACAATACCCAAATCTCTTGTTTATCAAAACCACAACCTCTGTGATATTTCCACATGCAACACTGACGAGCCTACATGTTTACACATCAACTATACCGTGAGTGCAGCGTGGCTCACACCTTTTTTTTGTATTTGAAGTGTCACTACTCGATTTCTACCCAGTTTTTTTTTCCCCCAAAGTGAATTTCCCCATACAAACTTTTTGGTAGACCACCATTATCACTTAGTGGTATAAAAATTAATTATGAACCTATTCTCATACCTACGGAATATACATATAAAATTTCATCAAAATCGGTCAAGCCGTTTCGGAGGAGTATAAACACTAAAACTGTGACACTGGATTTTTATATATTAGATATATTAGATATATATTATATTACTTAATTATTAATAATGCTTACACGTCTTGGATGGACACTGTCAAATACCTAGGCATTACATTAGATAAAAAGCTTACTTACAATAAACATATAACAAATACCATAGACAAAATAAATAAAACTATACGAATAATGTATCCTCTTATAAACAGGAAATCTATGCTAAGCCAAGAAAATAAATTAATCATATTTAAAGTCATTTTTCGGGCCTTTATGTTTTATGGTTGTCCAGTTTCGGGAATGTGTGCAATAACGCACATCAAAAAATTACAAATAGCGCAAAATAAGCTATTAAAACTAATGCTTAAGCTTCCTTGACACTTTTCAACACTTGAACTCCACGAAATAGCCAATGTCGATTTGGTTTCTATTAGAATAGAAAGACTTACAGCTAGATACGCAATTAGCTGTGAGATGTCCGATAACGTGCTTATTAATAATCTTGTTGCAAACGTAGCACCCTAATTCTTATTGTTATTTTCTGCTCTTCGCATTGTTCATCTGATGAGTATTATTTTCGTTACTATCGACTCTGTGTGTATTTATATGATTGTTTATTTTTTCATTTATTTATTTTTTTTGTAGAATTTATTTATTTCTGTACTATCTACTATTTTTTAGTTGTTATTTACATATTAAATTATTAAATATTTATTTATACTATTTGGTTACGTTTGTTTTTATTAGTTTCCTGGTTTTTGTACTACTTATTTATTTTGTACATATTTGTTATTTATTTATTAATTTATTAAATTTCAAAACCTTCCTACTGTGATATTAGTTTTAAGAATCTGCTTGCATATACATATTGGTATTCTTATATATGTATGTTATTTATTTATTTATTATTATTGTTATTAATTATTATTATTGTTATTATTATTATTTTTTTTTTTTTATTTTTTTCTGATGAAAGGTTTTCCTAATCTCTTTCCTTTCGACTAGATTATTTTCTTACCAAGCTGTTTTCTTTTTAACATCATAATTATAACATTATTCAGAAGTAAGATTATAATATCATAACTCTGTGTGAATTGTGCGATTACACTCAAATGTAAAAAAAAATATATAAGAAAATGTGATAGATTTAAAAATAATAAAGTTAAATTACGAATTGTATGTGGCGTGCTCACGTGTCGGCAAACCTCGCGCTTTGTACGTGTACGCACCCGATAATGGAACGAAAAATGTTGTTTACCATAAAGCACTTCAGTGAAAAAGCGGTAGGTTGGCCGACAAGTAAATCGCTACGGTTTTTGGAATTGTTTTTAATTTTGCTATAACTTTTGAATAAAGAATTTTAATTGACCGGATTACATGAAGCGAAAGCTCGGAATTATTAATTTCATTACCTACCTACATTAACGAATTTGGGCGGAACGAAGTTCGCCGGGTCAGCTAGTATGGTATAAAAAAGCCATAGGTTCCTTGTCTAGACCGTATTATAAAGCATATAATAAGAATTTGGTACCTTATGTAGATAATATAAGTCGTAAAATAATTAAGCGCTTGGGTTCCTTATGTGTACAGTGTTATAGGGCTTAGTACAACTTCCTTATGTCGACCTTATTATAAGGCTTGTAAGTTTCTACACTACATGTGAAATATTGAATAAAAAAAATTACATTTGAATAAATTTGAATAAATTTGAAGGTGTCGTTCATGCTGCCGTTGGCGCTTATATCATCTCATAGTCTTGGAATATATGTTATGTAAAACACGGATATAAGAAACTCTTAAAATTCAAGGAATTTATTTCTTATATCCGGGTTTTTCTTTTATGATATAAAAATAAAATTCCTTATATTTGAACAAAAAAAATTGTTCATCTTCCATTATTTAATTTAGTAGCTGCTTTTGTCTATTGTTCCCAAGTATTACTCATTTTCATAGGAAGCCTGCCTTGTTTTTTTTTTTTTTTTTATAATTTGCTTACGCTAAAGGGATTTTTTTTCTGTTGTTACAGTACCCTTATAATGCTAAGAACACAGTGTAAGCTACTTGGTATTAGAAAGAATAGAGAGATAGGAAAGAAGTGTTTGGGTGCAGTTGTAGGGTTTTTCTCCACGGGTGGTGTCTAAGTTACTTAGGGAGATTACGATTTCATGTATTCGGTATAAAGTAATGAACTTGGTCGGGATTCGAACGCACGACCTTCCATTCCGTAAGCGAATACACTACTACTGCACCATTGCCACCCGCAATGTTAAGCCTCAAAATCAGGGATCTCCAATTCGTTCCCAAATTGCTGAGGTTGTGCTATTTTAGCATTCTTCTAGGACATCTGTTCAAACAACTTGCTCATAGTTTTATTTAATAGTTCATTTCTTCGTTTCCTATCTCTTTAATTGTGCAAATTTTTGAAGCATTTTTTATGTGCTTTTTCTTTCATTGTGCAAAAGAAAACTATCAGTTTTCTGAAATTCGTTGATTCGTTTGGCACTTCTTTGGGTACAGTACGATAACTAGGTCGCCAAGAATTGATAACGGTTTTTATATAAGGGTCAAAAACAAGCATTTGTTTACTATGGGAGGGGAGCGGGATTGTTTCTCGCCCCGTATAGGAGGTAGGGGCAATTTTAGAAAAAAATGACTTAAATTGAAAAAAAAAATTAATAAAAATCCGCGGCAACACTTACATCAAAGTACTATACCGGTTTTGAAAGCCATCTGTTCTATAATCCTAAATTTAAATTAAATTATTTATGTCAATAGTTTTTGAAAATTTCACATCCAAACTCAAAAAAAAAAATTTAAAAAAGTTCAGACCAATTTTTTTTCAAAATTGTGAAATGAAGTGCTAAATTGGCTTTTTGTGGTCAATGTTACTATCAATTCTGAATCGAACACAAGAAACCGAATAGTTTTATGTCTTCTAGTTTTTGAGAAAATTGAAAATTACTAAACTACGTTTTTATGAGATTTTAGATTTTTGGTATTTACGGTGATTTCATTTTGAGGATTAATGTCAATGTGGTTCATCTTTGTAAGCAAAGTACAGCAATTCATTTAGCGTTACCCAAAATGCACCACGAGGAGGTATAATTGCATTTCATTCCGCGTCTCAGTCAGTCAGTTTGTAAGTAAATCAGGAGTTAGTTTAAAATAGTCAAGTAAATTTGTATTTATTAACTTCCCAGTGGAAGTTCTTGTAATGGGCCGATTTTGTTAATCGCGGATTTTGACATATCTCCACGTTTCAAGGTCACCAGAATCCAAATTCATCGTTTTTATAGAGATGTCTGTCCGTGTGTATGTACGTATGTGCGTTCGGAATTATCTTTCGCCACGATTATCTGGAGAACCAAAGATGATATTGACATGGGACCGGTTTTATTAGATGCGTAATTACGTAACTCAGAACTGATTAAGTTTTCAGTGAAATCGGTCCAGCCGTTTTTTGTTAGTAAATAAATAACTAAACAAATTCAGCTAGTTTGCCTTTATTGACGTCCCAGTGGAAGTTGTTGTAATGGGCCCGATTTTGTCAATCGTGAATTTTGACATATTCCCACGTTTCAAGGTCACCAGAATCCAAATCAAACGTTTTTATTGACATGTCTGTGTGTGTGTGTGTGTATGTACGATGTACGTATGTGCGTATGTACGTATGTGCGTTCGGAATTATCTTTCGCCACGAGGAAATAATTGCTTATATAGTAGCATCGTAACTATATGATTCCTCATAATTGATACATCATACGGAATTTGGTTTCTGGTAATTTCTTGTAGCATAACAATGCTACAAAATAGATTGCAAATGCTCCGCAATCTATACCATTACTTTGTTCCTGAACTTTATGAAATAGGTATATGACTTTTTTTCAAATCTATATAAAGCGTCAGTGGGAAGTTAGTCGTTAGTCGGACCTTGCAGGTCGCACTCAGATCACTTTTTTATTTATTTATTTATTTCAGCAATAGCCTTACAATTTTCAACGTATTAAAAAGGTATGTATTAAAACGGTATGTAAAAGGGTGGGTGTCTCGTCAATGAAGTCATCGTCCGTACTGTTACTGTCGAGTTCGTCGTTGATGGTGAGAGGCCGAGGTTGTTTTAGCGGTAAAACACCCTCTAAGTGCTCACTTTGAAGGGTGGAAGGTTCGAAGTCATTTAGTTACAAACCGTCACTTTTTTCACCATCGATATAACATGAGTAGGTATACTTTTCTTACGTCTAGTAAAAATTCCATGATTTAGGAGCCCAAGTCATCCTTATATTATTTTTTTCAAGACAGTATTTCCGATAAAAGAAAAGTACCATATATTGGTGAAGGTGGTCCGTTGTTTTGCGGCATAAAATGTTTTTTTTTTTAGAAGCTTGTTCTGATTCTCCAGATTATTAATGGTGTTGGTTGCTTCGGTCTTGTTAAATTATTCACCTTTGCTGTGGCTCGTAACTTTATGAGACGTAGAACTAGGGAACATTTTCTCGACACCTATGTACTGGCGTGCGATATCGGTACAAATACGACTGGGGTTGGGGTTAACGTATTTGTGGATATAAGGCCACAAATCTTCCTTACATTTGGAGTTCACTTTAAAGAAGCGCCCGACCTTATCTTCTTTGCAAAACAATCAAAACACTACGGAGGGTATCTTAGTAGGTATACTTCGAACATTACAGTTGCATTATATAGGTTTGTAGGACACAAACATACATATTAAGAAATTATATAATTTTATTTTTTTCCAATTTTACAAATTCTTGAATAATTTATTATAAAGGACATGACAAATATCTGTCGTCTGTCCGAGTGGCCATATCATTTTTAAATTCGTTTAAGATACTCGTATATTATATTAGATTTAGTTTTACATTTCTGAAGCAAAAAAGAAAAAAAGGAAAAAGGCTTTATTACATTATAGAGATTGGCACAGTTTCATAGTAATAATTTTGAAACTACTCGTAGTTAAACATACAGTGAAATATATAAAAATTAACAATTTTTTTTACATTTTTTTTTTTTTTTTTGGTAATTGAGTGGACTTAGTTTAGTTAAAACGAAAATTGATAAATTTTTTTTTGTTAAGTTGCACCTTATTTGACTTTTAGATTAGTTAAATCGGAATATTTTGATAGACTTTGAGTTTAGTTAAAACAAATTATTGAGCAATAGCGCTAAAAATTTAAAAGCTTTCATTGATGATTCTCCTTCTGTAGGATAGAGTTTCTTTGCAGTATTCATAGAGTGCAAGCCAATTCATTCCGTTCAGGTAGTTAGCAACCTCTTTCCATCGTAAAGTATTTTTGTCGAAGTGGACCCGCCTTATCTCCATCAGTATTGGACAAACGCCAATTAAATGCATTACGTCTTCCTTTTCTCGAATATTGCAAAGTATGCAGATATCAGATCCCTCACTTCGATGCGGCATGAAGGCTAGCTTCATCAGTTTCCCTCTTACTTTAAAGATAGTTCCAATGATATTTCGGTTGTAACTACTGTTAAAATAATTTCTTTCGTTGAGATCCCACCTCGAATAATATCGCCTTTCCGTAGATGAACGTGCTTTTTCTATGAACGCATATCTTTCGTTCTCATCAGTGGCAGCAATTACATCATACAATGACTTTTTCCAAGCGTCTGCATTCACTTCCGACAAATTGAGAGCTATGCCACAGTCGGCAGCTATCCGGTTCCAATCCTTGACGAAAAGTGTCTTTTGCTGGACTGCAAACTGTAGGATTTTCTTTGGTAGCCTTTGCTCGCCCATATGTAACACTCTAACAATGTAATTCACATTTAGTGTTAGCGTCGATATAAACATTGTCGGAAGCCCAGTTTCCAAATAGTACATATAGTCTGGTGTATTGATTGGCAGGAAGAAGATTTTTCGTAGATAAAAACGAAGCAAATATTCAACAAGCTCGTACTTCTGCACACACCACACTTGAGCTCCATAAAACAAGATCGCTTTGGCAGTTGCGTCAAAAACTCTTTGTTTGATATTGAGCGATATGAGTTTGTTGTTAAAGATTTTTCGACAGTTCGCTTAATTTTTTCGTTTAATTTTGTTTAACTTAATTTTTAGATGCTTCTCTAACTTCAAGTTGAAGTTATATAAATTTGCACCTACCCCAAATCGTATCATCTTCACTCTCACTTAAGAGTTCATTTACCCCTTCGATCCGGATGCGTACAGTGACTAATATGATTTATTTCTTAGGTTGCCCCTTTCCAGAAAAATTATATAAAACCATTTGCATTCAAATAAGTCCGATGAGTATTTTGGGCGGGACACATAAACATATAGGTCCATTCAGTAATTTGTGCTGAAGAAATGGTAATAACAAAGGTGCAAGGAAACCTAACATAGATCCCAACAAAGAATACTGATATAACAACAACTTCCACTGGGAAGTTAAAAATATATATGTCCCGAACATATATAAATGTGTTCACAATTTTTTACTGTCACAGGACTTATAAAACCCATTCAAAGTATTTTTTTTCAAAAAAGGGTGTCTCTATACTTTGGCTGAGACATAGGTATGTGTCCGACCCGGATCGAAAGAGTTAAAATGATATCATCTTAATCATTTTCAAACAATTTTAGATACAAATAATTGCATATCCGAGATTGAAGCAACGCGAAAATCGAATATTTAGTTTTGAATATTTAAAACTTGAAGTTTTTCTTTTTTCTTCAAATAAAGAACGCGAACAGCTCTAATAAAAGGTTTTTCAATAAGAGCGCTACAAAAGTTTTTTTAAATAAAATAAAAACGGTTTTGGATATCAATTAAATTCTTTATTCCTGTGAAAGTACGTTCGATGCAATTATGTATGGAACTCGATTTCTTTTGCATGGCCACCACGGGCACGCTTGTAGAAGTCCAGACGCTGAACCCAATTTTCGACTGTTTTCAAGCATAAATCGGCCGATACTGCTGCAATTTCTCGATATTCGTACGAAGTTCATCAATCGTCGCTGGCTTGTTGGCATAGACCATAAACTCGACGTAGCCCCACAGGAAATAGTCTAACGGCGTCAAATCGCACGACCGAGGCGGCCAAGCGACTGGACCATTTCGTGAGATAACACGGTTTCCAAACTTAATTTCCAATAAATTGATTGTTCGCTGTGTGGCTTGTGGCGCCATCCTGTTGGAACCACATGTCCTCCAAGTCCATATCATCCAATAGGCCAAGATCTTTTCTTGCTTGAGAACGACGTGTGAGAGACACATTTGGGCTTTCTTCAACTGAAGCCTCAGCGGCAGCAATATTCTCGGCACTACGGGCACTTCTTTCTCTCACTGGCACGGGAACATTTTGTACTGTGCTTGTGGATTAAATTTTTTCCACAAGACGCTCAATTGTTGATCTGCTAGGACAATTATGACGACCATAAATTGGATGTAGCGCTCTTAACGTTGAGGCCACTGACTCCGAATTTCGGTAGTAAATTTTAATAATTTTGACTCGTTGTTGGCTCGTATATCTTTCCATCATGAAATGGCAAACCTTACTGAAGAGAAATATCAAAAGAACGGCAAGAAATTCGGCGTCGTTTGCTGTCCCTCTCGCTCTACTTTTGTAGCGTCCCTGTTGAAAAACCCTTTATAATGAAAATTCGTGCAAATTTCAAAGCGGTCATTGTCATTTCATTGGAAAGTTGGTATTTGATAATAGAGGTGGTAACAGAAATGTACTTACAAACAAGTTATAACGAATATCAGAAGTATATTTCTTATATGTGTAATTCTTCCTTTTTATAGTTAATGCTAGTGTACAAAGGGGTGTCTTAAAATCGTGCTTTTCTCTTGTGCGAATTCTTACAAGAGAATTATTTCATAGAGTATTTTTTTTTGTATTGGAGGTTCACTGGAAGGAAAAATCATCAAAAGACCTTGCAGAGGTAGTACGCAAGCGATGCTTCCGCAAAAGACTTCAACTTCAACACGATCTAAAAAACACTGACTATTTACATAAACGACAGTTTGACGATGAAAAATCGTGTTATTCTTCAACGTGCACTTGCCCATAAGAGAAAAAATCAGCTGTCTGTTGTATATACAAAATTCGGCAATGTTTTTGTGAAAGCAAGTATGCAAGGGAAAATTAAAGCCATTGACAGTATAGAGGAACTGAATGACTTCGTGAATGCTAATGCCAACGTGAGAGGCCAACAACATCTGAAGGATCTGACTGCTGCTGCGGACGTAGGAATTTAGAGGTGCTGACATTATCTGTAATTAATCATGAAAGTATTGTTAAAATTATGTACATGTTATTTTTCCTCTTTTATTAGAAATTGTTTCATGTTTCTTTTTCATTTATTCTATTCCTCTTTATTTCTATCTTATTCTTATTTATTCTTTTCTTTTCCTTCTTTTCTCTGCCTGTTAAGATCATACTGCTGTTTTGAGTATTTCTTGAATTATAGTGTTTTAATGATATAGCAATCCGCTCTTACGATGCTCGTTTTATTATTATATCTGGTAGAAACTCTACCATGGCCAATGGTGTGAGTAATAATTTTATGCGCGCTATGATACGAGTTTTATCTAGTATTCAATCTGGTTTCTCAGTATGTCACTTGAACGCACGTAGTCTTAACTTGTCTAAATTAGATTATTTAAAATATATTTTTGAGGGCTCTCAAGTAGATGTTATCTGTGTGAGTGAGACTTGGTTTAAGCCTGAAATTCATGATCATATTTTTGATATGTTCGGTTATGTTCTGTATCGCAATGATAGATTAACTAACACTACTGGTGGTGGGGTTGCGATCTATTGCAAATCAACTTTAAAATGCAAGGTAATTGGTAAATCGGTGGGCTACGGAATTGAATACTTAATGTTGGAGATTTCAGATGGTTGCGTTAAGTGCAGTGTGTCATGTGTTTATAATCCAAGCAGATGCTTTTCACCAGATCCGTTTTTCTGTGCGGTTGCAAATTTTGCCCCTCTTTATGAACATCTGATTGTATGTGGTGATTTCAATATTGATCTTTGCAAACGTGATTCTCTATCGCAGAAACTTAATGACTTAGTTTTATCCTATGGGCTTGTAATCAGTAATTCTTATCCAACTCGTTATGGACCAAACACTAACCCTGGTTTGCTTGATCTTCTGATAGTCTCCGATGTTTCGAATGTTCTTCTCTTTGACCAGCTCTCTCTCTTGATGGAATATCGGATCATGATTTAATATTTTGTACGTATAACATAGATTTTTCCCATGTATCTCTTCCATACACCTATCGTTACAGGGATTTCAAGAACATTAATTTAGAGTTTTTGCATAGAGAAGCAAATGCAAAATCATGGCAGCATTGCTGGTATCTAGGACATGTGAATGATAAGCTCAACTTTCTTCAATCACAGATTGTTGAACTTTTTGATAAACATGTGCCGTTGCGGATCATGCAAGTGATAAACACTAAATGTCCTTGGTTCACGCGCCATGTCCTAGACGCAATAAATACCCGAAAAAAATTGTACTGCAAATGGAAACGTAGCCCTACCCCAAGGAATTGGGAGTTCTTCTGTCAGGCTCGTAATCACTCCACCTTTGTAACACGTCGAGCAAAGTGTAATTACTTTTCAACTAAGCTAAAGAGTTCACTCCCCTCCAAACAACTGTGGGAAAATTTGCGTAAAATTGGAGTTGGAAAAAAAGGAGATAGTGTTTGCGGGCTGGATCCGAATGTTCTTAACAGCTCATTTTTAACAAGTTCTCACAGTAGCCCTCAATTTTCTTTGCAACCCGACCTTCTTTGTGACCTTAACTGCGACTTTGTAGCTGTCAATGAAAGCGATGTGCTTGAGACAGTAAAGGGGCTTAAGTCAAATGCAACGGGAGAGGATGGTATACCTCTTCGCTTTATTAAAATTATCTTACCTTACATCTTAAGCTCACTGACACATACAATTAACCATTGCATTACTTGCTCTATTTCCCCTGATAGCTGGGAAGTTGCACGCATAATCCCTGTCGCCAAAAAACAACACGCTTCGCTTCCTTCGGATTATCGACCGATAAGTATATTACCGACTCTTTCAAAAGTCTTTGAGAAGTTACTAGCGAATCAAATAGTTCGGCATGTTAATGCAAACAGTTTGCTTTCTCCCTTTCAATCTGGCTTTAGCCCTCACCATAGCTGTACCACAGCAATGGTCGAGATATTGGACGATATAAGACAACAATATGACCGCAATTATTTGACAGTCTTGTGCTTACTTGACTTCTCCAAGGCTTTTGACAGAGTAAATCATACAATATTATGTAGTAAATTGCGCCACTATTTCGGTTTCAGTGATAGGGCAGTCAGGCTTATTAAAAGTTATTTAAGTAATAGGTCACAAAGAGTTTTAGTTGGAGAATATTATTCGAATGATAAATTCTTGCATGAGGGCGTACCGCAGAGTTCAATTTTAGGGCCTATTCTTTTTTCTATTTTTATTAATGACTTAGTTCGTAATTGTAAAAGTGTATCGTTCCATCTCTATGCTGATGATGTTCAGATTTATTTATCTAGGCCTGTCGGATTAATAGAAGATCTTTTCCATCGTATAAATGAAGATATCGCAGCTATGTATTTGTGGGCAGTTAATAATGGACTAACATTAAATGCAGCTAAGACACAAGCTATCTTAATTTCCAAAAACTTTAAAGAAACTAGAAATCTGCCTCCTATCATGTTGTCTGGTATTGAAATTAAGTGTGCTGAAAAAGTCATGAGCTTAGGATTTATAATAAATCGGGATCTCTCTGGTAATGATCACATAAATTACACCATTGGTCGAATTTATGGTTGCCTTCGGAAACTATGGACGTGTGCCAGCTTTGTTCCCCGTGATATAAAATCAAAACTAATGAAAACTCTGATACTTCCCATAATAACCTACACTGATGTTGTTTACTGTAAGCTTGATTCCATTTCACAAAATAAACTAAACGTTGCATTCAATGATATGATTCGTTATGTTCATGGGCTGCGAAGATATGATCATGTTTCGGCTTACCGGAATAACATTCTTGGTTGCTCTCTCACACAGTATTTGAAAGCCAGAAATTGTATTTTTTTGCATAAAATTATCTATTTAAAATCACCATTGTATCTGTTCGAAAAACTGCAATTCTCACAGTCGTCAAGAGTATTCAATGTAATAATACAGCCTTGTAATTACACTAACTCATCGCGCCTGTTCTTTGCTCACGCCATTCGGCTATGGAACTCTTTACCCGAGGTCATAAAACGAGCATCGAGAGCCTCTGAATTCAGGACAGCTATTTTTGAATACTTTTCTCAACAGCAGTAGATTGTCTTTTTCCTATTTTTCTTCTCTTTATCTTTCTGTCTTTAACTATTACTTCATCTATCCCACTATTCTTTATATTTATTTTTTTTTCTATTATCTTTATATTTTATCTTTATTTTATATTAAATATACATGTAATTTCATTAACTGTTTTATTATATAATTTTTATAGTAAGGGAAGTCTAAATGTTAATTTTGTTAGTACTCTTTAAAGACAAAGTCTTACATGTACTTAATAATTTGTAAATAAAATAAATTGAAAATTAAAAATTGAAATTGTCATCCCGGATGGAATTGCACCTAGATCTGCCAATTATCGAATTTCTAAACTTTTTTGAAGTTACCTAACTGTTTGGCCTAAGCTAACGCCTCAGTGTTCTGATTACAATGCCAGTATTTAACAGTTCTGTTATTTCTAAGTTAACGTGGCTGAGAAGCCTACTTTTGTGCCTTTGAACCACTATTTTTTTCATCTTCAACCATTTCAGTACCAAGGTGCATTAGTTATGTTCTTCAGTAGGTACTTTATTTTAGAAGACTTGGATTTGGAAAGATTCGTTTGGCATGCGCGTGTCCATAACTGGAGCCCGTAGGTTTGATCGCATGAAAAAGTAGTTGTAGTGATTTTCAATTTTCTCAAAAACCAGAAGTCATAAAATCATTGTGTTTTTTGTGTTCGATTCAGAATTGATAGTATCATTGACCACAAAAAGCCAATGTAGCACTTCATTTCGCAATTTTAAAAAATAATGGTTTACATTATTTTTTTCATTTTTTTATCAAAATTTTGCATGCGAATTTTTCAAAAACGTTTAAAAAAATAATTTCATTTAAATTTAGGATTATAGAAAAGATTTCTGGCTTTTAAAACCGGTATAGTACTTTATTGTAAGTGTTGCCGTTGAAATAATATTTTTTTTTTTCAATTTAAGTCCTTTTTTCTAAAATTGTCCCTACCTCCTTAGCGGACGTAGTAAAAATGCTTGTTTTTGGTCATTCTACAAAAAACCGTTATCAATTCTTGGCGCCCTAGTTATCGTACTCGTGCCCCCTCAAATAGTCTTTGAAAACAATACTCCCTTATCTAAGTGTCCGGATTGAACTTTTGATTCTAAAAATGATTGCTGGTTATCTATTGTAAATGTTCCATAAAAAGTCAATTCACCACACCCATTCCTTCATTTTCCTTCTACTTGAAAACACGATCAGCATTCAAGTGTCAACGTTTAAGCGAATCGTTCGAAAGTTTAATAATATTTAAAAAAAAGAATTATAACGTTTGGAAAATTGAATGAGTTTTACTTATTAACAAATTCAAGTGAAAGAATTGTACATAGCGACTATGACAGGACATTCCTCCTTGCGGGGTCAGTCACCTTGACGTGCGCACCATCATGGAACGCAAATTCGATGGTGCCGGTGCGGAGGCTTACGGCGTAAAGAGTCATCGGGCTATTCTGGTAAGGGACAGGCCGTCTGATGAGCGTCAACAAAGAACTGACCAGGACTCCACGTCCGCCCCCCTTCTCCCCTTCTCCGCTTCCTCTTTCTCCCCAATTACCCCCTCCCTCAAATCCCTAAGTCCTACTTTCCCAACAAACCCCTAATCTAAAGGTAGCAAGCGCCGAGAGATGCATGGCTAAGAGGGTGCTTAGTCGTTAGTTTGCAAACCTCGGATACCAGGCGACCTCCGATTTTAAGATAGCCTTCCTGTGGTTAGACGAGTAGACCACGGGCGACACAATATCCCGAATACTCGTGGCAATCAAAATTGATCCAAAAACAAAAAACCAAATAGAGAATGATGCCTCTAAGATTGCATCATCAACTAGGGATGTTTTAGAACACCCTGTCGATGACGACACGACATCTGTCAATGGGATAGAGTCTGTAATCATCGACTCTGAAATGGGGGAATCTGAAGAGAACTTGTCTCAACTCAGTGACTCTATTTCAGAATCTAGCACCATATGCAACAGCATATTATCGGATGAAAGACATCCCGATACAGAGGACGTAACTAAGACAGTCGGCAATGTGGCACGGACTAAGTCTGAGTACGTCAGATTCACACCATCGGAACAGCGCAGATTTAGGCGCGCGCAGAAGAAGGGGAGCACCATTGAGCAGGCCCGAATCTATGCGAAACGAACGATGGTTAACAAGGGTGCCGAGGTGAAGCGAACGCGATCTGAGGATAATACCCCGCCTCAATCCGAAGCGAAGCGAAGTCGCACTGGGAAGACAACCGTCGACAAAGTCTCGTATAGCAATATAACGAGCTATGTCAGACTGGGGGTTGTACCAGTGGACATCGATCGTAATCCTCTCTCCGACGAACAAATGGGTTTGATACAAGAGAGGATTATGGACATCACAATTGAAAAACGTGACGAGGAGGTCAAACCAGCATTCCGCGGTACTACTTTCAAAGCCGGATGGCTTATGATAGTATGTGCGGACGCCATTACTGCAAAGTGGATGGGGACAACCTTCACGGAGCTTAAGGAGATGTTTGTGGGAGATGCTTGTGGGAGAGGAACATTTTCCAAAACCACATGTCATCAGAGGGTTCTTCCCGCAGAGTACCGGGGTAGCTAGCGAAAGGATCCTGGCCTTATTAGACGGCCAAAACAGAGAACTAAACACGAGAACGTGGAGAGTTCTGCAAAGAACAAGAACAAAGAACAAAGAACCCGTCGCGTGCGGACGCGTTGCCTCTTTTAAACGCAATTTCGGTGCCACTAAACCGTCAAACATAATACCTACCGGCTCGCCAATACGTTTCGCGAAAAAAAATACAAAATCGCATGTGTGTGAAAAAAGAAAAAAAAATCCACATAGAGCCAGTGCCGGTGGCCGGTGGCAGTGATAACGAAAAAAGCGAAAAAAAAAAGCAATAGCGTAGGGTCTTCCTTCCGTCCCCCATCCCACTTCATCACTGTTGCTCTTTCTTGACTATTGCATGTGTCGATCGATTATCGTTTGTGCACTTGCAATGTTTGGGTAAAGGCAGCATCGGGCGAATAGCGGGTCGTGAGTTGTTGATTCTGTTAGTGGACCAAACAAATTACCGTACGGGCACACCTGCGGTAGATTGTTTTGGAAATCTAACGTATATTTTCAATTCACGGCCTATGCTTAGTTAGCGTCGGAGTTGTGTTTTTTATAATGTGTAGGATTTCGTTGTGGATGTCAGCAACATTCGTGGGTTGAGAAAGAATTTTTTTTCATTATACGCCCATGTTTTTCACAACAAACCAGCTGTTTTGGCACTTAGTGAAATCCAGGTTAGCGTTGGCTCTGATTTAACAGAGTTTAGTCTACCTGGGTACAACTTAGTGCCTTTATTCTTTGCCCATCGCGGTATCGCCGTTTATATACTCGTACGTAGTGACATAGCCTACCAACTTCAGCCTCAATATGGCCAATGTGCCAACCCAGAATTTAATTACATTTGGCTAAAACTCCATGTCCGTAGGCAATTAATACACTACTGTTTTATTTACAGAAGCCCCAACTTGGACAGATTCAACTTATAATGAGTTTGATGCCCTGTCTGATTCTATTACAAGAATTGTGACCCTTCATCCTCGTTCTGAAATCGTTATTGCGGGCGATTTCAGTATACACAATTCAAGCTGGCTTCGACATTCTGGTCAGACAACACCCGAAGGAAGGTACGTCGAGATCTTTGCTGAGGTAAATAACCTGACTCAGCTTGTAAATGAGCCGACACGAATACCGGACATTAGCAGCCAAACTGCCAACACATTGGACTTGTTTCTTACCTCTCACCCTGATAAATACGCTTTGAACGTATTATCGCCTCTAGGTTCGTCAGACCATTGCATCATATCAGCAAATTTCTCGTACTCCAACCACATAGTTAAAGAACAAACTCCTAAAAGAACCGTATGGCAGTACGAGAAAGCCAATTGGGAAAAATTAAACGGTTTCTTTAAGAGTTTTAACTGGTCGCTGTGCTTCCTCGACAGCGACGTGGATGCTGCTGCTGATATGGTCACAAACATAATTCACCTGGGTATGAAGACTTTTATCCCTAACAGGATTAAAAGTATCAAACCCAAGGTTAACGCGTGGTGTGACTCGAGCTGCAAAGAGGCTATCAGGTTAAAAGAGGTAAGTTTTCGGCTATTCAAAGCCAACCCATCTGAGGAAAGCCGTAAAAAGTTTAAACGAGCCAGAAATGACTGCAATGCCCACATTAATCGTGTCAAATTCTCCTATGACCAAAAGTTGAGGCAAAAAATACTACAAAGTCCCACTGGTAGTAAAAACTTTTGGTCATTTGTTAAAAACGTCAAGAATTCGGCCTCGTCATCTATCCCGACACTCATTTACAACGACATTCCAGCTGTCAGCTCTACAGATAAGGCCAATCTGCTTGCTGAACGTTCCCAGATTGTGCTTTGTCTCCCCCTGTACTCGAGCGCGTAGAATTCTCTATGGGACCAATCCACTTTCGCACTCGTACAGTGGCTAGAGTACTTCAAGATCTTGACGTTCACAAATCCGCTGGTCCAGAAGGTATTTCCCCTATCGTTCTGAAGAGGTGTTCTTCTTCGCTGGCAAAACCATTGCGTAAGCTTTTCCATCTGTCCTATTCTTCAGGACTCTTCCCGGGAAATTGGAAAACAGCATTTGTCCAGCCTGTACCAAAAAAAGGCGAATCTTCTTCTCCCTCCTCCTACCGACCAATTGCACTTACGTCCCTTCTTTCTAAGGTCATGGAAACGCTGATAAACCGTCAGCTAATGAAATATCTTGAATCGCGAAAACTTCTTAATGACCGGCAGTATGGTTTTCGCAGCAACAGGTCCACTGGTGATTTGATGACATATCTAACCGAAAAGTGGAACCAATCTCTTCACCAAGGTGGTGAAAGTAAGATCGTTGCGCTTGATATTTCAAAAGCATTTGACAGAGTTTGGCACCAAGCTCTCTTGTCGAAAATGCGTGCATTTGGAATCGATGATACTCTTCTTCAATGGATTAGAAATAACCTTTCGGACCGTTCAATTCAAGTTATTTTGGACGGCTTCAAGTCTGCAACTCACCAAATAAATGCTGGTGTCCCCCAAGGCTCTATTCTGTCCCCGACTCTCTTTCTCATTTTTATAAATGATCTACTGTCTGTTACTTCTAATCCAATCCATTCCTTTGCTGATGACAGTACCCTCAGCTTCTCATATTCGTTTCTTGGGTCACGCCCCTCATCTTCGGGTGTGGAACTGGAACGGCAACATATGTTAAGCTCATTAAATTCCGATCTTAACAGCATAAATCAGTGGGGTAAAACCAATAGAGTGGAATTTAATGCTTCCAAAACTCAATGCTGTCTCCTGTCATTAAAGCAAAACCCACACACACTGCCATTATCTATGAATGGCACTTACATCGCTGAAACCGAAAGACTTTCCATTCTCGGTATGTGTGTTAATGACAACCTTCGTTGGAATGACCACATATTCGATGTCGCCAAGAACGCCGCGAAATGTCTAGGCTTCCTTAAGCGTTGTAAGAAATATTTCACCCCTTCTGATCTGGCTAAGGCGTTTATTCGCCCGAAACTCGAGTACAACGCTCATATCTGGTCCGGTGCACCAATAACTTATTTGGAGCTGCTTCCTGCTTGACAGGATCCAAAAACGAGCGATGAAACTTATTAACGACAGAGACATCGCGAGATCGATTGACTCTCTTAGTCATCATCGTAATGTCTCCTGAATGTCGTTATTTTATCGTTATTTCCACCATAAGTGCTCAAACTAAATAGCCAGTTGCATTCCTCCCCTTGAACATTTCAACCGCAATACCCGCCATGCAGGGAATGCTCATCAGTTCACCCTCAAGCCTTTGTTCGGACGTACAGTGAAGTTCAAAGAATCTTTCCTCAGCCGTACAACACGAATGTGGAATGCTCTTCCCCGCTCCATTTTTCCTACACATTATAACCTACAGACATTCAAAACCAACGTGCATCGGCATCTCTCATTTTCCTCTCACCCTAATTTCCTTAACGCCCGCGCTGTGTAGCTAATACATTATAAGGGTCCCAACAAATCCCTTTAGTGCGCGCTAATTATAAAAAAAAAAAAAAAAAAAAAAAAAGATCGGATAACAGAGACATCGCTCATATGGTCTCTGGAATCAATGACAGCTTCATGAGGAAACTTGTGGAGCTAAAGGGGATGGTCTCGTTCCGATTCGGACAGACTAAACTCATATTAAAAAGTGCTGATAAGACGGCCAAACAGGGCCCGAAAGATCCTCAAAAGCACATCACCAAAGCGCACGGCAGCACCGCAACTGATCCAATTGGGGCCAGTACCAGAACTGTCCCGAAGGCAGCAGCTTCCAGCACGGCAACACCAGTGCTAGAAAGAGAAGCCACAAGCGCAAGACCAAGCGCAGCCGAAAAGGCAAATAGTGCGCACAGCACCGCCAAAGAAAGCCAACAACGGTTCAGCCCTAAACTAGGTATGGATCGTAAGAAGGCTTGGGCGCAAGACAGACACAAAAACAAAAGTCCGAGAGGTATACAAAGTGGTCTCCCTCAACAGGGTGTCGTACGAAGGAGAGGTGACAATAATCCTAACAGAGTACGTAACCCTGAATTCGCACGAAAATAATGACATCCCGTCTAAGCGTGCTGCAGGCGAACCTGCGCAGGGCTATGGGTGCCTCGGACACCTTTAGCCAGCGATGTGCCGAAGGGAACATCGCTATTGGTCTAATCCAGGAACCATGGGCAAACAATGGTAAGATATCTGGATTAAACTGTAAGAATAGAGAGATCATTTTCGCCAATGGTCCTTTCAGATCACGGGCGGCCATTTCTATTAAGAAAGATATAAAATTTTCTCTCATTTCAGGTTTCACAACTAGGGACCTGGTGGCAGTTCTAATAGAACGCCACAAAGGCCGACAGCTACACAAATTTGTGTGCGCATCGGCGTACTTTGCTGGAGACACTGATGTAGTTCCTCCCTTACCAGTACAGGAACTTGTCCGGTACTCTGAGGACCATAAAGTACACATCATAATCGGCTGCGATGCAAACGCACATAACACGATTTGGGGCAGCCGAGATACAAACAATAGAGGTGAGTCGTTATTAGAATTTTTATATAGCAACAACCTCGTCTTTCTAAACAAGGGAAATAGTCCCACTTTTAGAAATTCCATAGGAGAAGATGTCCTAGACCTTACTATCTCATCTCCTTTTATGAAAGACATCATAGAGGGGTGGCATGTATCTGGTGAGGCATCTCTATCGGGTCATATGCACATCCGATTCGAGATAAGATGCAATGTCGAACACGCGTCGGTCCGTTATGACAACAGACTGACTAATTGGAGAACTTACCGCGAAAATCTTGCGGTCAGATCCGACATGCTGCTAGAAGCACCATCAACAACAAATAATGCAGATGCTGCGCAATGTCAAATAAATGATATTATACTTACCTCATTCAAAAATAGTTGCAAGGTTAAAAGAACCGTGGTTAAAAGGTATTCGAAAGAGAGTGAGAAAGCTTTTTAACAAAGCCAAACGCACCGGCACATGGGAACAATATAAATCCATGCTGACCATATACAACTTAGAGTTGCGCAGGTCCAAAAGAGCCTAATGGCGTGCAAACTGTGAGAAGATCGAAAAACTTCCAGAGGTGGCACGCCTCCAAAGGGCTCTGTCAAAGGATCAAGAAAAAAGCATGGGATTGTTAATCAAATCAGATGGTTCAATCACACGCGACCGGGAAGAAAAGCTGAAAACTTTGCTTCAGGCTCACTTCCCAGGGTCTCACACGGTGGTCATTACAGATGACCATATAGCGGAGGTCTCAATTCCAAGAAACCTCAGCAGAATTAATAGTTTGTCCGGAACACTTTTTACTCCGGATAAGGTAAAATGGGCAATTAACTCATTTAAACCATTCAAGGCATCAGGAACAGACGGTATTTTTCCAGCCCTCATTCAAAATGGAATAGAATTTTTATTACCATCCATGATTGCCTTATTTAGGTTCAGCTTCAACTGGGGGTATATACCAGTTACCTGGAGGGAGGTAAACGTAGTATTTATACCTAAACCGGTAAACAAGCCGAGCGAATTACCTAAATCATATCGTCCGATAAGCTTGACATCGTTATTTCTGAAAACAATGGAAAGGATTATTGACATCCACATTAGAGAATGCATATCAAAAAGCATGCCTCTGCACCCTCACCAATATGCGTACCAAAAGTGTAAATCCACGGAAGGCGCTCTGTTAAAACTAACTACAGAGATAAAAAACGCCTACCGTTGCAAAGAGATCGCACTTTGTGCCTTTCTGGACATAGAGGGTGCTTTTGACAACACTGGATATGAATCCATATCAAATGCTTTGTACCATAGAAACATAGACAAAACAACTATTAAATGGATCAAAGCGATGCTGGAAAGTCGCAAAATAACTGCCTCGTCAGGAACGACCTCAGTATCAGTAACAGCCGTAAGGGGCTGCCCACAAGGGGGAGTACTTTCACCCCTTTTGTGGTCATTGGTCATCGATGACCTGCTACACAAGTTGAGCAATTTGGGCTACACTACAATTGGGTACGCCGATGATATTGTCATCATTGGCAGGGGCAAAGACTCAATAGGAGTCACATCAAAAATGGAAAATGCTCTAAAGACAGCCATAGACTGGTGCATCAAGAAAAATCTTTCCATAAATCCCAGTAAAGCCGTCATCGTTCCTTTCACTAAAAGGAGGAAATTAGATCTAGGCCTAATCCCGATAAACGATACGGTCGTAGAGTACTCCGACGAAGTCAAGTATCTTGGAGTAATCCTGGACAAGAGACTTAACTGGAACTCTCACATAAACAACAAAATCACTAAAGCTAATAGAGCTTTATAGGCCTGTCGTCGCACATATGGCAGAACCTGGTGAATCTCTCCAAAGATCGGCCACTGGATCTACACAGTAATGATAAGACCCATTATAACATACGCCTCCATAGTATGGTGGACAAAATCCACACAAAAGGTCGTAATAGAGAAGCTCAAAAAGGTACAACGGCTTGCGTGCCTTGGTATCTCCGGAGCCATGCGAACCTGTCAAACAGCTGCCATAGAGGCAATAACAGGAATTACACCTCTCCACATATACATTCAAAAAGTGGCGATCCGCAGTTCAATAAGTCTAATATAGTTAAACGAGATAAGTCTTAATGATCATCCGGAACTAAAGACCCTTCTCGATGAACTGCCAGAACTTAACATGAACTGCGCGGTCACAGACCGCATTCAAAAAACACTATGCTTCAACAAATGTTTCTCCACGGAGATCCCAAAGAGAGAAGCATTGGTTAGCAATAACCCACCAAATAGCCACAACGGCAGAAAGTGGTACACGGATGGTTATAAAATGGAAACGGGGGTAGGAGCGGGAGTATACGGAACAAACAAACGCTTTACTATACAAATGGGAAAAAGTCCCAGCATATTTCAAGCAGAGCTCCAGGCCATTCAAGAATGCGCCAGCCAGATTTATTCATCTGGCATAAAAGGCGCAATCATCCATATATTCACGGATAGTCAAGCAGCTATAAACGCCCTTAGCTCGCATACCATTGGTGGCGTATCGTCGTATACACGAAGTGAGAATACTATAAAGTTCATATACAATGACGCTACCATTGTCTATGAACTTTATAGTATCATTGTATATGAACTTTATAGTATTCTCACTTCGTGTATACGACGATACGCCACCAAACGCCGTAAAAAAGAACCTTCAGAAAGCTTTTATGCATTTTTGTAGTTATTTCTGTTGTCTTTTCCCATTCTCGTTTATATTTGCAGTGCGTACTCTTTAGTACTCTTTCCTTTGATAATAAAGAAGATTTCCAAAAGTGTGTGTTTTGTCACTTTAATTTTTCTTTACTTCTCATGATGGGAATTGGTGAGAGGTGTGGGGTATGCATATTTAATTATGCATTTTGGTAGTTATTTCTGTTGGCTTCCATTATCGTTAATATTTGCAATGCATACTCTTTAAGTAGCTACTCTTTCCTTCGATAATAAAGAAGATTTCCATAAGTGTGTGTTTTCTCACTTTAATTTTTCTTTACTTCTCAGGATATGAATATGATGTGATCCTGAGAGGGGGTGGGGGATATGGTTGGTGTATTATGTGTTGGTTTTCAAGGAATTTTGGGGTAGGTTATCTCATATTGCAAGCAGCTGTATTTGAAAAAGACAAATTTCCGCCGGTTGAACTTCATACTTTTGCAAAGCCATAAATTTTAACTTACAAAGTGAAACAAAGTGAATAAGAGTTTTTATCCGATTTCAAGACTTTCATTCTGATAAGTAGGTATCAAATTATTTATCATTATTATATTATTTTTTCATTCTTTTTCATATATTTTATTATATTCATATTTATATATTTTGTTACGTTTTTATAAATTTTAATATATTTATATATACCTATATCTACCTATGTATATACATTTATTTTAGAGATTATATATTATTTATTTAAGGGGGGGGGGGGGGGGGGCACTTCGACCTAAAAAGAACTTTTGTACCGTATGGGCCAGACAAATTTAAACTAGTAGAATTTCCACTTTCCGTGTAAAGCGGACAATTTTATCAGTAGAAGAATTCTTTATGTCCTCGGTGCTCATTTTCATTTGTTCCCTGACAAATATCTTCTTTCTAATTCCATTAAGGGCAGGACATTCACAAAAAATGTGTTCAGCTGACTCGTCCTCTTCAAGACAGATTCGGAACTCAGGAGAGTCTGCTATTCTCATTTTGTGCAGATGATATCTTAAACCATGGTGTCCAGTAAGGTAACCCACTAAGTTTTTGATATCACGCCTGCTTAGGTTTACGCATTTGCTGGCATTTTGATTGAAGGGCCGAATGGCTCGTTTGGCCTGTCTTCGACCTGGGATGCTTTCCCAAAGATGGATACATTTTCTATGTTCCCAGCTTTTTATTGCTGCCATTGCTGCTGATCTAGGAGTGCAGCAGAAAGGTTCGGGACCTATGAAAGGTGTTTCCAAACCTTTTCTGGCCAGTTCGTCGGCCTTTTCGTTACCTTCCACCCCAACATGACCTGGAACCCACCATAGCTTGATCTTGTTACTTATTCCGAGTGCCTGTAGGGTATTGAAGCAGTACATGACTGATTTGGAGTCAATGGTATGCGTTTATAGCTGCTTGACTATCCGTGAATATATGGATGGTTGCATCTTTTATACCAGATAAATTTATGTGGCTGGCGCATTCTTGAATGGCGTGGAGCTCTGCTTGAAATACGCTGGCACTTTTTCCCATGGGTGTCGTGAAGCGTTTATTTGGTCCGTATATTCCCGCTCCTACCCCCGTTTCCATTTTAGAACCATCCGCCTACCACTTTATACCGTTGTGGCTGATTGGTGGGTACTAACCCATACTTCTCTCTTTTGGATCTCCGTGGAGAACCGTTTATTGAAGCATAGTGTTTTATGATTGCGGTCTGTGATATTTTACATAAATTCGCCAAAAAAGACCGAGGAATACAACTTTTTTAATTCTAATTAGATATTCGTACTACTTGTGTGTGTATAAAAAATATATTATACCTACCCATTTCGTGATCTATAGCATATACGTTTAATTCGTAGTTTAAAAACATGAATGTGATATTGCTTATACCTACCGTTTTAATAAAAATTAGATTTTTCTAGACTATACATTTTAACTTTCTTTTAAAAAAAATGTCAGATCACCCAAAAAAAAAGGAACTCACACATACATTAGGTCCTGGCTACGGCCGTGGTGGGCAGATTTTAAAAATTCTTAACATTTATTATTTCGGGCACGTAGAGAGTACATGGTTAAAATTTCAGCTTTCTAGCTTGAGTTTGTGATAGTAGATAACGTTACTATCGATGCTGATCACGAATATTTTACAAAAAAACTGTAAAATGACAAGTGACTTGCCTCAACATAGGCCACCTACAATATGATCGATTCCCTAAAAGATAAATATACTTATCCTACTCTATTTCTTTGAATAATGGAACTACACAAATTAAATATTTCTGAATCAAATACTGAAGAAATGATAGAAATCGGTGCATTTTTGGACGAGATACAGTGAAAATAGCAAAACCCTAAAAAATCATAAACTCATAATTCCTTGTTTGATGGAAAATACCAAAATACCGAAATCAGCTTTTATTCAATATCCTGTAGAAAAATGTTTCCTTTCCCCTTACACCATCTGCCTCTCATCATTCATTCCATTTACCAAAAAGTATTCGGCTGTTACGCTGTTACACAGAAAAATAAATACTTACACGTCCATGCGAATGAAAATCATATGGCGCGACCAGAGGCAGACAGTTGAAAATCGAGATATCCATATAGGTACAAGATAACAAAATTCCATACAATGATAGAATTCTTATTTTTGTCAGAAATCCTTACGAAATACCTTATCGAAGAAAATAGGATCAAATAAACTCTTCGCTCTGTTTCCTAACCAACAGTTTATTTGATTCTCTTTTCTTAATTCAAAGCTCATACAAATATTTTATGCTTAAATTGAGAAGCAATCACTCCATCCTTTTGGTCTCCAAATTCGTGGAGGTTGAGCTTTTTGAAATCGTGTTGATGATTTTACTATAGAGTTTATATACAATGATTTCGCTAAAATTTCTATCACGATTACAATATATGGTGAGTGCAGTATTTCGCAACAATTATTGCAAACTCAACAAGTATGTACATATTGCAAAAGTGTGAGTCAGCCGCTTGATACAAAACTCGCATGAGATACTTGATTTCGTATTAAATTAAAATTCACATAGACACGTTTCATTAAATTTGAATTATTTCAACTTCAGAAACCTCTTGTCGGGCGCAGTTGCTCAATGGTTAGTGTGTCTGCCTGGACAGATAAATAAGTTGTTCAGGAGGAAAGATCACAATGATATTCCTTGTGTTCGAATCTCCCAGACAGCAGAGAACAGACAGACGGTACTGGCTGCTGGAATAAGTCCAGAAAGTGTCGCTTCAAACGACGATTTTTTCGTGGTTGAGGACCCACAGGAGAAAGTGGATTTGCTGGGCGCTTGTTTCGAGGCCGTGTATAAGGTGAACAATCCTGTTCGCCGTAACCACGACATTGAGAATAGGGCTCTGGTGAGCCACTTCTATCTGCGCACCGAAATTGAGAATTGGCGATCTGAGAATAACGGATTCACCATATTCAATGATGGAAACCATGCTAATGCAGTTGTCGCCAATGATCGAGATGCATCGCACTTGTTCGTGTCGAAGGATGATCTTCTGTGCATCTTCGAGTCACTAAAGAATAAAAAGTCGGCGGGGATGGATGGTGTCCCATTGAGACACCTGCCTCTGGAGGCTGTAGATATTTTCACCACGCTGTTTAACAATGCGCTGAATAATGCACATTATTGCTATATGTAATTTATAATATGCTTATGGGAAAGAAGTTCGTTGTCAAATGTGGGAACATGAATCGAGCAGAGTCTTTGAAATTAAAAACGGTTTTAACATTTACACGAGTGATCTGGTGGGTTCACTCAGACATGCTATAGCTACGGTGACCATCCGTTCATTATTATAATGAACTGTTCATTATTTGAAGTAGATGTTCATTATGAATTATTTTGTATTTAAAAACATAAAAA
Source organism: Portevinia maculata (assembly GCA_949715645.1). Classification (NCBI taxonomy): domain Eukaryota; kingdom Metazoa; phylum Arthropoda; class Insecta; order Diptera; family Syrphidae; genus Portevinia; species Portevinia maculata. Next base: position 288,864,793 of record OX454525.1, on the reverse strand, counting down.
TGTTCATTATTTCAAAAGCTGCTAAATATTTGTTCAGTATTTTATTCAATTTTGTTGAAACAAAAACGAAAAACTAACCAACGCAAAATTCTTTAAACAAAATGACCCAACTATATTAAGAGATTTTTTTAACAATCCTTGCTCTGAACCCTGGTTTTTTTTTGCACATTGTCAGGCTAATCTTTTTCATGATAGTATTTGACGGATTGAGTCCCAGGAAATATGCATGATGGAAGTATCCCTGGTCATTAAAGAGCTTAAATCAAAAATAAAGCAAAGAAAAGATGAATGCGTTTTGCCAATAATAATTAAGAAAATGATAAAAGATTTACAGCAAGAAGATCTTACAGTTTTAAATAATGTAAAAACACACGCAAATGATTTTACACTGTGTAGACTATTTAAATCAGTGGGACGGTGCATTTGTTGAAATTGAGATTTTAGAATGGGTACTTCTACGTGCAGTTCCGTCCTGGAACCAGGTTGAGGCAAGTTTATTGTAAATTATGAAAAAGAGAAGCGATTTTAATCTTGATGAGTTTGAAGCTTTTGACGAATTTTCGTATGTTAAAAATTATATTTCTTTATAGAAAATTGTAATATGGGAAGATAGTCAGAAGACTGCAGGAGATAGATGGATGGAAATTTTTAAACATTTTATAGAAAAAGACATAAATTTCAAGATTTAGAATTTGGCTTGTGTCTTCCGGGGTCGAATGCTCCAACAAAAAGAGTTTTCTCAGTCTTAAATAATGTTTGGACAAATGAAAAAAACCAAATGAAAGTCGAAACTATGAAATCAATGTTAATTACTAAATTTAACTATGAAATGACCTGTTTAGAGTTCAGAGAATATTTAAAACAAAAACTAGATTTAATTAAATAAATTTATACTTCAGGAAAGTATTCAAATATGTAAACAAATAAATGTTACCTGCATTAGGTCCTTATTTTAAATAATGAGGATACTTATTTAGTTTTTAAGCGTTTATTTTACTACATTTAGTTAAATTAAAGACTGCATTTTTTTTATTTATTTATTTTGCCTAACATAGGTACAAATTAAGAGTTCCTTCAGTAATATTAATTTTAATTAACTAACGCAAAGACTGAATAATTGTGTTTTTTTTTATTGAGTTATTTAAAAAAAATAATAATAATTAAGAACTGGGTTTAATTTTTTTTTCTTTTTGTTCATTATTTGGAATATAGCGTATGCCGACAATTTGGTGGCATACAGATCAGGTCCTAAAATCGAGGTCATTAACATTCTCTTGCAGCGTGACTTCGATCAAATTAAGCGATATTGCGACGACTGGAAGTTGAAAATCAACTTTCAGAAGACAGAAACAATCTTGTTCAGAACTCCATTGGCTGGGGCCTCTAGGAATACCAGAAAAAACTGGAAGAAGTTGGCCATTATTGGACAAAATGGGCAGCCATTGGCGGTGAAAAGCGTAGTTAGATATCTAGGTATCTAGCTTGACCAGTATCTATATTTCGATAGACATATAGTTGCTTGTCTTGCTGTGGCCAAGAAGGCTTATGCTCTGACAAGGAGACTGTTTCATAGCAGTCAACTTGACTCTTGGGTGAAAGTCATTTGCTACGTGGCCCTTATAAGCCCGATCATCGCTTATGGTTGTCCATTGTGGTTTAATATAGCGCCTGGTTATATGGAAAAGATTCGGATTTTGGAGAGACAATGTCTTAGGACCTGTCTCCGGTTGTTCCGAACGCCTGAATCCAACTATATAAAATACTATCCCAACAAGGTCCTATACGATGGGACTTAGTTGAATAGGATTGACAATTTCCTCATTAAGGTGACTCGAAGGCACGTTGCAAGGGCGATGGCCAGCGACAATATTCTGATCTTTGGGGCTTACTACCCCAATGAAATGTACATAGAGAGTACGCTCCGGTCTGGCTTTGTTCCGCCAGAGGCATTTATCCATATTGATGCAAAAGGGCTGGTACAGACGAGGGATGGTATTCCGGTCTTATACCATCGCTACCGCAGCGCGAGAGATAAGCGGCTCCTCCATGACGGGGACGTCGCCAATGCTCATGAGCTCCTCCGTTTTAGTACCGCAATATCGGAGAGGGATAAATTCGACACGGAAAAGCAATTCGCCGAATTTTGGTGGCTTGTTGAGGGGGGGAGGGGACAACATGCCCTCCCAGGACGGTGCGTTACTCTAGGTAACATCCTCTTAGCTTATAAGTTTAAGTTAGCTAGGGCGTTTTTGGGAGATGCCGGGCTCGCCAACGTGTGGTGGTGCATCCGGGAGTTGACTGACGCTGTAAGGCTTCAGTCGGCTCACGGCGGCGCGTGTGCCCGTTGACGACTGCCAGGCACCCGGAAAGCAACTAGGATTTTGACCTGTAGATGTACACAAACGGAGAAATGAAACGCGGTTGTTCTTAACATCTACTTATCTGGTAATCTATATTTGTCTCGCTTTTATACTTCTTAAATTAAAATTATGTACAGTAATGAAACTAAATTAAATATGTACAGCATGAATTCATTAGCAAATAGGAAATAGGTACATTACAAATTATGTAAAGGTGGGTAATCGGGTTTACGTAAGGTTTAAAACCTATTAAATAAATAGAGTCCCTACAGTACTCCCCCACTAGTTGTACGCCGTACTAACGAAACCTCGATGGGGTTATAATTTGTCGACCCAATCGAGTTGTCCTTTGGTCTTGAGTAGGTATTGTAGTTTCAGGTATCTCTGCTGGGTTGTGTGCAGTCAGCTCCTTGGAAGTGTCTACGTTGTGTTCAGATGCGTCATCAATGGTAACAAATGCTGCTTTCAACCTATCAACTGAAATGTTTTTAACATTGTGTTTAATTCTTACCGAAAAATATTTCGAATGCCTCTTCACAATTGGATATGGTCCCTCGTACGGTTGTTGAAGTGGACTGCGTACGCTATCATTTCTTATAAAAACGTGTGTGCACGTGTCCAATGCCTTTTGCAGAAAGAACTTCGGAGTAGAATGGTAGGCGGTGTCTGTTGGCCTTATTACAGACATGACCTTTCGCAAATTTTTTACAAAGTCCTCTGATGTCACGCTGTGTGGCGAGTCGACGAAATACTCCCCAGGCAAGCGAAGTGTTTCTCCGTATAAAAGTTCAGCTGGAGTAGCATCTAAGTCCTTTTTGTACGACGTCCGTAAACCAAGAAGTACTAATGGCAATACTTTGTACCAATCCGTTGTTTGGTGGCACATAATTGCCGCTTTCAGAGAACGATGCCATTTCTCGACAATGCCATTGGATTGCGGGTGATAGGCTGTTGTCCTGCAATGATTTATTCCTAGAGTCCTGCTCAGTTCGGAAAATAGTGTTGATTGGAATTGCCTGTCAGTTGTTATTCTAAGGGGTACACCATACCGTCTAATCCAACCGTGAAGTAAGTGTTGCGCCACAGTTTCAGCCTTCATATCCTCCATTGCGAAAGCCTCAGGCCAACATGTATATCGGTCGACGATCGTTAGAAGATATCTGTATCCGCATGATGTAGGTAAGGGGCTAACTATGTCCATGTTTATATGTGTGAATCGCTGTGTTGACGGTGCGTAAGAAACAAGCCCTGCTTTGTTGTGACGGTTGATCTTGGACCGCTGACACTGTAAACATCTTCTGACAAATTTCGCGCAGTCTGCCCTTATACTTGGCCAAACGAACCGCTCTTGAAGAAGTTTGAACGTCGCTTTTACGCCGGGGTGAGATAAATTGTGAATCTTCGTGAAAATAATTTCTCTGCTGGGCGCAGGAACATAAGGACGAACTTTTGCTGTTGATGTGTCGCAATACAGTTGCAAACTTGTTTCTGGAAAAGCCAAAAGTTTTAATTTCAATGAACTATACATGTTACCTTGCTGAAGTAAAGCTTTCAGCTCCTCGTCGTCCTCTTGTTCTTTTGCCATTGCATTAAAGTTGACAGGCTTTGATGCGTCGATTGCACTAATCCTCGAAAGAAAATCAGCTACTTGATTCTGTGATCCGGGAATGTGCAAGATTGTTGTTGAAAATTGGCTAACAAAATCTAACTGACGCAGCTGTGTAGGTGATGCCTTGTCGGACTTCTGCTGGAACGCATAAGTTAGGGGCTTATGGTCCGTAAATATGGAGAACGATCTTCCCTCCAAGAGGTATCGGAAATGTTTTACACCCTGGTATACAGCGAGTAGCTCCCGATCGTACGTGCTGTACTCTATTTGTGTAGCGGTGAGCTTTCTCGAAAAAAATCCGAGAGGCTGAGAGATGTTGCCACAAACCTGGTTCACTACAGCTCCTGTTGCGACCTCGGACGCATCAGCATATAGGTAAAGAATGGCATTTGGCACGGGATGCGCAAGAAGTGCTGCGGATGCTAGATCAGATTTGCATTTTTCGAAGGCATCGATTGTTTCTGACGTCCAGACAATTGAGGTGTTGTCATTTCTTCTGTTCCCATTTTATTTTATTTTATTTTATTTATTTCAACGAGTTGCTTAAATACCGTAAGATACATATCTTATAAAAGAGTATTAAGCATAGAAAAAGAGGAAAAAAAATTACAAAAATTCAATTAATGAAAGCTACATGAGCAACATAAGAATGGGGGATAAAAATTGATAATTATTTTACAAATAAAAATGAATAATACCAAGACAGTAATAAGAAATTTAAAAATGAAAAATATGACTTATACAATGAAAAAATAAAACAGAAGAGCTATGTTTCTAAGAATTAGTTGAAAGATATTTCCTAAGTTTGCTTCTGAATTCTGTTGTGCTGTCTATCCTCCTAAATTCACGTGGCAAAGAGTTCCACAACCGAATCGAAGTTACAAGAAACTGACGTTCCGAAGTCAAGCAAGAACACAGAGGAGGAACCAGCTGAACTGATCTGTTTGAAAAATTAAATCTAATTTTATCATAAATATATTCAGGTTGGTGAGTCAAAAGTATGTCCGAGAACATACTTAAAGTACGAAACTTAAGAAGGTCATCAAATGTCATATTATACAAGTACTTTATATTTATTAGTAAATGTAATGGAGCTTGATTTACTATGGCATGTGGTATAAATTTCCGGTAAAAGTTTATCATCGCCAGGAATTTTTTTAAGTCTTTGACAACAGATGGTCTTTTGTACTCGATGATATATTGGACCTTCTCCGGCAATGGTTTAATGCCATGTTGGTCCACTAAATGTCCAAGGAATCGTACTTCTGATTTTCCAAAAAAACATTTAGAATTATTAATTCTAAGATTGTACTTACGAAGTCTTAAAAACACTTCTTGCAGGTGCTTTTGGTGTTCCTCGTGGCTGGTAGAGGCAACTACGATGTCATCTATGTATGAAAATACAAAGTCTAGACCTCTTAAAGCTTCGTGCATGTACCTCTGCATTGTTTGTCCCGCGTTTCTTAGGCCAAAAGTCATGTACTTGAATTCAAACAGGCCGAACGGTGTTGTAATGGCTTTCTTTGGTACATCTTCTGGTTGAACGGGTATTTGGTGGAAGGCGCGCTGTAGGTCGATGGTCGAGAATATCGTTTTCCCATGTAGCTTGTTAGCGAAGTCGCTAATGTACGGGATGGGATACCTATCCGGTTGTGTGACAGCGTTCAAAGCGCGGTTGTCGCCGCATGGTCTCCACTCACCGCTGGGTTTTTTGACCATATGGAGAGGGCTAGCCCAGTTGCTCTTTGATGGTTGACATATCCCTTGCTCCATGAGATATGCGAATTCGGCTTTCGCAGCCGCTAGCTTCTCTGGGGATAGCCGTCGAGATTTGGCAAAAATCGCTGGACCGGATGTCATGATGCAATGAGTGGTGTGGGATTCCACGGTGTGACCTGTGCTGTTCAACTGTGTCAAGTCCTTGAACGTTTCGAGAAGGCCTGCAAACGGATTTTGTACATCGAATGATTTAATGCTACATTTACCTGGAGTTGGAATGCCAGTAGCTGAAAGTGTTGTGCTTTTGTCTAAGAGGCAATTTCTCCTCATGTCAACTAGGAGGCCGTAGTGTTGCAGGAAATCAGCTCCGATGATAGGCGCCGCGACATCGGCTATTAAGAATTTCCAGATGAATTTTCTCTACGAAGACCCAGATTCACTTGAAGGCGTTCAGTTCCATAGGTTTTTATTTTGGAGCCATTGGCAGCGAACAATGCGATGTTAGAATTCTGTGTAGATTTTTGTCGGACGGTTGGTGGTATCACAGAAACGTCTGCACCGGTGTCAATCAAGTATTTTCTGTGCGTTGTCATATCCGAGACATATAAACGGTGTATATGTTTGACAACTGCTGTCACCTGAGGTGACAACAGCCTGTCTAGTTTTTTGGATCGGTCGAGCTTTGGTAGCTGCAAGGTGGCTTGCAGCGAATGGCATTTTCCTTGAATGCGTAATGAAACCAGCAAATTCCGTTACGATCTTTTTTAAATTGTTGTCGGCGAGTTAAGGGGCATGGGGTAGAGTCCCTATTACGAGAAGCTGTTCTTCGTCGGCCGCGAAAATGGGCGTTCTCCAATCTGTCAAATCGTCGAAAAAGTTCTTCGATTTTCTTTTCCAATGCCTGCTCCTGGTAAAATTACGTTCCGCGCTGTTCTATTTTGGATAATACGTTTCCGTTAGATGTGCTCGTGGTTTCCATTATTGTGTCCGCTACTTGCACGAGTTTTTTTTTACATCGTCGCTCTTGAATGCCGCCAATATGGCTTGGATTTCGGATGGAAGTCGTTGTAGCCAGATGTTCTTTAGGAAATCTTCGCCGATGGAATTTCCAGCAAGACCTTTCAGCTCGTTGCACAAAAATGAAGGTTTTCTATCGCCTAAGTCGACTTCTGACAAAAGTTTCCTCATTTTTTTCTGTTCAGAGTCTGAAAAACAATCGATTAATGCCTTTTTCAAATTTTCATACTTATCAATAGGTGGTGGTTGTAAGACAGCGTCTCTAACTTGTGACAAGACCTTGCCATCCATGGATCCTACCACCGTATTAAATTTCGAAAAATCGGATGTAATGCGGCATGTTGCGAACTGCGCTTCAATTTGTGCGAACCAGATTTCTGGCATTTCGGTCCAGAAAGGAGAAATTTTAACGGAGACGCGTATAACCTCACTGTCATCGCTGACATGTGGTTCACGTGGTATTTCAGGTGTGCCGGAGGTATCTCTAGATGATGTCCCGCTGGGTTGATCGTGAGACTTTATTTCATCTGGCATTTTTTTGTCGCGAATAAAAAATTTCTTTTAAATTAAATAACTTTTTTTTTAAAAGTTTATTAGTGTTTTACACTCGAGGGTCACCAATTGTAGATGTACGCAAACGGAGAAATATGTAAAGGTGGGTATTCGGGTTTACGTAAGGTTTAAAACCTATTAAATAAATAGAGTCCCTACAGACCACAGTACTCAGAACCCTAATTATAGTTAGAATACATTAAGTAGTTTAAGTAAGTAGAATAGGTAGTTTGTAGTTTGTTTTATATAAAAAATATAAAATCTTAATAATGATACCGAGTTTTTTTTTGATTTTCTCGACGAATACATAAGTAAGATTAGTTCGTAAATAGTTTTTAGGCCGAAAGGCAATAATTATAAGATATAGTTAAGTTTAGGGCGTCTGCATAAGGACCAATAAATAAGAATAAGTATCCGGTTAATTTTAAGTTAGATTTAATCATTTTTGTCTAGTACGTAAGTTGATATTCAGTAACAATTAAAAAATGAATTTAAAAGTAAAGTGTGTCTGCCTACTAATCGAAAGGTCCCCGAAACCAAGTCGTTGTCAAGGCAAAGTTATGTCAGCACTCAGCGCAATAGGTAGGTACAACTATCGATTCTGAGTATTATAAATCGCTACGATACAGATTTAATAGCTATGAAAAGAATGCAGAGTTTGGAGTTGGCATCTTGGATTTGGCTGAACCATTATTCCGCATACAATCGATATATAGTTTAATTTTGAAAAAAAGCAGAGCTCTTCTTTGAGCTAATGTCTAATGAGAAAATAAAATTTGGTCCGAATTTGCCAGTATTCCATCGAACTGTATTCAGATGGATAGTCTCAGGTCTTGCGTTGGAAAAAGGAAAAGAACTGAAATTTAGTACAAAGGGTTTCGGGTGCCTCGTGTTCCAATCTGGAAAGATTTTAGAACATGGAAGAAATCTTTGTCTAACCGCAGTTGATCCCTGAGCAAGATAGTTGTGAAGAGCGTTTTTAGAAAACTCTTCAGTTCTGGTGACTGGCGGATTTTGCCTAAGATTGCCGTTCAAGGATAACTCATATCGGTTAGGTTGCTCTGTGGACAAAGTCAAGGAAAGATTCTTTGCTTTGGAGCGTATGGTGGATCAAAATGTAGAGCCGAGAAAAACAATATTCATAGTGCATTTAAGAATACTTAAAACTAGAACATATGTCGCTACTTGAGCACATAAATCTAAGTTTTCCGTCCTGATAATTCATCGACGAAGCAAAGAGTAGACTTTGACGCATCGTGCCAGACTAGTTCTTACCTTTCTCTCAACAATTTGCTGATGTTAGGGGCGAATGTAAAGGAGGAAATGTATTCGATACTTTGCGGTTTAGGGGCTATCAATATTCCCTGAATGGAGATATACAAAAAGTGGTATCGCCAAATGGAAATTGACCCCAATGACTAACGGTTTCAGATTTAACTCTTCAAAAGGGCTTCAGACCTTTTGTATAAACACCGTCAATTGTGGAAATGCAAATGCACCCTTTTGAGCTATGCGTAGTCTTAAGGAAATCGGTCTAAGGAGCGAAATGACACATCTGCTAGGAAGCAATATTATCCTTTCCTTAGAGATTTTTACGTTGACAATCTGCTTACTGGAGCTGGATCTATTGAAAAGCTGCAGAATATGCAAGAGGAAGGGATTATTCTCCTAGCATCGCTCATCTGGAGTCTTTGCCTCGTCTAGAGCTTTTTTGGTGCTTAGCTGCTGGCAACATTTTGGCGAAAGGTTAAGGAGTCATTGACAGAGGAGTTCAAAGGCATATACTTTTGGGTCGACTCCGAAATTGTGGTATATTGGCTTCGTCTCGCTATACTCAGAACTGAACGTCAAATGTTTGGCACGTTAAATCTTAATAAAATCATGCAGATCTAAAATCTCGGGGATGTCTGACTGCAGAACTTAATTCGCCTTGGTTCAATTGTCCCGAATTCTTGAAGAATCCGTCTGAAGTGTGGCCAGAACTTTTGAACTTCTTGTGTTACAGGTTTTGGATAATTAACGCCAGGAAGTTGGTTAGACATCCTCGAACCAAATTTATTGGCGCAAAAATTAGTTTAATTTTGAAATAATTTTTGTAAATAACTCACTAAAAATTCCATTCTTGAGTTTGTTACAGATAAAGGGATCGAATTAAAGTTTATATCGCTTCGCGCGGAGCAGTTATATCAACAAAGACGTTGCTTACGAAGACCTTCGGAGGATCCCTTTTGACGTCTAAAGAGCTTAGCACTGCACTTGCTGAAAAGTAGGAACGATGTCAGCGATCTTACCCCAGGACATTTTTTGATTGAAGTGCCTATCAATTCGATTTCGGAACCTGAAAAAATAACTAATAAAATTTCGTATCTTTACAGGTGGCAAAGAATCACAGGTCTGAAGCAGCGGTTCTGGAAGAGGTGGTCAACTGTCTACATTGGAATTCTTCAACAAAGGTGCAAATGGTTCACTAAAAGTGAGAATGTTAAGGAAGGTACTGTGGTTGCTCTGATGGACGAAAACCTACCTCCCTACAAATGGGTCCCTACGAGGTTGGATCGAGTTGTGAAATTAGATGACAAAAACCTTTGGGTGGTCGTTTTGAAGACTGCCATTGGACGATGCCGGCGTCCTATAACCAAGATAGCACAGCTCGACTTGGATTAGTGGCAGAGCACATCAAAGGGGTCAGAATGATTCACCAAATTGACGTAGAGTTTTTACATTTCCCGCCTCACTTGATTATAAAATTAATTATTTGATATGTTTATTGTAAACTGAACTCGAAAAGCTAATTCACCCCACACATTCCTTTCTTTTGATTTTACTTAAAAGTTCTCACAATCGGCATTCAATCGTCAACCTTTAAGCGAATCGTTCAAAAGTTTAGTATAAATAATAAATAAAGAAAGTGTTATAACGCTTGGAAAATTGTATGAGTTTTATTTGTTAACAAATTCAAGTAAAAGAATTGTACAGTCACTTAAGAAATTTCGGCCAGCAGACGATGTAATCATAGGTCTGATATACAACAAATTCTGCCATAAAGGCGCCTACTGGCCCGCATGGTTCTAGTGGCACGTTCTGTGACAAACTTGATGTGCGCGTTCCAGTTAAGTCATTTATGGAGGACGACAACGAGATATTTGACCTCTTAAGAGTAGTTTAAGGTGGGGCCTTTTATAGTGATAAGTTAAAAATTAATAAGTCTGTTTACTGTGAAAGGCACTAGAACGGTTTTGCAAGGTTTGATGGAGAGTCCTTCGTTATAACACCATTCTAAAACGTGCAGTTAAGCATTCTGCATAACCTCAGTGATGGTCGTGCTCTGCTTACCACTTGTACTCATCGCCAGGTCATCTGCATACCCAATGGCGTTTAAGCCTAGTCTCTAAAAACTGGCTCAAAGCCTCTGCACGACAAGTGACCACGAGAGGGGGAGATGACTCCCCCTTGAGGGACTTCTTTGGCTGCTGAACTTGACACTGCTCTAGATGAGGAGGTTATTATTCGACCTACCGGCAGGTCGGTCGTTATTGGTAGCAGATTAACAACGATTTATTACGCTGGTATGCAGCTGGTATGGACTCTATTGAAGAAATAAGCATATCTGTTTTCGATGGATACAAATTCCAATCAGTCGACTTAGGATCATATCTATTTTGAGCCTGTGCAATTTGATCAGGTAAATATTTCAAACCTAATATGCTGATGGTCTGACATTTAGGCATCGTCTAATACATGGCAACAAGCTAAACACAAGTTGAGCGCTCAAAGCGTTCTAAGCTGTCACAAAAAAAAACGTTGAGCTCTAAGCGCTCAACTTGTGTTTTTTTTTACATCACAGCGTACACTGCTCAGTTTAGATATAGAACAACGCCTCTTGTAGCGCCAAATAAATTTGACTATATATTGATCGCAGCGCCATCAGAGAATTGCAAATATATTTGTCATCCACTGAACACAGCCGATGCTTCTGTTGGCATTCCACTATCCACTTGTTTGACGGTAAACTGACAGCTGAACTTTCAAAATTCCATTCCCCAAATCCGAAGAAATTTCGAAGTGAAAGTCTGTGTAGCGATCGTAAAAATTCGCCACTTCTTCGTGTTTTCTAAAAAGTTTTACATTATCTGCCTTACGAAACGCGAAAATACAAACCAACAGTTTGTGCAAAAAATTTCGCATAAATAAAAACCATATATGCCGCCCTACGAACCAAATATGTTTTAAAAATTGCTGTGTTGTCTTGTTTTTTTTTCCTTTGCCATTAGTTTCCCATTTAATCGTCCGAAGAAAACAGACGCGTTTCCGTGACGCAAAGTAACAAAATGCGGTCCTCAATTGAATTCGAAGAGTGTCTTAAGGATTCCCCACGCTTTAGGTGTGCACAGTTTGCCTGAATTTACAAATGCAAATTGAATTCGCGGAAGTCTATGCGGATTCACATTATTCCGCTGACTCATAATTTACGATAAAGAAAAGCAAATAAATAAACATTTTTTTACCCACAGGCAATTTATTTCCAAAGAGGAAGCTGAAATCGAACATTTGGAACAGCGTTTGGAGAAGATCATTAAACTGTGCACCGTGGCCGTGGACTCTGGCAAGGAATATGTGAAGAATCAAAGGTTTATCATTGCCACATATACACAAAAGAAAACACATTAATAACAACACTTTTCATTCCCGTTTGTTTATACAGTGCTTTTGCCATGTCGCTGTGGGATCTGCAACAGCATTTTGCTGATAATAAAAACGCACACAACGCGCTGGGAAAAATCATTCATTGTTTTCAGGTTTGTTTTTTTTTTCTTTGGTTGGGGTCAACTGATCATTGGTGTCTCTTATCAATCTTATGTACAGGAGATGAACAAGTTCCACACAATTCTGCTGGATCAAGCTAGCCGAACTGTGCTTAAGAATTTGAGTGTATTTGTCAAGGATGACATCAACCAAGTGAAAGACTACCGAGGACATTTCCTTAAAGTCTCGGAGTCGTATGACAACGCCCTCATTAAAAATGCCCAGGTAAAGTTCTCGACTGATTCATAACGCATTTTCATCAAGATTTCACGTTTCAGGCAAACAAAAATCGACCACAAGAGGTGCAGGAGGCTGTGAACATTCTCTCGGCCACAAAATCGTGCTTTCAACACACAGCCCTAGACTATGTGAATTACATAACGTTAGTACAATCGCGGAAGGTTCCATCGATATTGTCCACAGTAAGTTGTTGTTTATTTGTTCCCTCTAATTGGTGAAATGTTCACCATTTCGTTTCATATTTGCATATAATTGAAGGTCAGTAAATTGAAGTAAAAGTAAAGTGGCTGTGGGCGTTTCGTCAATTGTTGGCGCGGTACACGTTTTATTTTCACAGGTGGTCGCTCTTGGTAATAATAAATATTTAGTATAAATTCGTCACCACCGTACCGATAGGTTGTTTGCTACGCAATGGAACTGCTCCAAATCGTGAATCAGAAATGTTTATTTAAAAATGTAACACTGTACGGCATAACACTGAATGGAATTCGGGTGTTCACATTCCTAACTCTGTTTTGTTAACAACATTGTGAGCTTAAGTAAGCTTAAATATATTACACACTGAACTTCAGTAGGCAAGAATAGTAGAATGTTGACAGTTCAACAATGGCGCGAAATTTAAAATGGCAGGTTTTGTTGGATTACCCTATATTTTATGTTTAACGGTAGCGAGCGCACGGTGGAGAGATATCTTAGGCGTTTTTTTTTGTAGGCTCTTTATGAAGTTTGCTACTCAAAGTGTGCAAAGGTGTTCATAATAACCTGAAATTTGGGTAACAACATTTATAAACCGGATACAATCAGATTAATTCCGACAATACGCTGTAAGGTGGAGGTGGGTACTGGCTGCGTGCTCCCATTTCGTACTTTGAAGCTTGTTCCTCCTAAAAATGTCAAGGCAATCATTTGTGTGTTACCAACAGGTGGTGTTGTTAAGTCCACGCTACTCTATTGCGAAGTGATGAGTCACAATACACGACACAAATCTGTGTTTTAAGACCACTCGTTTGCGTGTTTTTAAGAAAGAGAAGACAATGTACAGGAATAACTGTTTTAATTGTAAATAATCGTACACATGTATAGTTTGCAATAGGCTACAACATATACACGACATAATAAATGTTAATATGCATCTTATAAATGCATAAATGCATGCGTCATTTCCAACGTGTCGATTACTTTTTTGATTTGCTCATCATGTGGATTTAGATACATCAATCTCTCATTCAAGTCTTACCATTTTTATATTCCCTTCAAAGCTCTTGGATTACTATCAAGCATGCGGCACTTACTACCACCAAGGATCAGATCTGTGCAATGATTTCGACGAATTTTTCAAGAACCTCTCCGACGATATAAACTTGTTGCGCATAAACTACCAACAGCTGGAGAAATCAATGCAGAATCGCCATCTAAGTGTAAACAGTTTTAATGACAACAACACAAACAGTTCGTCAAATAAACTTGAAGGCTATTTATTTAAGAAGAAGTCGAAGGGCTTCAAGACTTGGTGCCGCCGATGGTTCTATTTGAGTGACAATCAGCTCGTGTACAGGTGAGAGCTAATTTCACATGCCTCAAGGCTTGATATTTCATTGCGACTCATAAGTGATTTGACGAGTTTCAGAAAGCGATGCAACGAAGACTCATTCTCAGTCATGGAGGAGGACTTGCGGATATGCACAGTGCGTCCAGTGAGCGATGGTGACCGAAGATTTTGCTTTGAAGTTATTTCGCCAACAAAGTAATGTTTGTCATTTTTATTGCTCACATTTCTGACGGTTTTCCCATTGTGAATAGGTCCCATACACTTCAAGCAGACTCGACAGAGATGCTTCAAGCTTGGATCGGTGCGTTGCAGAGAAGTATTGGAGCGGCCATTCAACATGACAGTTTAAATTCACGCCCACAGTCATCGTTGGCATCTAGTGCATTGCATATGCGAAGGAAAATGTAAGTACAGTTATCACCTGGATTCGGTAAACTTACAGTGTTTCTATCCTCAGCCACTGGGAGCATTTTCTGAAAATTCCAGGCAATTTTCAGTGCTGCGACTGTAGAGGTTCTGATCCCCGATGGGCTTCAATAAACCTCGGCATAACCTTGTGTATTGAATGCTCTGGAGTACATCGCAGCCTTGGCGTTCACTACAGCAAGGTGCGTTCGCTTACCCTGGATGCATGGGAAGCTGAGAACGTGAAGGTCATGATGGAGCTGGGTAATGATATAGTGAACCGAATTTACGAAGCTCATATCGACGAGAACTGTGACTTAAAGCCTGCAACGGAGAATTGTGATATTAGCGTGCGCGAGGCCTGGATAAAGGCAAAGTACATTGAAAAGCGTTTCATATGCGGCATGCCAAAAATCGAAGAACTTGAGAACATCGAATACATGGGCGGTGAGGCTGCTATGGGCCGCAAATGGGGCGTGAAGAAGTTCCGGCGTCGGTACCGCAACGGCTCAACTTCAAAGTCAGATGGTGACGACGAATCAGTAAACATTCCATCAATGTCGCTTAGCATATCGCGAGACGACTTAATGATAATTGGAGATAACCTGAAAATGGAAACTTGCGATCAGCCAGCTATCCTCGGCTCCGACCAGGAGTCCACAGAGGGCGAAGATGATTGCATTATTGAAGAGGAACGTTTCGAAAAACTCAGTGCGAATCTGTTGTTGTACAAAGCATCGTCAGTGCACAATTTACCGGTCATGTGCATGGCATTCGCTCTCGGAGCTGACAAGTCTTGGAGAAATATCGATGATTCTAATAGAACGTATCTGCATCAAGCGGTCCTGTCGGTTAGTGCATTCTTAATCGTACAGTTGAAGCAGGTGTTATTAATCCACTTTTTTCGTTTCAGGGCTCCGTAATGGCATGCGAATTTCTCTTACTTAATGGAGTGCCAATCGACGTAATAGATGATCTCGGTTACAGTGCCCTGCATTTATCTACGCAAAAAGGCTGCATTGCTCAGGCATACCTTCTGCTAAAGCACAAGGCGAAGTACGATATCGTAGCAAAGGATGGAAAGAAACCCTTGGACATTGCTGTCGATCAAAGAAATGCAGACATCGTTACATTGTAAGCAGCAATCAATTCGTATCAGATAATATTTTTCAATATTTACTTCCTTTTAGATTACGACTAACGCGACTAAATGACGAAATCGGTTTGAGTGACGAGGGAAACGGCGAAGACGAAACCTACAAAGATGTCATGAAAGACTTTTCGAATTTTGCCTCAAGTCAACCACGAATGCTGCGTAACCGCACCGACACCAACACTCTTGAATCACAAGCATCCTCTCTAACGAACTCTGACTAAGAGTACAATGAGAATTAGTCATACTGTTTGAGTTGCACTCGCTATTCCAGAAATTTGAGTTGGAACTGTTCCACCCACTCTGCCAAGTCTCTTCAAAAAAACCTATCATCTCCTCCTTTCTAGTTACTTAAGTGATAAATATTAAAAGAACTAGATTTAGTTATATCTTTGTTGTTGTGTCTATTATGTTGAGAAAAATTTACAACTTCATTGTCCCACGAATAATATATTTTTGATATTAAAATCGGTGTAAAATCGCCATGTCGTTTTTTTCACCACTCTCCCCTCTCAACTATTCAATAAGCTATAACTTGTATATTATTGTATGTATTTATTATTTTACGTTTAGTGTCATTGTTAATGTTATGCGTTATTGCTATTAGCTGGCCAATATTATATAATTATTATTTTTATATTTATCAAATGTATGTTGAATTGTTATATTGCCTAGATTATTAGTAGGTACATAAATAAATTGTTTTTATTTAAAAACAAATCACCATACACACAAACTATTGACGAAAAGTGTTCCTTCGATGTAGACGAGACGATGCGATGGATCGATCCGTTTGTTGTGTTCATCATCCATTCATGCCCAACGAAAAGTACATTCACCTAATAAATAGTATCTATAAAGCATTCGAGTAAACGTTAATATTCATAATGTATTTATATCAGCAAAATATGTTTCTGATTATCAAGAAAAATGAGACGCCAAATGTTTAAATTGATATATGTTTGTATTGTACGTTTAATAAATTAATAAATTATAAAAATATACATAAACGTAAAAGTAAATTCCCGTTGAATGGCCAACATTTATATATTTGCAAATAAATATAAAATTTGAATAAAAATCCGTCTTTTGGGAATAACACATTTTCGGTGACAAGGAAGTGATAAGTACTTTGGCGGTTGTGTTTTTTTGACACTGAGGCAAATCCTAAATAAGACCAAAAGAAATTGAATTTTTCATCAACCTTAAAGTCGCATAAATAGTATTCATGGTCAGAAGCTTTACGAATACGTGATCACGGCAAAATTGATGAACCTGTGTGGCCCAGTTGGGAAGCAATTCCTGCGAATTATTCAGAACTTTCACTGGATTTCACCAGGAGATGCACTGGAATGGAGCTTCTTCAATTGTGTTCGGAGTTGATAGTTCACAGGGCAGGTGTCAACATGGAAGTCACTAAGGCTGAGTTCCAAAGTGTTTCGATGCAGTTTCCATGCAATGTCCACCATTTCAACGCCATTGGCATGAATCCCGATGTAATAATAAACAGATCTATAAGGGATCCCTGCTTGTATATTATGTACAACAGTTAAGTATTTAATTTTGTAGATGAATTTTTTGTTTCATACTTTATTTTGCGGATTATAAACACTGAAGTTGTCCTGACATTGAGGCAATATTTTTGTGCCAAACCAAGGTTATTTTACCTAGAATTCCTTAAACCCGAACAAAAATATTTTTCCTACTTGTCCTTTGAATCTGCGCAGTATCTCTGCGTTAAGTTATTGTACCAAGAGTTCCTTGGAAACTCCAAAATATCTTAAGAAACCGCGGAGTATTTTTTTGGTCAGTTATTTTCTCGGTTATTTTAAAAACAACAAAAAAGGTCTTCAAAATCCGAAAAATGTTTCCGTTTTTTTTAAATGTTACGTACATAGCTGGATTATTGAGTCGTTGCTTAAAAACGAACCATGGCATTCTTTGCGAAGGATGGACATTGCCCACGAGAAAAATCGTCAAAACCAACCCTAACTGATCACCATACTCGCATCGGTGACCCCTTCGCCTTGTTCCTTTACAACTTCACCTCTTCATAAAAGCGTTTTAGCACACAACCTAAGATGGTTATTTTTTCACTTTAGGATAACTTTTGGAGCAAGAATCAGTCTAGCTGAACGAGGCCAGAGACAGACTGAAAGGAGGGATAATAAAGGGAAAACAATTAAAATTACGGCTGGGGTCTTGAAAGACGTTTAATGTCGATATTTATGAGATCGTTGAGATCATTGTAAAAGAAAGATCCTAAATGGAGTTTTTGTCTTTGAGAGTGAGCAGGGCATGTGCGGAGAAGGTGGATAATAGTCTCCTCCTCCTCTTCGTCCATTGAGACAGTGTCCGGTGATTATACCAATTGTAGCACCAATGTGCAGTCTGTTCAGAGATATCAAACACTTAGAGCGTTTCAGATCCAGCTTTGGCCAAATCTGTTTTGTCGCTAGACAAGTGTTGCCACTTGTCCACCTAAGGTTAGTTCTCTTAGGCCTCTCTAATAAACATGAGTATGCATGTAGCAGTTGGAACTGAGGGGCCTTTATCAGGCAGAAGGGGCAGTATGGTTCCTTTTCTGGCGAGTTCAACAGCCCTACAATTTCCTGGAATATCTCTGTGTCCTGGCACCCAGCATAGGCGAATGTTGAATTGCTCCGTGATCTCCACGAGAGATGATCGGCAGTCTAGGACTACGATGGAGCCTTCCTCCCAGAAAGTTCTGGGACGGATGTTGATTTTGAAGTTTTTTTCAGAACGGTGCTGAGGGGTGATGTAGTCTAGTAGGATTCTAAACTTATTTAGAATAGAGGTGTGGCCGATTTCATTCTCTGTCAAACTGTCAAACGATTAAATCCTATGAGTTTACCAGCAAAAAAAAACAGCGGTTGCTACTTTTCAAGCCAAACTTTGACGTTATTCATCTTTTATACAAAAGCGTTCGCGTACTTTTCTTTGAAATGAGAGGATTCTCTCTCGACTTTGAAGATTTGACAGTTTTTATTTTTCTACACATGAAGTACGAGAACGGACCTGATGTCAAGAGATGTCAGGTGCAACAGAATGTACATTGCATCAGAGGGAGTAGTGCGCAGTGCACCACTCATGCAGAGACACGCTTATCGTAGGAATTTGCTTAGCTTATCGCGATTTATCGCTTTGTCTAAGGCAGTCCACCAAATAACCATCCCGTACATAAGTATCGGTCTTATTACCGAGATGTATAGCCAGTTGGTAATGCGGGGTTGAAGGATCGATTTATTACCGATGGATTTATCTGGCGTTAAATTTAATACAATTTAATAAAATGGTTTTTATTTGAAAAATATGTATGCTAATCATATGACAGTGAAGTGCTCAAGTGTGTTTCATAAACAAATCGCAGTGCTATAGGCTTACTCTGCTCAGAGCATACTCGACGTGCTCATGCCAGTGAACTATTCTGAGCCTGAGCTTAAAAAGATGAACGCCTTTTGAATATAAACTATCATTCTGTCAGTTGAGAGTTGTCAGCATCCATAAACATTCGGAGTAAGCGCATATAGATGTGTGTAACTCATCCGGGAATGGAAATATGGGAGTGAGCAGTAGTTTTTTTTTACCGCAGACAAATAATATTGAATACTGTTTGAGTAATAGGGTGATTTCCCAAGTCAGGAAAAATTAAGAAAGGGCAGCAATAACAAATCTCAACCGGTATTCCAAATTGAAATCGCAGCGTCGACGGTTCACTATCAAAATTTAATAACTAAATTTAAAAAAAGAGAACATTAAAGCAGATTAGACAGTTCGGTAGTGAACAAATAAATCTAGCTATACAGATAAAAAAAAATGCGCAGTGGAGGTGAAAACGAAGCAAGACAAGAAAAAAACAGGTCTGGTGAGTGCGACCCAGGAGGTAAACACGATCAGCTTCGCAGCGTTATATGAAAATGATAATCAATAAAAAATTAAAAGTAAAAGGATGAATAGGTTTGAAAAAGAAATTATTCATGAATTTTTTCTCCGGATCCGCTATTAACATTATAAATAAAGGAGAGAACGCGACAACTAAATAAAATCAATATTATTTGATTCTTCTCCTCAATCATTACTTATATTGATTAGTTATAGTACTGTTTACATTTTTCTAATATTATAAAATAATGTGAGCTTACTTATTTACTTAAGGTGGCGCTACAGTCCGGGGTGGACCTGGTGTTTCCTCTCAAAACAACCAAGAGTATCATATACGCTTTTGATAGAGTCCATGCCCCTGCACCATAGAGAAGGACGGGGATTATTAGGGTCTTATAAAGGGTCACTTTAATTGTTCAAGGGAGGGCTTTGCTACTCAATTGCTTTATTAGCCCAAAGAAACAGCGATTGGCAAGTGTTATTCTTTGTTTAAATTTAGCGCTGGTGTCATTGCCGTAGTTCATTTCGGAGCCTAGCTAGACAAAGTCCTTAACCACCTCAAAGTTAAATCTGTCTATAGTGACATTTTGTCCGAGACGTCGGTGTTGGGTGTCCCTCCTTGATGACGGCATATACTTTGTCTTGCCTTCATTGATCGCCAAACCCATCTTCGCCGCCTCCGTCTCAATACTCACGAACGTGCCAGTGACATCCCGCGGCGTTCTGCCTGTTATGTCGATGTCGTCGGCGTAGGCGAGTATGGGATGCTGATGACTTTTGAAAGATAGTGCCTCTGGTGTTAGCATTTGAGTTTTGCACTATTCTTTCAAGAACGATGTTGAAGAAGTCACATGACAGCGCATCGCCTTGTCTTAATCCTTTGACATCGAAGGTCTCGGTGAGTTCTTTACCGACCTTGATGGAGCAGCGTGCATTCTCATTTCGTACCAAAAGACATAGGATTAATAGGCAGCTACAAGTTCTAGAAGCCGAGAGACAAAATTAATTCTAGTTCTCGAACTGTGTCAGAGCTAAGAAAGAATCACGACCTTTTTTTGACAACTGAGGCTCTGCTCTCAACCAAAAACAAAAAAAGCATATTGATTCTCAATAAAAACCAATCGTCGATATTAAAGTTTTCCCGCCAAAACCAACATTTCCACAGCCAGCGCCGCCAACACCAGTAAATGGTCAACACTATTCTAGACCGTCAACCGAGGATCTCCATTATCTTTTAAGGAAAAAAAGATCTTGGTTGATGCGTTGAACAATTATCAACGGTTAAGAACAATCGCGAAAAAGCACGAATTAATAGACACTTCGAGTCAACATTAGAATGACTAGATCGAAAAACGACGAAAGAAATTGCAAAACAACAGCGTTTCCCCTTAGGGCTTTGAATACAATCATGATAAGTTTTATTTCGGTTTGGGTGTTTTATACAAATTCTTCATAAAGAGAGGCAACGTTAAATTCAAATATTCAAAGTTTACGGCGAATTCAAAAATAAATTAATTATGACGAATGGTAGATCCGTTCGCGAACTAATATGCAAACGTAAATTTATATAAACTTTCGTGCAAAACTACACAAACGCGTTCGCGTACTGAGAAAATGGTAAAAAGATGAACGAAAGAAAAATGTACTTTCGTTCATTTTTCCTCCCACAGAATTTCAGCTGGTAAGAAAATGAAAACTGTGAAATTATGAAATCCTACGGGTTTGCCAGCAAAAAAAAAAGCTGTTGCTTCTTTTCAAGCCAAACTAAGACGTTTTTCACCTTTTTACACAAAAGCGTTCGCGTACTTTTCTTAGAAATGAGAGGATTCTCTCACGATTTTGGAGATTTGACACTTTTCATTTTTCTACACATAAAGTACGCGAACGGACCTACTATAAAAGAAGCTTCAGATTTGAATATTCAACGAATAATTAGTTTACATATTACTATATTGACATATTTTACTTTATGTGTAGGAAAATGAAAAGTGTCAAATCTCCTAAATCAAGAGAGAATCCTCTCATTTCTAAGAAAAGTACGCGAACGCTTTTGTGTAAAAAGTTGAAAAAAACATCTTAGTTTGGCTTGAAAAGAAGCAACAGCTGTTTTTTTTTGCTGGCAAACTCATAGGATTTCATCATTTGACAGTTTTCATTTTCTTACCAGCTGAAATTCTGTGTGAAGAAAAATGAACGAAAGTACATTTTTCTTTCGTTCATCTTTTTACCATTTTCTCAGTACGCGAACGCGTTTGTGTAGTTTTGCACGAACGTTTATATAAATTTACGTTTGCATATTAGTTCGCGAACGGACCTAATATGTAGCAGGAATGAGTGAGCGGTAAGCCTCGAGGGAGACAGCATTACTGCAAAAGACGGTTGAGGATCCTTTCTATATACAAAGAAGGCAGTACATGCAAGTATCTGGTAGAGAGTGGTTGTACTAACCAAGCATAATTAAGAGTTGAGCAAATAAAGTATATTTTAATTACTTGTTGAGAGTCGTTATTTATTTTATAGTTCAGAAGTGTGATTCTGCACCCAAGTTAAGTGTATTTAATTATGTGTAGTATGGTTAAAGTAAAACTTAAATACAATTCGAAGTGCATACATGGTTTATATACGTATTGTTGCATGTTTGCTTGAACTGTGTCATTAATTAGTCAACTACGCCATCTAGTAGAAAGTGGCCATATTACCGATTTTGGCAGCATTGGAGTAGCAGTTTGAGTAGCTGTGGTATATATATCGGAGTCGGATAGTCGCAATCAAATAAGTCCCGTTGGTTGCTGTCTGTGGTAAAAAGAATGCAAAACGAACGGTTTTTTATACCCGGAGACAACAATGCGCGTTCGGTATATGAAAGAGCAAAATGTTGCAAATATCTGGTTCATTGGAAACTTCGGTCGGCAAGGGGAACAGCCACAGACACGTTGCAACATGTTATATATAGAGAATGTGACGAGAGGGAAAATATAAAAGATCGCTGTGTATGCGACATATGAGTATTGTACAAATGTTGTACAATGATACGAGGGAAAGAGAAGATATGCGTAACAAACTTATACAACACGATCTTGCGTTTTCGGTATACGAAAAAGCATTTCTTGTTTTAAGTACGAACGCTTTATTACGAAAAGAGTATATGACAATGTGATATTTAGGGAATAGAGTCTTTGTGTGATTTGAGTTTCGTCCTGCGTACCGTGTTCCCAAAAATGCGAATCATCTTGAATTCGAATTACGGTATCAGTATTAATTATTTACTTTATTGTGGTTTTGACCATTTCTGAATTCATTAAATGATTGATTCAGTTCACCATCAACATCTTTTTGTTAAATAACAAGTAAATTATCGGTTTATTAATTATTTTGTCATTTAGATCAAACCAGGAGGGATAATATGAGCGTTAAGTAGCTCCAAGCTGAGCTGCAAAATAGGGGCTTAAAGATCAGCGGAGCCAAAAGGGTACTCATCCGTAGAATAATGCAGCATGATAAGCAGCAAGTGGAAATCGCCTCTCCTCAAGAAGGTCATCGTTCCAGCGAAACTTTGAATGAGGAGACTGAGGCGACAAATACCAACGGGGAAGAAGAACCGCAAGTAACCACTATCTCCGATGCATCTACGCTCACTTATGAAGAGTTAAGGGCGAGAGAGTGGGACATAATTAAGAGGGAAAAAGATCTTCTTGAGAAGGAGCGAACCTTGTTTAGAGAAGAATGCGAAATAGCTGATGCACTCAGAAAGTTAGAATCAGCACGAATATCCAGAACCACTGTCACAGGCAGACCAAAGATAAGTTGTACAATAAAAGAGATCGCGGATGCACTACCAGTCTTTTCACCTGGTGAAATATCTTCAATGTCGGCCGAGTGTTGGATCAGCCGCGTTGAAGGATTGGCGAAAATATACGACTGGGATGAGAGGGCACTATTATTGGCAGCGGCATCAAAAATGCATGGTCCTGCGAGATACTGGTGGGACGCAACTCAGGAAGCGTCCGTATCGTGGACTCAGTTAGTGACGAGGCTAAAATTGAACTTCCCACATAACTACAGTGAAGTTGATCATGTGATTGACTTGCATGCTAGTAAAATTAAGCTAAAAAATATTTTGCGTAATAATGCTTTAATGTCTTAAATTGTTTGCATTATTTTGTGTCTGTGTTAGTATTTTGTAGGTACATAATTATTGTACTTTTAATTGTTTTGTCCTTACTAACACCTGCACTAAATGATGAGCCTGTGAGAGCACTTTTTGTGCCGGCAATTTCTGCTCGTGATAGTTGCTTGCTTTAAGCACTCCACGACACAGAGCTGATAGTGTAGTAAAAAAAGTTGAAATACACCAGCAGCTGATGAGGAAAGTTAGGAAATCAACTGAAAGCATTGAAAGCTATTGCTTCGAGGTTAATATGCTAGGTAAGCGGATTGAACTTTCGAACAAAACGATCATCCAATACATCCTTACGGGCCTTAAAGATCCTCAAATGAGCTCAAATTTAGCTGCAGGGAATTTCAAGGACGTTGCGGAATTAATAGAAAGGATTAAATGGTATTCTAGCATCCGCACAAATTCACGTGCAGCTACTACACCGATTGGTGGATTTCCTAAGCTCGCTAATATCGGCCCGTCATCCAGTAGTGGATTGACGAAAGGGCAGCCTCAGCGACAGATATTACAACATAGTTCAGTAACATGCTACAATTGCAATCAAGCGGGATATTATTCAAGACAGTGTACGCAGTCTAGGAAAAGGCAATTTGTTAATAGTAGAGACAATAATTTTCATCCAGCAGCTAAAACAGAAAAAGTCACGGAGAAGAATTACCGGGTAAATATAATCCGCAATGTAACTGCAGTAGATTCTTACCATAAGAAAGTGTCCATAAATGGGAAGCATTACACAGCTATACTTGATTCGGGTAGTGAACGGTCCATCCTTTCTAAATCAGTGGCGACAGATATGAACACAGCAATAGATGAATGCAACACCATCTTGTATGGCTTTGGTGGGGGTAAGTGCTATGCCGTTGGCACTTCCTTATACACCATCGAAATAGAAGATGCACGTTTCTCCGTTTGTGCTATTGTGGTAGAGAACGAATGGCTTCCGGAAGAGATACTGATCGGAAAGGATATCCTTGACAGTCCAGCATGCGGGTTGACTAAAATAGGAGAGACCCTTATCGTCGCAAGAATAGACAATTGTGAAAAGATCGTTCCAACCATTGACGTGGTGGATGTCCAGGTGGATGCTGAGCTGGACGACAAGACCATCACACAGTTGCATCGTCTTTTGATCAAGTACCGCCAATCCATTGCAATGAATAAGAGAGAACTCGGACGAACAAATCTAGCCACGATGGAAATTGAATTGGAGAAGAAAGAGTCCGTCGTGTACCAACCATACAAGGTCCCATATGCTAAACGAGAACATATGGCGTCCATAATTAAAGAACTCTTGGATTGTGGCATCATCAAAGAATCCCAGTCAGATTTCGCTTCCCCGGTCATCCTGGTAAAGAAAAAAAAATGGGGAAGATCGCATGTGTGTAGACTACCGGCGGCTTAATACACTACTATCAAGGCCGCCCCTCCCTGCTCCCTTTCCGCGGAATGGTGTAACTTGAGGCTCGTACTGCAACAGTCGCCACAACCCGCACCCCCCGCGATGCGTGCAGCAGGGTTGGGCCACCTTCAGTCACGCCCTCTAGCACAGTTTTGTAACCAACTACTTGACTGTGCAGCCGGTACACCCCGACCCCCCCCCCCCCCCCCCCCCCCGCTCCAAGAAATGTAATAGCTTGCTCGGGATTGACTGTATCAGTCTCCCTGGCACGGTATTGCCTGCAAAGAGAGTGAAGAGCAGTTTGAGGTTCGATTGTAACAGTCATCTCAAAAGACTCTTCCCTCCCCCGGTGATCAGGAGGCAATAGCCTCCCTCCGTGGCGCAGAATTTGAGATCGATCTGCGGTTTGATTACATCAATCATCTGATCTCGATCGCAACCCTTGGTTCGGATGTCGGGCGAAAGTCGCCTCTGCACTAGTCACTCTAACACCATCAGTCTTCCAAAAGATGATGAACAGTATTGTCCAAAGAATGCAATCAGATACAATAATTTCCTACATGGACGACATAGTGATTCCATCAAACTCTATCGCCGACGGAATGGGAAAGGTGGAGAGGTTCTTGAAGTTGCTCAAGCGCGAAAATCTGACGTTAAACTTAAAGAAGTGTTCATTCTTCAAAACGGAGATAGAGTTTCTGGGACACATTGTGACAAATAACACTATTCAACCAGGGAAAATGAAAACTGATGCTGTCGAACATTTCCGGACACCTACAACTGAGCACGAGGTTCGGCAATTTATCGGTTTGAGCAGCTATTTTCGGAAATTTATTAAGAACTTCTCCAGTATTGCCTTGCCCTTGACAAAATTGACAAAAAAAGACAGTAAATGTCATTGGGGTGATTCGCAGCAAAAGGCTTTTGATGAACTGAGGAGAAGTCTATCGCAAAAACCAGTTCTGGTATTATATAACTCAGTAGCAGTACATGAACTACACACCGATGCTAGCGCTTTGGGAATCGCAGGAGTCTTGATGCAGGAAGAAGGCAATTCACTCAATCCTGTCGCCTACTTCAGTAGGAAAACAACAAAAGAAGAAAGCATCTATCACAGCTACGAGTTGGAAGCACTCGCGGTTGTGGAATCCACTCACAGATTCCGGCACCGTCCTGGTAGAGCTATGGCGCATGCGGACGCCCTTTCTCGAAGACCGCATGAAGAACCAAGAGAGCCCGAAGTCGTGGATATGGACGTTCTAAAAATATGTATCGATGAAGACGACTGGATATATTCGTTGCAATTGCAAGACGCTGACGTAATCCAAATATTAGACATACTCAAAAAGGAACCAAAAGATAAATTTGAAAAGCAAATACACGTCGACTATAAGATAGAGCAGGGACGTTTATGGAGGCTCGTAGAAGGAGAGACAAGACTATACATTCCAAAAGGGGTGCGACAGCAAGTTATGCGAAGAAGTCGCGACTTAATGGGACATTTCTCAGAAAATAAAACCACTAAGCATCTCAAATCTAGGTATTGGTTTCCGCGAATGGCCCAAAGTGTCAAAAGGTACATTAAAACTTGTGTTGAGTGTGCAAATAACAAAATTGAAATACAACCCAGAGGAGAGCTACATGTCATCGAAAAGAAAAGCGTTCCTTTCGATACGGTGCACATCGACCACCTAGCACCGTTTGTTAAATCAACAAAAGGAAATATGTATCTGATCGTATTGTTTGATGCATTGACGAAATTTGTCATCATGAAGCCGCTGCCCATGCCCAACACTCAAGCAAAACCAGTGGTCAAGTTCCTAGTCGATTTGTCGAACACTTTCGGCACTCCACAGCGCATAGTGTCGGATCGAGGTACGGCATTCACTTCGAAACTTTTTCAACAACATGTAAAAGAACACGCTATCCAACATGTGCTCAATGCAACAAAAACTCCAAGAGCAAACGGCCAAGTAGAGCGATATAATAGAACTATACTGCAGGCACTCCTTGCTACAGTAGAAGACGAAATTCGATGGGACCACAAAGTGAAGATTGTCCAAATGGGCATTAACAACACGTATAATGAGTCGACTCAGAAAACCGCACACCAGATGCTAATGGGTTATGTTCCCAGAGAACCCTGGCCAGATCCACTATCGTATGCCATAGACCTTAACCAGGAAATGCCGAGCATTGAGCACGTAAGAAATGTGGGAGCGTGTGCCATCACTAAAACTCAATCACCCCAAAAATCCAAACACGACTCCAAATACAAAAAGGACAAGACATACGCTGTAGGTGACCTTGTGATGTTGCCTAATGATGGCCTTGCTGCTTCCGGGGTGTCCCGCAAACTGGAACCTTAGTATAAGGGACCATATATAGTATCCGTCGTCTTACCCCATGACCGATACCAAATTACGGATATACCGTTCGCGCCACGGACTCAGAAACCTTATTCCTCCTTTTGTGCTGCCGACAGAATGAAAAGGTGGATCCAGCTCAACGCTGATGATGAACTCGACGAGGACGCCGAAATCGTCAGGATGGACGAATCTGTAGCAGGAATGATTGAACGGTAAGACTCGAGGGAGACATCATTACTGCAAAAGACGGTTGAGGATCCTTTCTATATACAAAGAAGGCAGTACATGCAAGTATCTGGTAGAGAGTGGTTGTACTAACCAAGCATAATTAAGAGTTGAGCAAATAAAGTTTATTTTAATTACTTGTTGAGAGTCGTTATTTATTTTATAAATATGTATGTACGAGGGCGGGTCAATAAGTCCGTGACTTTTTGAATTTCTGACCTCTTTACTGAAACGGCAACACTGCTCCTGTCAACAGGCATCTGTCAGTTGACTCCTGTCAAAATTTAAACTTGCTGCGTCAGTTAGTTTGTGTTTGACAGCTATTTTTATCAGACTACTCACTAATTTGAGGAGAAAATGGAAAAAAGTGAATTTCGTGTGCTTATTAAGCATTATTTCTTGCGAAAAAAAACCATTACCGAGACCAAGGCTAAGCTTGAAAAATACTATGGGGACTCTGCACCATCGATTTCAATGGTAAAAAAGTGGTTTACTGAATTTCGTTGTGGCCGTACAAGCACTGAAGATGCCGAACGTCCTGGACGCCCAGTTGAGGTCTCTACACCCGAAACAATCGAAAAAATTCACGATATGGTGTTGGCCGACCGAAGATTGAAAGTGCGAGAGATTGTGGAAGCCGTAGGGATCTCGCATGGCTCAGTGGTTTCAATTTTGAATGATCACTTGGGCATGAGAAAGCTTTCCGCAAGATGGGTGCCGCGTTTGCTCACAGTCGACCACAAACGCAATCGTGTAACAACTTCACAGGAAGGTTTGGCGTTGTTTAATCGCAATATGGAGGAGTTTTTGCCCCGTTTTGTAACCGTGGGCGAAACATGGATCCATCACAACACACCAGAGACCAAACAACAGTCAAAACAGTGGGTTTCTAAGGGTTAATCGGCGCCAAAGAAGGCCAAGGTGGGTTTGTCAGCCAATAAAGTTATGGCGACTATTTTTTGGGATGCACGCGGGATAATCCACATTGACTACCTTCAAAAGGGAAGAACAATCAATGGGGAATATTATGCCAACTTATTGGACCGATTCAATGACGATTTGAAAAAAAACCGACCTCATTTGGCCAAGAAAAAAGTTCTTTTCCACCAAGACAATGCAAGGGTGCACACATGTGCAGTTGCCATGGCAAAAATCCATGAATTGGGCTATGAATTGCTCCCTTATCCACCCTATTCTCCAGATTTGGCTCCGAGCGACTACTTCTTGTTCCCAAACCTGAAGAAATGGCTTGGTGGAAAAAGATTTGACTCCAATGATGAAGTCATCTCGCAAACAAAGGCCTATTTTGAGGACCTTGACAAATCATTTTTTTTGGAAGGGATAAAAAAATTGGAGAAGCGTTGGACAAAGTGTATAGAGCTCAAGGGAGACTACGTTAAAAATATTTTTTTTTTTTTATCAAAAAATCTGTGTTTTATTCCAAAAGTCACGGACTTATTGACCCGCCCTCGTATGTACAATAGTGAATGATTTAAATTATGACGATGTGAGGATAATTCTGTTCCAACAACCAACAAATCCAACACCAAGGAGCACACAAGTACGCCATTTTGTCTCTGAAGAAGACGAAATGCCACATAATGGTCAACTATTTTGTGGTGTGGTGATACTAAATCAGCAAATAAATCCCCGCCGTTTTTAGCAACAATAAATTGATCACTTTGTCGAAGAAGAAAAACTCCAATAAATTACCATTTTCACGCTGAATAACGTCGTCGAAATAGGTTCTGAAAATCAGCTCAACGAGAAAACCAGCAGCAATGGGGAAGCAGCAGCATATACAGTACAGTCACCACGAGTACTAATCATATCCCCGTAACTAACCAGGTAGGTGCTGCTTCCAATGTTTGTTACAAACGCTCACATTCGTAAGATGACAGCGTTTCTTAGAAATAAAAGGATTAATATTTATTGAAGACATAGCGGTCCATCGGGAGGCTTTGGTAAAGTTAAAATCCACTCCGGGTATACAGGCATATTCGTTCACTGCTAACCTTATTTAAAGAGCTATATCATCCGATTATCCACAGTTGGAGATTCTTGGTAAAATCAAAGACCTAGCGCCTGATTTAGTAGATAGCATCTGTGTCAATGATTCGCTCGAAAAGAGAAGGAATTAATTATTATCTTTTTAATAAGAGTTTTATCTGGGAAGCTTCCCATCGGAAGTGTTAAAAATTAAATATTCGTTGTGAAAAACCGAGAGGTCCACCCCAGTGCAGACGTTGTCAACTGTTTGGCCATCTGTCCAGAAACTGCTAGTCATCATAATCGTGTTAAATGTGATTAAAATCATTTACCTGGTGATTGTCAGATTACGAAGGAGGTGGGCTCAAAGGCTACATGTGTGTACTGTGGGAATGATCATCCGGCCAGCTATCGTGGATGCCCTGCATATAGTTTTCCACTGGATAGAAAAAACGACATTCAAGAAGCCAAATGGAAGAGATAGGAACAGCTGACTCTAGGCCGGCAAAAAAATCTACTGCATGTTACAGCGTCCTTTGAAAGCGCCATTTTAGGCAGCCAGATGTCATTCGAGCAGTTTTGGCGAGACCTAATGATGCTAAATCCAGCGTAATAGGACAATTCTTTGAACTTTTCAAAATCCTCACCGGAGTTCAAACTTTAAAAAAAAAATCATGCATTTTCTGAAAAATTTCAACAGCTTTGGTTCTTCCCAGGAAAACACATCCAATATTTGGAACTGATGGACCAAATAATTGTCAACGATGAATAATGTCTCTGAAATGAAAAACTTTTACCATTTTGTCCTTAATTGGTCACAGCAGGAGGATTGAGTTACAAAAAATACTCCTTGCTGGCAACACTGATATAGCCTTTCTCCAGGAGACACATCTCAATAATCGTCATAGAATCACCTTAGACTCATTCTTATATCTCAGAAATGATGACAACCGGGAATAGCGATCGGTTTGAACTTTTTTTTTAAATATTCTGAAGTCGATCTTATCAATCACAACCCCCAGTTTCCTAGAAAACTCAGAGCAATTTCCGTGGATATAAATCGTCAATATAAACATAGGGAAAGGCTATTGATTGAATACCCTTTTCCTTTTCCTATCCCCCACGAAGTGGGCGTGGCAAAAATCTGAGTATGTCTGAATTCCTAGGAACGATCTTCATATTTTGTTACACAGCATTGAAAGCATTTTATCGTATAAGATTTGTTGCGTTGAGTGCAGATCCTACAGGTCAGCCACTGGAAGGTTGCAGCGGTGGCGGTATGGAGCAGGATGTGTCAAGTTCGGATGTCTCAGATTTGGATGTGTCAGGCATCAAACCGGAAGAAATTGATTTATTCTTGGTATGAAGTTGAATTCATGAAAGTTGTATGAACAATTTAGCATAACTGCTTAACTTCCATTTTCAGACTGAAGTTGTGGTAGACTACTCGGCCACGAAAAATTTAAAAAAGAGATGCGTCGATGCGTCAATGCACACAACCGCTATTACCAAAGAAAAAGAGAATCGAACGAATAATTTTAAATATAAATAAATAAATATAAATCTATATATATAAAAGAAAGTGTCCGAAGCGATGTAACCGCATAACTCGAGATTGGCCGAACCGATTTTGATGATTTATACTTTGTTGGAAAGGTATTTTCTCAGCACGGGTTTTAGAAGAAAAAAAATCTAAATTTCAAAATGGCTTATTTGACCACCCAGCGTGTTACGACAGGTTTTTTCGATTTTTTTTAAATTTTTATTTTTTTTTTCATTTTGTATTTATTTATTTTGGCAACAACCAAATAAAGAATCACATTTGAATGTAACATATCGTATCACAATTGAACTGTCAGATAGACACGCAACGTAACGCCATCTATTATCGATCAATGGAGAAGCCAATTTTGTTTCATGTTTGGTGGCGCTGTCGGATTCGGATTTCTTCATTGCGATTTTGTGAGTTTTTGTGAATTAAAATTGATATGAGAATATATCTATCTATATCTATTTATATATATATGTATATAAAAATCAATCCATATTTACGTTTGTTGCCGGTGTTTGGCCAAACGCGTTAACCGATTCCAATGAAATTTTTTTTTAAAGAAAGGTGACGTCTATACGAAGGATGTTATGTATGTGCGATGTCTGTATCTGCATCGGTGTGTAAATTATGTGTTTCTTAAAAAAGAAAAAAAAAATTGACAATGTATTTATACACTTTGTGTTTCATTAGTAGGTATCATGTGCTTTGAAAAAAAAAACAAATTTAAGTGAAATAATAAAAAGTTTTTTTGTGTAATATTTTCTATATATAAAAATCAATCCATATTTGTGTTTGTTGCCGGTGTTTGGCCAAACGCGTTAACCGATTCCAATTCTTTATATTATTTTTTTTTTAAATGTTTTCTTATTTAAAGATTATAATAAATAATAAGAAAACTATAAAGAAAAGTTTCTAATCCAATCCAGATCAATACCATTTTCTCTATATTTTTGTAAACCTTTTTTTCTTGTTTAAACCTTATAATAAATAATAAAATAAATAAAAACTAAAGTTTCAATAGATTCTTATCCAATCGATACAAATCAATATTATTGTTGCTCCTGAAAAGTTAATGCTCATTGACATATGTTGTTTCTGAAATAAACAATTCAATTGTTTATTACAGATACAGTTGAAATCAGCCTAGCCAAGTTTATTTTCTTACGTAATGGATTCCTTCGGCATTTAATTTATAATTTTTGCTAGTGTCCTTGTGATAAACAGTGCTACGCGTTAATTATTTAAAAATTGTGTTCTGTTATTACGTGAAGTGCAAGAACAAAAAAAGCTACGGTGTTTCAAGATTTTTATTGCCAGCCGACAATCGCCGTGATATATGGTTACTTAATTCGAGAAATAGTTGCTCGCCTAAGCTCATCTATATTTATATAAATATTTATTTGTGCTGATCACTTTGATAGAAAAATTTAATTTTTGATGAAATGGGCATCAAAGTGGAACTTGAATACAATTCGAAAGACGACATAGTGTACGGATATGAGGATTTGGGTGAGTTCGGCAGAACACTATCATTAGCCAATCATACACTCCTTTTTAGGGTTCCGTAGCCAAATGGCAAAAAACGGAACCCTTATAGAATCGTCATGTCTGTCTGTCTGTCCGGGTATGTCACAGCCACTTTTTTCCGAAACTATAAGAACTATACTGTTGAAACTTGGTAAGTAGGTAGATGTATTCTGTGAACCGCATTAAGATTTTCACACAAACCCATAGTGGGGTAACTATGGATAGGTCTTCAAAAATGATATTGAGGTTTCTAATATCATTTTTTTCTAAACTGAATCAGATATTTGATAATTTGAATAGTAATAACAAATTTTAAAGTAATCCTGATAAATGTGCTGTATCAGAAAACCAAATGGGCATCATATCAAACTTACAGAATTCAGTTAGATGGATATCGTCATGGAAAAGGGGACAAAAAAGGTCCGGTGTATTGTTTTAATTTTCTTTGCGAAACGATAAATGGAACATTGTAATTGTGGGACTATATATTTCTCATGCCATGTTAAAGAAAATCCATTGTAGAACATGTAAATTATTTATGTGCAAAGAGGGTCAAAATGAGTCTGCTACAAAAGCCGAGGGTCTTATTGAAGCTCGTCAATCTGAGGATACTATTAATGGTGGTTTAGTCATTCCTACTACACATTTTGTAGAGTTAATTGAACGAATTATAAAGTGTTTTGGGGAACGTTTTGAAACTCTATGCTTCGAACAAAATGTCCTTAATACTCTTTTAAATTTTTGTAGGAACCAATTTTAGCTTCCATGTTCCATTAAAGAGCACAATCAAGAATTGATCAAGCACACCATGCGGGTCTTTTATGTGAGAAAATAAAAGTAATTAACTCCAAGGCAAAATGCACGAAAAGAAAACTAAAATTTGTTGATATACTTAATCATATATAACAGTGTTATTAGTACTGTGCATACATATTTGTTAATAGTGTTGTTTTATTTTTATGCGTTTCTTAGAATTAGGTATATAAATGAACTTGAACTGTGCATTTATTATTTTATTTATTTTTTAAATACCTACCTATCAAAATAAAATTAAAAATTGTACCTTTGTTATATAAAAATTAAAGCACAATTATCAGAAAAGGTTATCAGCTCAATTTGCATTTATTTGGCCATGTTTAACTTCAAAATAATAATTTGAAAACAGGTAATCGTACCTAGGTATGTACTAGGTACATATTGATTTCCTATATATTTTAATTTTATCTGATCTTGTGTGATTATTAATGGCAGAGTAAAAGAAATTGCACATCAATGATGCATGCACCTACATAGGTATGTACATTATAAACATACATATCTACCTTACCTATGCACCTACATTACATACTTTGAAAAACAAAATAATATCTACATAGCTACATATAATTATTCATATCTACAATCATATGATACCTATGTATTTGATTTTTATGATCGCAATGAACATGAAAACAACATTTTCAAATCAGATACCTAGGTAGCGCAATGGTAGTGCAATCAGAAATAACTCTTGTCAAAATATCTTTATCAGTAAACCCCGTAGCAAATAAAAAAAAACACTCCAATAAAACTCTAACAAAAATTCCAAAACTAAAAACGAAATAAAAACAGAGGGACGGGCTACAGTCCGCTTGGGCGAACTGTTGGATACCCTATTCTTATTCCTATCCCACATAAGTGGGCGTGACAAAAGTCTAAGTATAGTTGAATTGTTAAGAACGCTCTACATATTTTGTTATATAACATTTAAAGGATTTTATCAAAAAAAAAGCTCCCTAGCTCAAACTTGGGTGTTTCAATAAAATTGTTTTATTTAATTGTGGGCGTGTCAGTAGGCGGATTTAAAAAAAATTAACACATGAGCATAAAGGGCCCTTAGAGAGTATATATTATAAATTTCAGCTCCCTAGCGCACTTTGAATTTTCAAAAAAAAAAAAAGAAATTGTGGGCGTGCCAGTGGGCGGATTTTGAAAATATTTACACATGAGCATAAAGGGACCATAGAGAGTATATATTATAAATTTCAGCTCCCTAGCTCAAACCTTGGATTTTCAAAAAAAATGTTTTATTTATTTGTGGGCGTGTCAGTGGGCGGATTTTGAAAAAAATTTATCCCGAGCAGTTTTAGGAGTCATAGATCATATATAAAAAATTTCAGCTTTCTAGCTCAAAATTCGATTTTTTCCAAAATTTTGTTTTTTTGAGTTTGTGGGCGTGTCTGTGGGCGGATTTTAAAAATTCGTAAGCTTGATTATTTCGGGACCCTAGAGAGTATATGGTTAAAATTTCAGCTCTCTAGGTCCAGTTTAAAGGCCTAATTTTTGCCGACGGACGGACGGACATGGCTAGATCGACATTACTATCGATGCTGATCATAAATATAGTAACTTTTATGGGTCTACGGGCAATATTAAGGTATGTTACAAACTATGCGTCAAAATTAATATACCCCTAGAATAGGGTATAAACAATCAAATCGTAACGACAGCAACGATAAGTATAAAATATCCTACCTTAATCTGGTTAATAACCAAAAATTACCCATCCAGCATTCCTTGAGTGATATTTTTGTTGGGATATTATACATTTTCGTTTTTATAAAATCCATTTCACAAACCCGCACAAGCGATTACAGCGATGTATGGACCGCGTAGCGGATGTTTGCTTCGCTGCCGTTTCTATTTGTAGTTATTCAATGATCTTAACTACTGCTTTACACGTAGAAAAAGTACTTCTGAAGTATTGCTGTTTACGTATGAATACCAGTACTTTACTTGAGATTAAAGGCAGTAGTTAAAGAGAGATGGGTGCTTCACGTATTTTCATGTGCAGCAGGTATATAACTGAGTTTTTCCCGAGTGCCTATCCTTTTTCAGTGGAAAGGAAGTACTTCTTTCCGTACATGTTTCACCGGTTATAAAGGGTGATTTTTTTAAGGTTAGGATTTTCATGCATTAGTATTTGACAGATCACGCGGGATTTCAGACATGCTGTCAAAGAGAAAGATGCTCAGTATGCTTTGACATTTCATCATGAATAGACTTACTAACGAGCAACGCTTGAATTTTCAGTGAATGGGCCCTAGAAAAGTTGGCAGAAAATCCGCTTTTTTATCGACAAATTTTGTTCAGCGATGAGGCTCATTTCTGGTTGAATGGCTACGTAAATAAGCACAATTGCCGCATTTGCCCATACATCCCAAAAAATGCACTGTTTGGTGTGGTTTGTACGCTGGTGGAATCATTGGACCGTATTTTTTCAAAGATGCTGTTGGACGCAACGTTACGGTGAATGGCGATCGCTATCGTTCAATGCTAACAAACTTTTTGTTGCCAAAAATGGAAGAACTGAACTTGGTTGACATGTGGTTTCAACAAGATGGCGCTACATGCCACACAGCTCGCGATTCTATGGCCATTTTGAGGGAAAACTTCGGAGAACAATTCATCTCAAGGAATGGACCGGTAAGTTGGCCACCAAGATCATGCGATTTGACGCCTTTAGACTATTTTTTGTGGGGCTACGTCAAGTCTAAGGTCTACACAAATAAGCCAGCAACTATTCCAGCTTTGGAAGACAACATTTCCGAAGAAATTCGGGCTATTCCGGCCGAAATGCTCGAAAAAGTTACCCAAAATTGGACTTTCCGAATGGACCACCTAAGACGCAGCGGCGGTCAACATTTAAATGAAATTATCTTCAAAAAGTAAATGTCATGGACCAATCTAACGTTTCAAATAAAGAATCGATGAGATTTTGCAAATTTTATGCGTTTTTTTTTAAAAAAAAAGTTCTCAAGCTCTTAAAAAATCACCCTTTATTAGTTTGCAGGGTACATCTTTATCTTTGAAGATAACTTCTCGTCTCTCAAATCACCTTCTCCACAAATCTTTACCAATCAGAAAAAGTCTCCTGCATTATAAGTAGCTTTAAACCAAAAGTCAGTTGGACCGGATATGATCTCGTGGAATATAAATAAAATTACACTCGAGGCGTTTCGCTCCCGTAATACTGACACTAAAACGACACATCAAGTAAAACGCTACTCGTAATAAGGGTGAACATATCTTAAACAAAGGCAATGAGGGTTTATAAAAGTAACATCCTCACTAACGTCAATGTGGCTGCTCTCGCCAATAAACAAACAAAGGCGCATTGAATAAATTACAAGTATATTGAACTACTTAATACATACTTATTTGTACTACTTGAATAGCTTATATAATCTACGCCAAATGCTTAAATACTCTACTCTGAGGAGGAATCATTTTGGTCGGTCTTCGGGGCGGGTCTGGTCGCTTCAATAACTGCCATATC
Source organism: Portevinia maculata (assembly GCA_949715645.1). Lineage (NCBI taxonomy): Eukaryota > Metazoa > Arthropoda > Insecta > Diptera > Syrphidae > Portevinia > Portevinia maculata. Next base: position 288,827,927 of record OX454525.1, on the reverse strand, counting down.
CTTGGCTTTCGAGTGAACCGACATTACATGCCGTCTGATCGAGCTCTTGTCGTTGAACGATCGACCGCATTCCGAGCAGCGGAATTTCATGCCAGAGTGTGTTATTAAATGCCGGCTTAGGCCAGATGCATGGTGGAAGCTCTAAATAGGGCAAAAAATGTAAATTGCTTGGGATAAAAAAAAGACCAGGCGGCTTACTTTTGAGCACATATGACAGTCATGCTTCTGTATCTGCGGTACCGCCAAATGTGTTGCATTTATGTGTTGTGTCAGCATCAACTTTTGCACAAAGCCTCTGGGACAATGTGGACATTGATGCGGTCGCTCGCCGGAGTGAATAGCCAAGTGACGCTTTAGAACTTCCTTCTGCATATAACTCTTGCCACACTGGTGGCATGTGAAAGGCTTCTCTCCAGTATGGATGCGAATATGTCGATCCAGTGAGCTTTTGCATGAAAACATTTTCTCACACTTGTCGCAGCAGTAGCCTCGTCCCTTCTTGTGTGCCGACGCATGCCGAAGAAGGGAATTCTCTCTCGTAAAAGACTGAGGGCATTCGCTGCACTTAAAAATTTTCAAGTCTTCTGTGGATATTTTTGCATAGTTGACTGTGATGATTGATGTCGGCGTGGGCTGTTTTTTTTCCTGCTGGGAGCTGCTTTCCGAATCAGACGTCTTTCGCTTCAATTTCTACGAGGGAAAGTGTTTACTTTAATTGTGGTTTGAATTTGAGGGGAACTTACCTGTTTGGGCATTGTGGTTGGCATTTCGATGTCCTGTTCGATATTATACTGGGGAGTATCGGTATTAGTCAGCATGTTCTGGTTTTCATCATCTTCATCGCTGATGGAAAGCGTTTCAGTGCGTTGTTCATCCTTTAAATAATGGATGTCGCCGTTCTCTTCAACTGAAAGGAGACGTTATAATTACATTCTTGTAAGGCGCCGATATTGAAGTGACCCAAATCGTGTGAATTGCAAATACAAAGTTTTTACTTACTTTGAAACGACTGAACCCGATCATCATCCTCGTCATCTTGATTGCCGCAGTCGGCGTATTCGCTGGCAAACAAATAGTCATCGTCACCTTCATCGTCATCGTTTACGTCCATGTCCAAATTGCCCCCATCAGCAACATACGGTTGATCATTGGCATTCAAATTGTCCTCCAACGTGTCCAAGTTTTCACTTTGAATCTCGATTAGCTGACCACTGTCCTCTTCAATGTTCTTTTCATACAGAAAAAACGTCTGAATCGTTCCATCTGTATGCTCGCCTTCCTCTTCATTGTAAATTAAAATCTGCTCCTGTTCGTCGGGGAGTTGATCCGAGGAAGTTATTTCGTTTTCAGGCGGCTCCGCTTCTATGCTGCGTTCTATTCGCTTACGTGGAACTACCTTAACTCTGGGTTTGCATTTCTTTTGGGTTAAAGTCTCTGGCTTTGCATTTAGAGACACAACTTCTTTAACCTCAAATACGATGTTCTCATCTTTCACAGAAACATTTGGGTTGGTTGGCTTACGGCTGCTTACAAACTGTCCAAACTCCTCGAACAGTCGCTGCGTTTCTTCTTTCCGGAATTTTTCTTTTTCTTTTTCCATCCATCGCAGACGGTTTTCCTCATCCTCCTTGCGTAATTGCTCTTGTGTTTCTTTCATCCATTGGGAGCGTTTCATCTCCTCTTCCATTTCAAGCTTAATTTCTTCTTCGCGAATAAATCGAAGAGATTCCTCGAACTGTAGCTCTGCCTCATCGTCGTCGTCATCGTCATTTGATTTGAGGAATACTTTGCTTTTCTTACCAGCATTTAGCAGACGGATGTGTTTGCGGAGCTTTCCGTCGGAATTTTGACATTTCTTACGGAAGTAATATGATTTTTCCAATTGAAGGCGACATTGTTCGCAAATTAATTTTGGCAGACCATCAGTTGATTGGATCTCCAGGGCAGCACAAGCCATGATTCGAACAGGAATCGACAATTGTCCCGATTCGAAGATATTGATGGTCCCCTTGTCGGGCTCCAAACACAAACGACATAAGGTTTCAAGATCCGGAGAGTAATCTTTTATGTCAAACATGATTTTTATTAAATCTAGAAAGAAAACACTTTTTAAATGATTACTTTTTTTGAAATAATTGAGAGATAAACAAGGAAACAATGGAAAAATGCGCAAATGGAATCTATTTCTGTAAAAATTGTTTGACAATTGATTTTTCCTCGTAGATTCGTATAGTACTTTCTCTCAAAAGTAGTAGACGAGCTATGCACTGTCAGTCCTATGTAGAGTTCCACAGCAAGAAAAGTTGTACCAAAATGTGCTGTTCGACTACGTTAGGCACAGCAAAGATTAGATAAATACATAGACTACTTGCAGCAAGAATTGACATGCAGTAAGCAATGTTTCATTTTACATACAAAATCAGCTTGCTGAACGGTACTTGATGCACATCAGCTGTTTCAGCCATTTCTCACAGGCGCGTAGAACTGTAAAATAAACAACTCAGAGCACTATATTCTGTAAAACACAATGTCCCTTGAAAACACCAATGTTTGCAATATCCTTCTGACAGTAGACAACGAGCTTTGTAGTGAAGATGCTCAGAATCAGAACCTCTATTGAATCTGCGTAGTGCACAGCGCGAAAACGATTTCTTAATGCGTTTGATTCGAGGTAAATGATCATCATGCAACCGGTCCCAGATTACGAAGCAGTTTTCTAATCCAGACCGGGCTAAAAAGCAGTAAAAATCGTTTTTCCTTTTAAGCTGTCACAAAAATATCTGTCTTTCGTTTTTAGCTCAGAGCGCTCTGAGTCCTCAACTTATGTTTCTTTTTTGGCTCAGAGCTTTGTGTGTTGGAGTAAGAAGCTGAGCCCGACCAGTGACAGTATAAAAGGAAAAACAATTAAAATGGCTGTCGGAGGTTGTTTTTCCTTCAATAGATATAACACAATTTAGCATACAGATCAGGTCCTAAATTCGAGGTCATTAATATTCTTTTGCATCGTCACTGCGATCATATTAAGGCATATTGCGATGACTGGAAGTTAAAAATCAAATTCCAGAAGACGGAAACAATCTTGCTCAGAACAACATTGGCAGGAGCCTCTAGGGATATCAGATACCAGCCAACTTGTCTCCAGAGTGAAGGTCATATGTTACGTGGCTCTTATAAAGCGGATCAATACTTATAGTTGTCCATTTTGGTTTTATATAGCACCTAGATTTATTGAAAAGATTGGGGTTTTGGAGAGACAATGTCTTAGGGACTCCGGTTGTTTCGAACGCCTGAATCCAACTCTATCAAATACTATTCCAACAAGGTCCTATACGATGGGGCTTAGTTGAAAAGGATTGACAATTTCTTCATTAAGGTCATAGTCTGATCTTTGGTTCTTACTACCCCAATGATAGGTACATAGAGAGTACGCTCCGGACTGGCTTTATCCCCTGGAGGCAATTATCCATATTGATACAAAAGGGCTGGTCACGGTATTATATCATCGCTACCGCAGCGCGAGAGATAAGAGGCTCATCCATGGAGGGGACGTCGCTAATGCTCATGAGCTCCTCCGTTTTGGTACCGCAATAGCGGAGAGCAATACATTTGATACGGAAAGTAATAAGGTCAACATGCCCTCCGTGGATGGTGACTTATTCTAGGTAACATCCTCCTAATTCATTGTTGTTGTTTTTTTATCTCCATTTGCGTTTTCTGTTGAGTGAAGTTATAATAAAGAGAGATTTATTTCTTTAATATTATTTTATTATCAAATTATATCACAACTTATTGTTCGTTACTTATTTTTCATATAATTTTTTTTTGCGCAAACAAATTATGTATATAAAAAATATAATATATAAAAAATAAGTAACGAACAATAAGTTGTGATATAATTTGATAATAAAATAATATTAAAGAAATAAATCTCTCTTTTTATTATAACTTTACTCAACAGAAAACGCAACTGGAGATAAAAACAACAACAACAACATATTAAATTAAATAAATCTCTCTTTTTATTATAACTTCACTCATCCTCCTAATTTATAAGTTAGATTATGTTAGCTAGGGCGTTTCTGGGAGAGGCCGAGCTTGGCAACTTATGCTGGTGCTTCCGATAGGTGACTGACACTGTAAGGCTTCAGTCGGCTAATGGCGGCGTGTGTGCACGTTGACGACCGCCAGGCGCTCGGAATTGATAATGGGTTTTTGAAGACTTGTTGCACGTGAAGTAGTTTTAGTAAGTAGAATAGATAGTTTGTAATTTGTTTTATATAAAATATTAAATCATTAAATCTAAGTAATGATTCAGATTTTAATTTAATTTTCTCGATGAATACATTATGTAACATTACTTCGTACGGTTATAGTTTAGTTTAGAGCTTACGCATTTATTTAAAATAATAATCCTGTTAATTTTAAGTTAGATTAAATCATTTTTGTCGAGAAAATTATAAAGTTGATATTTAATAATCAATAAAAATATAATTTAAAAAAGTATGTTAGACCTCTAATCAGTATCAATTGTCATGAGAAGCTTCTCAAATTTGCCGTTCGTATGCCGCTTTTAATTGTCGGTCCCTTACATTCCGCACAAAGATATGGTTGGAGAAGCTATGCTTTGGGCCCTACAAGGGCCGTTGGTGCCCAATATATTTTTTTAAATATCACTGAACGACCAAGCAGACAAAAATACTAGGTATTGCCGTTGAATGTCACAGGACGAAACGTCAAATCGTAAAAATTGTACCAAATTCTGGTGGTCTACTACTATTGGTGGAAAAAAAAATCCATGATTTCCTACAAAGTGCAAAAGCGAACTTTTGCGAAATTTATCCTTCAAGTATTAACATTTAAATGTCAACTAGTTCCAAGTCTTTCTATTATATAATTCATTATTAATAAATGTTGGTTGTTTCCAAAAACATGAAACTATTTTTGGTAAAGTAGGTATTTGCAAAACATTGTTTATTTTGATTCGAGAATAATAAGAAACGTAGGGCTACAGTCCGCTTGGGCGAACTGTTGACTACCCTATTTTTATTCCTATCAGACACCTAGAGAGTCTATATTATAAATTTCAGCTCAATAGCTCAAACTTTGGTTTTTAAAAAAAAAAAAAAAAAAAAAAAACTAAATTGTGGGCGTGTCAGTGGGCGGATTTTGAAAATATCTATATATGAGCATAAAGGGTCCCTAGAGAGTATATATTATAAATTTAAAAAATATAAATTAGTTTTTTTTAGTTTGATGGCTATAGACACTGTGGGCGGATTTCAAAAATTCATAAACTTGATTATTTCGGGACCCTAGAGAGTATAGGATGGACGGGCGGACATGGCTGATAGACATTACTATCGATGCTGATCATAAATATAGTAACTCCTAGGGGTCTACAGGCAATATTAAGGTACATATTATGTTACAAACTATGAGTCAAAATTAATATACCCTTCGAATAGGGTATAAAAAGGTTATTAAGATGGACTCAATGGTTGGTTTTAGTGGTTGTATTTCCCGTCGCCTGACGAGGGAAAACACAAATAGCGCATTGAGCGCCGTTTTGGTACCACAACTAACGGAACCTAAAATTAAAGGGGGAGAGGGATGTTGAATGAGCTCAAAACCAACCTGTGGAGTTGAGGAATTTGATGATGTTATTGAAGTGGATGCTATGGATGGCCGAAAGGTCATTGTAAAAGGGATGACTCCATGAGCTGAACGGAAAAAAGGATCGGATGCTACATGTATAGGTATTTAAAAAGGTGCCAAGGAAATTCCTAAAAGTGAGTCTGCGCTGTACATGCAAGTGTTGAAAATTGCGTCAGTCGGGTTCTTGACTCGTTAAATAAAAAGAATATATTTCAGTCTTATATCACGTAACAAATCAAGTCAATTGGTTGAATTAAGTAGATTATTTTTATTCGATATTGACATTTTATCTTAATTCGCCACCCAGCCACCTATCAAATGCTATTTAAAAGGGCTTTCGCTTTCCTAAGAAGGGCAAATGGAAAGCGAACTTTTGAGAATAGCAAAATGCACAAATCCGCCATCAAAAATAGAGTTGCACAAAACAGTTCAAAAGGCGGAACGTGCATGGAACGTTTCCTTTTGTCACCGGAACTAGTTCCTGGAACTATGGAAAGATTGTAGTCGAGAACCAATACGATAAATAGAATGACGAAATGTTTTTTTTTAAATAAACATTTTAATAGAACAATTTAACGTTATACAACTCTAATCAAAAACGATCCGGCGCCCCTCTGGAATAGGCCTGCTGGTTGTTATTTTAAATTAATGCGCACCCGCCCAAAGCCTCATTCCTGTACATCCGCCTTTAAGCTGATAAAAACTGTCAAAAGTTGTGAACAAAAAAATTGGCACGTACAAGTACGTCAAACCGGTGCGGGTGGATTTTCCATGAAGATTTTCGCTTCAAATAAATAGTTTTTTACCTTTTAATATTCATAAATAATCGAATCATTGAATTTGTTTATTCCCACAAAGAGTTTATAAATAAAACATCAATTTATTAAATTGTTCCCCAAGGTAAGCTTAGTTTTAAAATCATTGCATTGCTATGGTAATTAATTGACAAAGTGCTTTGACAGCACTCGCGTAATCATAACCACAAAATGTCCCCATTTATTATTTCTACCGATCAGCTGTAGTTCTGTTTAAAGTACTGTATAGTTATCATAAATTAAAGTGGATTGGTAATTTATTTCACTCTGTTTTGCCAACGAAGAATTAATTTTCCGATTGCCCTGATTTACCGACTATCAGTGCTTTGTGTGGTGGGCATGACCTTTTCGGCTTTCTGCTAGACAAGGCGAAACCACCAGTTGATTCCAAATCATAAAAAAGCAACATATGATATAGTTGTGTATAAAAAATTGTGTTTGTTGTTTATTAAGGAATTAAAACGTTGCAAGCATTATTAAATAAGTGCGAAAGTTTCCTAAGGGGCATTTCACTTGAATTTTTGTACGAAAGCTTCAATAAATTTCAATTGTTCCTTGTTTGATTGTTTATAGTTTTCAATTTGTGCAGATAAGTTTGGTTGGCTCATTAATTCGAAAAATTTATTACCGATGAAGTAGGCATGTAATTTTATACGAACAGTTGAGATGCAAACACGTTGGACAAATTCTGTAGCAATTAACTTCTGGATCTGTCCATTCCTCATTAGTCCATAATAGGAGTATGTGGACGGAATCGAAGGTCTGTGTTTTTCCATACAAACAAACTCGTTTTCGTTCCGCTTGATGTTTTAAAGGCATTTGACGAAATTTGGTATCAGGCTCTTGTCGAATATGCTTGCATTTGATATGGATCATACCTACTCTTCTTCAATGGATTAGAATCCACCATAGAATCGGACCGTTCAATTCGGGTTGTTTTGGACGATTTTAAAACTACAACTCATCCAATAAATGCCTGTGTTCCCCAAAGCACTGTTTTGTCTCCGACTCTCTTTTTCATTTTTATCATTGATCTCTTCTCCGTTGCTTCTAATCCAATCCATTCCTTCGCTGATGTCAGTACCCTCAGCTTCTCATATTCGTTTCTTGAGTAACGCGTCTCATCTTCGTGTGTGGAACTGGAACGGTATCGTATGTTCTTCCTTTCTCCACCGCCTGTGGGGTTCGCCGGATCGACCTTAATAAACATCGGTAAGACTCCTGGTTTCGGATCACTTCATCAATAACGGTTTTGCTGCATTTCGGTGATCCAGGAATTGTAGGCCTGCCTCTTTCTGCGATTTCTAAAAGTGCATGCGTCCTTAATTGATTATTGTTTGATTGATCTTTTACGATACCGGCGATCTCCAGTTATATCAACCCATAAATGTGTAGCTAGGCTCAGCTAGATGTTAAAATTGACTATGTGGTTTCTTGTCTTAGTTGCCTTTTAGGACAAGGGGATACGTATGTTGAGCTCATTAATTTCCAATCTTAACAACATAACTCAGTGGGTGGAATTTAATGCTTCCAAAACGCAATGCTTTTTCTGTCGTTAAAGCAAAACCCAAATACTGCCGTTATCCATGACTGGCACTTGCATCGCCGAAACCGAAAGACTTCATTCTAATAATTACCCTAGGAAACCGTTGTTGCGTCGGTTTGGCAATACAAATGGGTTCAACCCGGAAGACTAAGTGTAAGCTCTACAAAACACTGATACTGCAAGCTCTGCTTTATGGCGCCGAGTGCTGGGCGATAAGCAGGAAAGAAGAGCTTATATTAGGTTCTTTCGAAAGAAAAACACTTCGTCGGATATTTGGTCCTGTGTTCGAGGAAGGCAAATGGCAACTGTATGACCTATACCAAAATGTAGATGTACTCCAAAAAGCTACATCGCGTCGACTACACTGGCTCGACCACATTGAGCAAATGGACTATAAATTCTCCAGCGAAGAGGATCTTCCAACCCCAGCCCTCATTTTCGAGGCGACAAGGAAGACCGAACCTTCGTTTTAAAGACCAAGCCAAGACCGGGGTCGCGAAGGATGGAAAGATATCCGCCCGAAAATTGAGTACAACAATCATATTTTGTCTGGTCTGACGCTTTAGTCATCGTCGCAATGTCTACTGTTTCGTTATTTCCACAATAAGTAAAACCGATCCACGAAATTTTGAATAGTTTTCATTCAGTTATGTCAGATAATACCCTTATAACGTAAACTCCGTCTGACTTGATGTTTGCTTACCCTTCCTTTTCAGTTTTTTCCATAATTCTCAGGGTCTTTGAGATAGCTACAGTTTGTCATCTTCCTATCTTACCGGCTATTTGCCTTGTTAATTGTAAGCTCTAATTTGTACTTCTTTGTTGAGTTTTTTTTTACCCATAGTTGTTATTCCTTGAAATTATGTTTTGATCTAAGGTCCCTGGTATTCTGCATGCCTTTATATTTGATTTAAGTGTGATAACAGGTAGATTAAGTTACTTATCAAGTGAGACGAAAAAAAGGACTTTAATCATAAAAATTGAATTTATCTACTTAATCCCAATTTTTTTTTACAACGCAGACATAATATATCCTTTTTAGGTTTCCGTAGCCAAATGGCAAAAAACGGAACCCTTATAGATTCGTCATGTCTGTCTGTCCGGGAATATCACAGCCACTTTTTTCCAAAACTATAAAAGCTATACCTACTGTTGAAACTTGGTAAGTAGATGTATTCTGTGAACCGCATTAAGATTTTTACACAAAAATAGAAAAAATAAATAAATTTTGGGGGTTCCGCATACTTAGAAATGAAACTAAAAACATTTTTTTTTCATCAAACCCATACGTGTTTGGTATCTATGGATAGGTCTTCAAAAACGATGTTGAGGTTTCTAATATTATTTTTTTCTAAAGTGAATATGTAGTTTGCGGGACAGACACTTCCAAAGTGGTAAAATGGCTAATGATATCTACAGCCAGAGACAGTGTCAGTGACAGTTGAACTAATCCGCCATTACAAAAAAATTCTCTCGACTCTCGCTCTTCTGTGTAGAAAAATGAAAACTGTCAAATCTCTAAAATCGAGAGAGAATAATCTCTTTGCTGGCAAACTCATAGGATTTCATAATTTGACAGTTTTGTGTGAAGAAAAATTAACGAAAGTAAATTTTTCTTTCGATCATCTTTTTACCATTTTCTCAGTACGCGAACGCGTTTGTGTAGTTTTGCACGTAAGCTAAATTTACGTTTGCATATTATAGTTAATTTACTAATGTGTGCGTAAAACGCCTCATATATCGCGGATCCAAAAGACGGGACAAGTTGGTCCAGCGTTTTTGCTTGAAGGGTACTATTAGGTGATAGAACTAGGAAGAAAAAGAACGATAGGAAAGATTGGTTTGTGCATTTGGTACAGTTTCTTCTTTGACGGGTGGCGTCTAAATAACTTAGGGAGCATTAACATTGAAGTTTCTTACTTAAGTTTAATCCGCAGAAACTTTTACAATAATATTAGAGTATTTGTATACCTATCCTAAAGTTTCTAGAGTTGAGCAAAAAATCACTACCTATGAACGAAATGCAAACTATCTGCGACTGTGACTTTTCATAATCCTAGTTACAGGTTAAAAACAAAAAATCACTCTAAAAAACACCCTTCCCAACACGGCAGTTCTCTCACTGCCCACATGTTAAAATTCACGAACGACTCAAAAAACACATATACATAATACAAAACTGTAAACCAGAGTATATCCATTAATGAGTAGGGACACTCTCTCTAAATATGCATTTGCTACTACAACAAAGCAAAATACAGAAAAAATCGTACAATAAGTGGAAGCAGGTCGAAAGAATACTTTTTACCTGAATACAACGACCGCTTGAGAAGAAAAGGGTACACAACACATTTTACCTGAACCACTACATGGGGCTTGCTGCGTACGACGAACGATTGTGAGTTTTTTCATAAAGCATTTTTAAAGGCGTCCCGGAATGACTGTCAGTATATTAGTATTCTCTCTCAACCATGCAAGTATGAATTAATATGATCAGGTAACCAGCTTTGCTTTAGTAGAATTCGTAATATTTGTATTTTTTGCCACTGGTTATTGATTAAATGGTCTTTGTTATGGACATGAAAAAGAAATGTTTCATTCTATATCACGAGATTCAACCCTTTTGCTTTGCTACGACCTCGTTAATAACCATTTTTTACGATTTGAAGTTTTATTGCCAGCACTTTTTAGGTAATATATTTCATAGCAGATGGTCATACTAATTACTTTGGTTGGGTGTAGAGGGTGGTAGAGGGGATTGTTTACATTTTTTCGCACGTCTTTTTAAAGGCGTCCCGGAATTGGATTGTTATCAGTCGTTCATTAACATCAATTGACGAAAGAAAGGGTGTTCCGTGTCAGTGCGTGTGGCAAACAATTAAAAGTAGTGAAATAGTGAAGTTGAAGTGCAAGTTTGCATAGTTTAAAAACTCTAAATAAAATAATGGGAAAACATTATTTTATGTAGAAAATACTAAAATATTTTATATGTTCGATAGCCCTCATCTTTTAAAATCATTCTGGCGAAATTTCATGAAGTACGATATTGCTGTTGATAACAAAAAAGCAAATTGGAAAGACGTTGTGAATTTTTATTTATGGGAGAAAAATAATTCATTTCGAATGGCTCCCAAATTGACAGATGAGCATATTTTTCCCAACAATTTCCAAAAGATGAGGGTGAGGCTTGCTGCTCAAACGATAACTGCAACAGTTGCAGCTGGTATTTATACTCGAGCTAGTCACGGTGCTGTATCTTCAACAGCTATTAATACCGCTGAAATTATTGACAAAATAGATAAGTTATTTGATATTTTCAATTCATCTAAATTTCGAGAATCCAAAAAATTCAGAAGGCCATTTTTCGCAAACCCGGAACAAATTACTTTTTTGCATGAAATGAATTTATTTTTTGAAAATATGACTTTTCATGAAAATTCTAGAAATGAAACTAAAAAATGCGTTTTATAAAAGGATGGCAACAGAATATAAATGCCTTAATTGGCATTTTTACAAAATAAAAGAAGACTGTATTAAGTTTCTTTTAACAGAAATCTTAATCAAGATTGCTTGGAAAACACCTTTGCTGTTTTACGTAACCAAGAGGGAAATAACAAGTTGCTGACTCCATTTCAATTCATTTGTTCATTTAAAAGAACTTTTTCGGCAAAGTATATGGAAGATATTACCCATGGAAACTGTGAGGCAACTGCTAACATGGAACTTGAAGTGCAGATGGAACCACAAAAACAAAATAAGGACAATTTGGTTTACGCTTTCAAAACTGAACCTGATTATAAAACTGTGAACTTTGGTATTGATATTGCATTCTACTATTTCGCAGGTTATATTTTAAAAAAATACCGCCTAAACCACAAGTGTGAGTTAAAATTGAGTCCGCAACTTAACGTTTCCTCCCTTTTTACAGATTTTAAAGAATATGAAGATGCGAAATTGACACGGCCCAATCAAGAATTTTTAGACTCGTTAGAGAATCTTGAACAAAAATTTATTTCTTGTTTTCCAAATATGTACTACCTAAATAATTTTGAGGGGAATATTTTTAACTTTTTGAAAAATGAATTTCATTACAATTGTTGCAAAAATCAAAATAAGGAATTTCTTATCAAATTTTACGTCCGAGTACGGGTTTACTTTATTCTAAAAGAGTTCAATAAAAATAACAAAAAATGTACCACAAAACAAAAATATTTAAGTGTAGCACACATGTGAATATATATTAGATATAAAATGTTCAATAGAAATATTACAAATTGATTTTGATTTTTTTTTTACGTCACACCCTGTACCACATTTTGAAATAGTTCAACTACTCTTCCATCCCTCTTTTACTAGAGCACTTTTAGTGCCGTCTATTTCTCGTGTATGTGTACTGCAAATTGTAAACTGATAAGAAACACGTGGAGAGTGTCCCTACTCATTAATGGATATACTCTGGTCTCAACCCATCGAATCTTACCAACTCGTCGTGCATGGCAACCACCGTGTACTTGATTCTTGTTAACCCAACGATGAAATCATAATTTTTGGCGATTGGAATCTCCCAAAATTTACAGTGGAGTTTATCGTAAGATCTTCATCTCACTAAATCCGATTTCATATAAAGATTTTTTATTTTTTTTATTGGTCGTCGGTTGGATCTTGTTCTCACTACCGATCCTATAAACTTTTCATCATTGAAGGTTCTTTATACCTTTCTACTATTGACGCTTCCCACCATCCTCTGCTCTTCTCTTTCTTTTATCACCCCCTCTTCCCAATCCCAACCTCTAACTAACCGTTACTCTTACGACTTCCACAAAGATAACTTCCGAAAGATCAATGACTTTATGAGCAGAATAGCACTCAACTTCTCGAATTTATACGTTGAGAAGCTGCTACCCGTTTTGGCGAAATCTTTAAATGTATTTCCTTATTCGATCCTTTTTCGCGCCATAAAACCTCGCCAACTTCTTTTCCTTGAAACTGCGTTCAACAGATTATTCGAATTATCTCGGTTCGTACTTACAGTTCTCTAGCCTTGTTGATTGTCTTAATCATCGCTATCTTTCTGACGCTCAAGCTAACCTCATGAACGGCCCAAGGAATTTTTTTAATTCTGTTAATAAAAGAAATTTGATGGATATCCCTCCTCACTCTTGTTTAAAGGTGAGTCCTCAACGGATCGTTTGCAATCCATACTCTTGCAACAGTGTTTTAACAGAGAGAAGTTGATCACTCTTACTATAGTTAAATAAAAACTGTACCGTTAGCCCATTCGTGTTACCCACCTAAGAACATTCCATGGTATGTGACCGGCTCCAGCCAAACAAGCGCCCTGTGCAAGATTTACAGAAAGCGCCCTTTAATTTGCACACATCCATAAGTCGTTTCCCCATCACCCAGGAGGTAGATATTCAATACGTTTTTTTATTGAGGTATCCCCGGTAGGTCTAATCCTCAATTAAAAACATAGGGACGGGCTACAGTCCGCTTGGGCGAACTGTTGGATACCCTATTCTTATTCCTATCCCTCATAAGTGGGCGTGACAAAAGTCTAAGTATGGTTGAATTGTTAAGAACGCCCTACATATTTTGTTATATAACATTTAAAGGATTTTATCAAAAAAACCGCTCCCTAGGTCAAACTTGGGTGTTTCAATAAAATTGTTTTATTTAATTGTGGGCGTGTCAGTAAGCGGATTTAAAAAAAATTAACACATGAGCATAAAGGGCCCTTAGAGAGTATATATTATAAATTTCAGCTCCCTAGCTCAAACTTTAGATTTTCAAAAAAATTGTTTTATTTATTTGTGGGCGTGTCAGTGGGCGGATTTTGAAATTTTTTTATCCCGAGCAGTTTTAGGAGTCATAGATCATATATAAAAAATTTCAGCTTTCTAGCTCAAAATTCGATTTTTTCCAAAATTTAGTTTTTTTTTGAGTTTGTGGGCGTGTCTGTGGGCGGATTTCAAAAATTCGTAAACTTGATTATTTCGGGACCCTAGAGAGTATATGGTTAAAATTTCAGCTCTCTATGTCCAGTTTAAAGGCCTAATTTTTGCCGACAGACGGACAGACGGACGGACGGACATGGCTAGATCGACATTACTATCGATGCTGATCATAAATATAGTAACTTTTGGGGGTCTACGGGCAATATTAAGGTATGTTACAAACTATGCGTCAAAATTAATATACCCTTAGAATAGGGTATAAACAAATATGTATATTTACATAGATGTTTATATGTCTTAATAGAAAATTAATAATTAAAACAAATAAATAAATAAAATAAATTAAAATAATTAAATAAATAGAAAATAAATAAATGTAAAAAAATGCTATAAAACATATGTATGTATTAACAAAATAAATAAATAATGAGGGAATTCATTTAAGGAACTTTAGGTATTTTTTTTAAAGGAAAAAAAGTATAACCATAAATAAAACGCAGCAAAGAAATGTGCAGAGAGAAACCTTTAAACTTGCTTTTCTGGCCTTAGCTTTGGCAAATTCAGCAATAAGATCATCATAGTCTAAAGATTTTAATAGTTCCTTTTCTATAGACATTATAGATAATCTCTCTTGAGTCATCGTTGACCTGAGACAATTTTTAATAATTTTAAGTTTGGAAAAACTACGTTCTCCTGAAGTTACCGTCACAGGGATTGTATTAATAATTTGAAGAGCAATAACTAAATTAGGAGCAAGATCTTCATGGCTTGAGCTGAATATAAAATTCAACACATCTAAACATGAACTTTGTGGTGTAAAAGCCACTATGCAAGCAACGATCATAGCATAGCTAGCATGCGTTCTACCTCGCAGCTTTCCCTTTTGCACAACAGACAAGACTTTCAAAAGCATTGCAATTTTGTTTGCTTTGTTTTCTACTCATCTCTTCCACCCACCGCCGCCACTCAAAATAAATTTCCCGCTCTTATATTTTAGAAAAATGGAAGAGAAATAAATTAAACCCACATAAGACATAACACATAAGTCATAAATTTCCTATGTGCAGGATTCAAACTCGCACACACCGTTTGCGAGTGGGATAAGAACCCGACATCAGAATCGGATGCATAAGTCGAAGAGAGTAGGTACTATATTTTCATAACAAATCTATTCGTTCTCTTCCTAAGAGAAATTTTTTACTTTTTTCGTAGATGAGATATGAGATATGAGAAATCCCATACATTGTGTCTTCTTGTGTGCAGAATCAATGATGAGGAAAATATCATCATTGATTGACTCACAAAAATTAAAACTCTGCACACCTTTTCGACTCACAAAAAAGAATATTCTGAAGCTTTGATATTTCAACCGTGAATATTATAAAAAAGAAGATAAACTACAGTAATTATTACTAATTTTTGGAGTTGAAGTGGCCAACCGCTGGTGCCGGTTCCCTACCTACTCCACACACCCATCAACGCAAACAACTTAGAGCATTCTTCAATAGAATTCGATTTAACATCTCGAAATAATTGCATATCTTTTATGCTGGATCCGTATTCATAAAACAGCATCCAAAACATGTAAGTTATGCAGAGATTGTGTCGATTAAAGTATCAACAAAAATACATTAATCAATTAGATACATTTAGCTGCCCAAACTTCCCAAACCAGTTGTTTGTAAAAAACCAAATGAAAAAATTCTGCTTATATTCGGAGGTTTAATTGTGTAACACAATGCAATCGCAATATGTACATAATGTAATATGATTTTGATACCGATTATGAATGAATACCCCTTTTCTTTGATGAATGCTACGGCCTCCTTGCAATATGCCATAACCTACCCCAAACTTCCATTAAAAACAACAAATAATTTAACAACCATATACCGCACCCCTCTCACCAACACATCATATCCCCATCATGAGAAGTAAAAAAAATAAATTCGATAAATGGAAGACAACAAAAATAACTACGATTCTTCTTGTGTGCAGAATCAAAAACCTGCACGCTCTAACCCATACGATTCCGTCGTAATGAATTTTTTGTTTGACATAGGTATTTTCCTATGAAAATTTCACAAGCGAATGTGAAATAATTAAAACCTGCACATACGAGGTGGAACTTTTTTTGTTTTGAGTTTTTCGAACTACACTCTGTTCCAACTGAATAGGTACAAGCTTTTTCAAATCTATATGGCTCATTATTTCCACATAATGTACATGATTCTATAATTTGATGCTGCTAACTATTTGTCTATAATGTTGCCAAAAGAAATGAGAAAGAATAATTCATAAAGCACCGTTACTTTTTCTCTGGCTCTCTCGCAAAGTATTTCATACGGAAAAATGCATTTTTTTTTGTGTCAACTGAATATGTACATAGTCATTATCTTCATTGTTCATGTGTGTTCCGAGAAGATTAACCCGTTTAAACAATTTTTAAAGTTTTCTGAGTGAATTAATTTATTTAATTGTCATTTGTTTGTAAATTTGGAGAACGATGGGTAGAAAAAAATCACTTAGCAGTGTTGAGAAGGCTAAGATCGATTTACTTAAGGAACAAGGATTAACCGGGCGTGCTATAGCTACCAAAATTGAACGAAGCTTTAACTTGATCTATTCGTACTTGAGAAATAAAGAGTCGTATGGGAAAAATATGAAAGGAGGTTATAAAACGGCCACGACAGCTGCTGATAGAAAAGCAATTTTGCGAGGTGCGTCCAATTCCTGCGACTCAGCTGCGAAAATAAAGCAAAAAGCGGGCGTTAGTGTTTCGACGGTAAGAAGAGTAATCAACAGTGCCAATCATTTAAAACGGCTTAAAATTCAGAAAAAAACACGGTTAAACCATCAGCGGAAGTGTATGCGTTTGGATTTTTCTAGGCATCATATGACTTGGCAAGAAGAATGGCGTTACGTTGTTTTTTCAGATGAAAAAAAGTTTAATTTTGATGGGCCTGATGGCTTCAATTACTACTTTCACGATGTGAGAAAGGAGGAACATTTTTTAGCCCGGCAACATAGTCGAGATGGTGGTGTTATGGTGTGGGGAGCAGTTGCCTACTGCGGATACAACGCATACACTTCCGCTGATGGTTTAACGGTGTTTTTTTCTGAATTTTAAGCCGTTTTAAATGATTGGCACTGTTGATTACTCTTCTTACCGTCGAAACACTAACGCCCGCTTTTTGCTTTATTTTCGCAGCTGAGTCGCAGGAATTGGACGCACCTCGCAAAATTGCTCTTCTATCAGCAGCTGTCGTGGCCATTTTATAACCTCCTTTCATATTTTTCCCATACGACTCTTTATTTCTCAAGTACGAATAAATCAAGTTAAAGCTTCGTTCAATTTTGGTAGCTATAGCACGCCCGGTTAATCCTTGTTCCTTAAGTAAATCGATCTTAGCCTTCTCAACACTGCTAAGTGATTTTTTTCTACCCATCGTTCTCCAAATTTACAAACAAATGACAATTAAATAAATTAATTGACTCAGAAAACTTTAAAAATTGTTTAAACGGGTTAATCTTCTCGGAACACACATGAACAATGAAGATAATGACTATGTACCTATTCAGTTGACACAAAAAAAAACTGCATTTTTCCGTATGAAATACTTTGCGAGAGATCCAGAGAAAAAGTAACGATGCTTTTTTAATTATTCTTTCTCATTTCTTTTGGCAACATTATAGACAAATAGTTAGCAGCATCAAATTATAGATTCATGTACATTATGTGGAAATAATGAGCCATATAGATTTGAAAAAGTTTGTACCTATTCAATTGGAACGGAGTGTATGTACGTGTACCTACTTAGATTCTTTTTTAACCTTAGAACCGTGTATCCTCCGATCAACACATTTCCGTGTTTTGGGGAGCTGTTATCCCCACTGCATTTTATATGCAAATTTACAAATAATTTAGGGCAGTGAAGTGAATTGCTTATTGGTTAAATACTTTTATTAAGTACATGAATATGAAAATGGATTAAATTTGTTTAGCGCAGGGACTTACATGGCTCACAGGAGTAAACTTTTCTTTTGTTGTGACCCATCAAATCCATTGCAATTTTAACGGAAGGCTTTAGTGGAAGTTTGCACAGGCTGTCTAGGTGTGTTTGAACCAACTCAAGTGCTCTTTGAGAAACATTTGATGGCATAACTCAAACAGTCATAAGGCTGCAAGTCCAGCCACGTCAACCATGTTGTGAAAAATCACCATCGGCCAACGATTGCTTTTCTTGTTGCAGGTGTAGTTGCGGACCATTTTGTCAAATGTGTCGACGCCACCTTTGTGTTCGTTATAATCATGAATTATGATTGGTTTCCTTGTATTTTCATGTACAACATTAGTACAACATTCTTTTTGGAGTCAGTCGTGTAGCTCACAAGAGGAGAAGCAGAAAACTGGAGCAAACGGACCTCTTTTTTTCGCATTCTTCGATCGATAAAAACAGCTCGTGTTTGTTGGATCAAACTGTACCCACTAGAGTTGTATTGTGGGAATACATATCCATTGCCAATGGATAACTGGTAACAAAGTTTTCTATGGTAATGTTTGCCCCAATATTCAAACTGCGCTCGGCAAGTCGAAGAACCAAAGCATGTGAAATTCCATTCGATCTCTGTTCGTTTGTCTGAGTAGGTACCCAAATAAATCTCAGCTGATACCGGATAGTTCGTTTTGAAATCCACAAGCCAAAATATTTCAATTCCATACTTTCCTGGCTTTGATGGTATATTCTGACGAAAGCTGCATCTGTTTCTCGACGTTACCAACTGCTCATCAATCGTTAGTTCTTTGGATGGAACAAAAGCAATCGAGCTATACGGGTTCTTGAATCATCAAAGCGCAAAAAACGAGAGATTTGCTGAAATCGCTCCAATGACATAACTGCCCTATAGAATGGCATATGGGATTTGACGAATAAATATTTAGCTTGGAATTTGATTTCTCAGCGCCAGTATACAGTAAAATGCCAATATAAGCATAGATCTCATCTTCATTGGTATTATGCCAAGCTCGCAGTCTTTTCGGATTATCTTGACGCTGGTTATCGACAATTTCCCTTTTAGCTTTTCTATTTGTCTCTAAGATAATTGATTCAATAATAGCAGTTGGCACATTATTAGTCGACAAAAGTCTCAGGGCTAAAAGAGGCATACTTCACTATATTCTTCTTCATTTCCTCAGTTCTCCTTTATTCTGCAGCACTAGGAATCGACCACCATTTTGCCTGAATCGGGTCGAAATTAGCAAGTGGGTCATCAACATTTGAATCGTCGCAATGCAATTCATACGTCGGATCGTCATCAGAAGAAAATCTTCTATGGCAAATATACCTAGAAGATCATTTAGTTTGTCAACTAAGAACAAGAATATTGTCCTAAAACATTTTTTCATAACTTTAGGTTAGGTTAGGTTGTAGTGGCTGTCGGCCGAGACCGACACACTTAGGCCAGTGACAGGCCCATTGTGATGCCACACGGATGTATCATCCTCCTACTCGTTGAACCATTTGGAGCTTCTGATGAAGCTTGACAGACTTTTTATGTCGGTGTTAATGAGATCGTTAAGATCATTGTAAAAGAAGGATCCTAAATGGAGTTTACGTCTTTGAGAAAGAGCAGGGCACGTCCATACAGCTTCTGCAGAAGTCATTTGCATGGAAGCCAAGCCTTGTTGCATGTCTGCCTATGAGACAGTGTCCGGTGATCACACCAATTATAGCACCAATGTGAAGTCTGTTTAGAGAAATCAAACACTTAGAGCGTTTCAGATCCAGCTTTGGCCAAATCTGCTTTGTCGCTAGACAAGTGTTGCCACTTGTCCACCTAAGGTTACAGTTCTCAATGGTCTGTCTCATAAACATGAGTTTGCATGTAGCGATTGGGATGCCTAGTGAACCTTTATCAGGTAAAAGGGGCAGTGTGGTTCCTTTTCTGGCGAGTTCATCCGCCCTACAGTTCCCTGGAATGTCTGTATGTCCTGGCACCCAGCATAGGTGGATGTTAAAATGCTTCGCCATCTCCACTAGAGATGACCGACAGTCACGGACTACGATAGAGTTTGTGGACCCAGAATCCAGGGATTTTAATGCAGCTTGACTATCTGAGAAGATCCAGATATCCGTAACGGATATCACGTTCTTCTTCAGCCACGACAGGACTTCTTTAATAGCCAAGATTTCTGCCTGGAACACACTGCAGTGATCAGGGAGTCGAAAGGAGAGGCTGAGATTCAGCCTGTCAGAGAACACACCACCTCCTACCCCCTCGTCGGTTTTGGATCCATCGGTATAAAAATGGATCGATTTATTTTCGACGGGTGGCCCTTCCCAGAATGTTCTGGGAGGGATCTTGACCTTGAAGTTTTTGTCAAAAAGGGTCTGAGGGGTGATGTAATCTATGTTACTGGGGAGGATTCTAAATTTTTTCAGAATAGATGCGTGGCCGATTTCATTCTCGGACCATTGAAACGTTGTTTTGAGGCGGATAGCCGCACTAGCAGCCACTTGCTTGCTAAAGATGTCCAGGGGTGTCAGGTGAAACAGAATGTCCATTGCAGCAGAGGGGGTAGTGCGCAGTGCACCACTCATGCATAGACAAGCTGTACGTTGGACTTTGCCTAGCTTATCGCGATTTATCGCTTTATCAAGGGCAGTCCACCAAACAACCACCCCGTACATAAGTATCGGTCTAATTACCGAGATGTATAGCCAGTTGGTAATGCGGGGTTGGAGCCCCCATTTGTTACCAATAGCTTTTTTGCAGGAGAAGAGTGCTGCTGTAGCTTTACGAACTCTTTCCTGAATGTTAGGTTTCCAGCTAAGCTTTCTATCCAGAATGAGACCCAAGTATTTTGCCTCGTCTGAAAAGACTAGACTTGTGCCCCTGATAGAGGGGGGATCAATGTATGGAACTTTATGTTTCCTAGTGAATAGAACAAGTTCGGTTTTGTGGGGGTTAACACCCAACCCACAACGATCTGCCCATGTAGTTAGCTTATTAAGAGCGTTTTGGAGAAGTTCTTTCAAGGTGTTTAGGTGCTTCCCTGAGGCGGCAATTGCAACGTCATCTGCATAGGCAATCACCCTGCAACCCTCCTTTTCTAGGCACATCAGCAGCTTGTTCACCACTAAATTCCAAAGGAGGGGAGATAGGACTCCACCTTGTGGCGTACCTCTACTGACAGATCTTCTGGCCGATGTCATACCCAGTTTCGAGTTTATAATCCGACTTGTGAGAAGTAGATTAATAAGCTCACCAAGTGAGTCATCCACCTTTAGATCTGAGAGTGCATTTGCGATCGCGGATGTATTGACGTTATTAAATGCACCCTCAATATCCAGGAATGCAACCATAGTGTACTCCTTATGGTGAAGGGAGTATTCGATTGAGCGTACTAACGTATGTAAGGCTGTTTCAACAGATTTGCCTTTGCAATATGCATGTTGAGCCGTAGACAAAAGTCTTGTATCTATGTTAGTACGTAGATGGATATCAATTAACCTTTCTAATGTTTTTAGAAGGAATGACGATAGGCTTATGGGTCTGAGATCCTTAGGATTTACATGGGAACATTTACCGGCTTTGGGTATGAATACGACCTTTACTTCTCTCCATAACAGCGGAATGTATGCCATTTTTACACAGCTTTTCAGGATTATCTCAAGCAAAGGCGAGATGATATCCGAGGTGTTTTGAATTTCAGCTGGTATTATGCCATCTGGCCCCGCGGATTTGTATGGTTTGAAGCTGTGTATCGCCCAGAGCAGTTTGTCCCTAGTAATCAGACCTTTAAAGTTAGTCGTACGTGCAATTGACCTAGACAGGTTTATATTGCTAGTAACGTGGGAGCTACCTGGGAAATGTGTATCCAGTAGTAGATTGAGCGATTCTTCGCTGGAAGTGGTCCAGGAGCCGTCCGCCTTTTTTAAAAAGCTAGGCATACCTGGGTTGGTTGAGAGGATTTTTCTTAGCCTAGATGCCTCCGAAGATTCCTATATTTTTCCACAGAAGAGTCTCCAAGACGAGCGTTTGGCTTTCCTCAGTTCCATTTTGTAAGCATTGAGAGAAGCTTTGTATGAAGTCCAGTCGGTTTCAGCTTTTGTGGACTTGGCTTGGTTGAACAGTTTTCTACAACTGCTTATTAGAGGTCCTAGTGCTGGGGTCCACCAAACCGGCTTCTTTTTGCCTCTAGGCCGTGTGAGCGGGCAGGCAGAGGTCAGAGCCTTATTGAGGGCCAAGGTGAGTACCCTGACCTTCTTATCTAGCTCTATGGTGTTCCGGGGAGGACTAAGGAGTTCAGATTTCATTGAACTTTTCAGCACTTCTCTATACTTGAGCCAGTCAGTTTTCCTATAATTTCTAAAAACTGGCTGGCGGGGAGGGTCATCGGCTAAGCTGAATTGAATGTAACGGTGGTCACTAAAAGAGTGTTCCGCCGAGACTTTCCAGTTTACAATTTCCTGATGGATTGAGTCGGAGACCAGAGTTATATCTAGAACCTCCTGTCTATCTTTTGTAATGAAGGTAGGTTCACTACCAGTGTTACACACAATGAGATTAGTATTAAGAATATAATCAAAAAGAGACTCACCTCTGTCGTTGATGTCAGAACTGCCCCATACTGAATGGTGCGCATTGGCATCACATCCAATAATGAGACCAGTTTTTTGATGTTCAGCTGCCGCGATCAGTCCCTCTAGGTTGACACCAGGCAAGGACCCTACGTGGTCATGGGCCAGATAAGCCGAGGCTATCCAATGGGTGCCGCGAACAGTCTCTAGACTCACGACGGTTGCATCACGGTCGCTGAAATTAGGGAGTAAAAATACATTTAAGCTACTTTTTGCAAGTATGCAAGTTCTAGGTTTACCTTTGTCAGTTGCATACAACAATTTGTATCCATGAGTCCGGAGTCCTCGAACCAGGTTGTTAACAATCCATGGCTCTTGGATCAGGACCATATCTTCTCCATCTCTAGAAAGACGGATAAGAAGGGAGGCCGAAGCCTTTTTGGAGTGGTGGAGGTTGATCTGTACTAATCGCAACATTGATCGTCGCAATCAGGCAGAGGAGTCTCCACCACGGTGTTATTTGAATTTGAGTCAGAGTCAGAGGACGAGCCTAAGAGCTCGTCCTCGCTGAGAAGGACTTTGCTGAGGAGGTCTTCCGTGTCCATACTAGAGTTGGTGTTAGCAGTGGACGTAGAGGGCTGAGTGGGAGCAGCCACAGTTGGTTCATCATCTTCCATGGATGGAAGGGAGATTGATGCTCCAGGATCAGGGGTGTTGAGTCCTGTGTCAGAGGGATACGGAGGCTTATTAGCTTCTGGGTCATCCTTTTTGTACACCCGAAGTGTAATCTTATCGCAACCGAACTGGATTGCGCCGTTGGTCTTCGCCAAAGGAGCCAGGGATTCTTGGTTGATCACTATAATAGCTGATCTGAAGGATCCCCTATGCTCTTCCAGCTTCGCAACTTTCCAGTCGTGGGTTGGGAGTGAGGGATTGCCCAGTCTAATAACCGACAATACTTCTTCTGCGGAGGGGGGTTCAGCAGGGATCCAAGCACGAGCCCTCGGTCTGCTAGGGATGTCCTCCTTCGCAACAACCTCAAGCTTCGCTCCAGGCCAAACTTCCCCGAGTTTGCCTATGGCGATCTTATACAGATCCAACGATCTAATATTGTCGCAGGCGACGAGCCGGATATGCCCTTGGTGTAGTCCGGCATCCTCAGTTACTGGAGCTGGTCCAGGGTGGTCCTTCATGAAGGCCAGATAGAGGCTAAGTAGCTTGTTCCTCAGCTTATGCCATCGTTCGGGGGAAATTCTTCCCTCCGGATCGCTGCGGTCGATCACCGCGACCACGATTTTGTCCTTTAGGACATCGCTGAAGGACTTTTGAGATTTGGGGGCAGAATGTGAGGTGGTGCTGGTGTTATGCACCTTGGGTTTTTTGGAAACCGAAGTGGTTTCTTCCACAGATCTCTGGCGCTTGGACGTGAAGTCCTTGTTAGCGCTCTTGTCCTTCTCTAGGAAGCCTTGGGCCCATTTTAATTTGGCGATCTGCTGTGGTGTTCTGTTGGTCTCCAGAATATCTCCAAAGACCTTCAGAGTTCTTATGGCATTTCGCCTGTCCTTGTAGTACGCCCTCGAGGGAGTGCGTTGTCGCGAACATCCACTACGAGACGTACTAGGATTTGTAAGGCTAGCAACGGAAGGGCCATGAAGTGCCACAATCCTACCGCTGCTAGGAATTGCTTTGCCTATATTAGGCTCACTGCTGCTGGCAGCAACTGGACCACGATTACTCACAGTCGCAGTGCTACTCTTTGTTGCAGGAGCCGCGTCAGTAGACAGCAAGGTCGCCGTACTACCGCCCGGTTTAGAAGAGATACCGGTCTCGATGTTTTTATTTTTGTTTTTGTTTTTGTTTTGTTTGTTGTTCATATTTTAGACCCACGAGTAGCGGAGAAAGGAGGTCCGCCTGCACAGAGATCCGCAGTATGCAGGTAAGGCTGGTTAATCCGGAGATCGCCAGGTATCCGGATACTCCGTGGGCGACTGAGCTATTTTTTTAAACTGGGCCCTCAGCCTGGCCGACTTTCGGCACGGGTCGTATCACACCTTAAGTCCAGCCCAGCGGATAATGAAAGGGAGAAGGAGTGAGAGAATCAGAGGGAGGAAATCAGGAGAGAGGAGGGGTAGGGGAGAAAAAGGGGGAATTGGGGCAGGACGGAATGTCCTTGGGCAGTTCTTAGTGGATGTATGAAACATCGTTAAGCCTCCACACCGGCACCATCAAAGGATGGTGCACTCGACAAGGTGACTACCCTTCGTGGAGGTTTTCATAACTTTGAACAATGAAAATTTACCAACCTAAACTGAATAAAACGTGTTTGAAACCGCAATTCCATACAAAATGTACTTAGAAAAATAATGGGGAGTACAGCTCCCCAAACACGTATAGAGGTAGCATTGTTTAAGGCGCTCTTCCGCGAAACTAATCGAAAATTTTAATTTGAATCCAATACTTTTGCAAAGGGAACGGTACATTTCATACAATATGCTGAGATATTACGTTGGTGTGAAATAGTTTGTTGTTTGTATTCATCATTTAAAAGTGTATGGGGAGTGCAGCACGGTACAAGGTTCTAAGGTTAAGAGCCTTATTGCGAAGATCAATCGACAGTTGATAATTGACTATTTTCAATGTGTTCTATTGTGAACGAACGATTCTAAAGGATTTTATCAATCGCAGTCAATTAAAAAAAATGCGATTGACAAAAATACCAAATGAATCGTTCGTTCACAATAGCACACATTGAAAATAGTCAATTATCAATTGTCGATTGATCTTCGCAATAAGGCTCTAAATGTAAGTAGATGTGCAAGAAATATTCCTACACGAACAGGGTGGAATATTTTGAGATTAGGTAGGTAGTTAAGAAATGAACTTGTTTAACGGGATTTTATTTTTATTTTGAGTTAGATTCTCCTTGAAGTTGCAATATTTCAAGTGATATGAGTTAATGTGCAAAAATTCAGCACAGTTGTGATGGATGTTGCTTTTTTGGGCTTAATTGAACAAGTTTTTTGTTTTAAATGCAAATGGCAGTATCCGCGCAAGGTAAAATTATTTGTTCTTACTCCTAGCAATGCGCCCCGGAATTCGGCGCCCTGTGCATTTGCATATCTTGCACATATGGTTGGGCCGGCCCTGGCTGGCACACACAAATGCGCCACTAACTGTTTTTCAGTAGGGTAGGATTTTTTCTGTTTTTCTTCACAATCCTATTGAAGCAACTACTGTTCTTAAGCCCACTTCTGAATCTGCTCTTTGTTTTATTATGAAAATACAAAAATCAGTACTCTATTCATCAATGATGGCCTCGGTCGACTTCACTCGGCGCTGGTCTTTATTCGAATCCTCTCTATTGTGATCACTCCCTTGGTGGAATGCCCTGGGAAATGAGATAGGATATGGGATATGTAAAAGACTGATTCAAACACTAACCCAAGCGGCTTTCACTTTACACGGCGTCTTCACGAGACTGAA
Organism: Portevinia maculata; assembly: GCA_949715645.1. NCBI lineage: Eukaryota > Metazoa > Arthropoda > Insecta > Diptera > Syrphidae > Portevinia > Portevinia maculata. The sequence goes on along the minus strand of OX454525.1, from coordinate 288,801,886 downwards.
AAATGTCAGACTTGAGTCAGAATGATTGTCGGCCATATTTGATTTTCTTTGGCTATGCTTTGTATATAGACTTTATAGTACATACTATCATCAGTACGAATTGAAAATCGTCGACCTTTATAGGAGTTGGCAACAAAAATGTTGGCGTCATTGTTTATAAACTTAAGCTTTTGTCAAATAAACTTTTGTCTAGTTTCCTAAAGCCAACAGTTTATTTGGTTCTCTTTTTTTCGATGAGGTATTTTGTATGGATTTGTATCAAAAATAAGAATTTTATGATTGTATGGAATTTTGTTAGAGAAAATACTTTTTGAAAATTTGCATTGTTGCGTCGCTTCGGGAAATAGTATGTATGAGAGGGAGATTATGGAAGGGGAAGGAAACATTTTTTTAAAGGAAAATTGAATAAAAGCTGATTTTGGTATTTATCATCAAATAAGGAATTATGAGATTATGTTTTTTTTTTTACTTTTGCTATTTCATCTGTATCTCATCCAAAAATTAACCGATTTCTATCATTTCTTCAGTATTTGATTCAGAAATATTCAATTTGTGTTGCATCAGCCATTATTCAAAGAAATATTGTTGGATAGGTACACTCCGGTTCAACTGAATAGGCACAAACATTTTCTAAGCTACGTTGTCCATTTTTTCAAAACCTTGTCCCGTAATATATCATTTGATGATGCTAACTGTTTGCTTATGATGTTTGTTTATGATATGATCGGTAAGAATAATTCAAAAAGTACCGCTATTTTTTCCCTGGTTCCCTTGCAAAGCATTCAATATGGAAAAATGCAGTTTTTTTGCGTCAACTGAATAGACACAAATATTGAAATTGGAAATAAAAGTTATTGGGATTAAATGAAACAAGTTTTTCTTAAAATAGTCTTTTATTGGTTAATTTTAATAGTGGGTACTGCCGCCTTTATTCGTAATAGTTTCGTAAATTCGATCCGGCATGGAATCATGTAGTCCAACGAAATTTCCCTCCAGGCCAATTTAATGGCAGCAATAAGGGATTCTCTGTCCTCAAACTGACGGCCAGACTCATTAACTTTTCGTACCAACCATCCCCAAACGTTTTCTATAAGGTTCGGGTTCGGTTAGTACTGCGGCCATTGAAGCAATTCCACATTCCGCTCCTCTATCTAATTTTATACTATGCGCGCCGTGTGGATGGAGGCGTTGTCCTGCTGAAAATTCAGTTTATGGGTCCAAAAATGCCTGAAAATTTAGGGAAATTTCTTTTCAAATTTCCTTTGTAACTCCTATGCAGTAATTTTTGAGGTTTTTAATTCAAGCTCAACAGTGCCATAGTAGCTAACTGCTCCCCATACCATAACACCACCTTCTCGACTATGATGCCGCGCTAAAAATCGTTCTTCTTTCCTCACATCGTGGAAGTAATAATTAAACCCATCAGGGCCATCAAAATTAAACTTCTTCTCATCCGAAAAACAATGTGACGCCATTCATTTTTAAAACTCATATGGAGTCTAGAGAATTCTAAGCGCATACGCTTCCGTTTCTCGTAAAGAGGTGGTTTCTTTTGAATTTTCAACCGTTTAAGATGTTTGGCACTATTGATAACCCTTCGCACTATTGAAACGCTTGCAGTAACACCGGCTTTTTGCTTTATTTTTGCCGCAGAGTCGCAAGAAATGGAAACACATCTTAAAATTGCTCTTCGATCAACTGCTGTTGTTGCCGTTTTTCGACCTCCTTTCATGTGTTTTCCTTACGAATCTTTGCTTCTTAAATAAGAATAGACCACACTAAAACTTCGTCCAATTTTGTCAGCTATAGAACGCCCGGTTAGTCCTTTTTCTTTTAGTAAATCGATTTGAGCTCTTTCAACACTATTTAGAGATTTTGATCTACCCATTTTTCTTTGAAATACAATTAATCCAATAAAATTCACTTAAAGCACTTCAACTGTCAATCTAATGTGCCAATCTCCACAGAATACTCATAAGCAGTGAAAATAATGACCTTGTGTCTATTCAGTTGACGCAAAACAAAAGCGTTGCTTTGCAAGGGAACCAGGGAAAAAATAGCGGTACTTTTTAAATTATACTTTCCGATTTATTTTGTCAACATCATAAACAAACAGTTAGCATCATCAAATGATATATTACGGCACAAGGTTTTGAAAAAATGGACTACGTAGCTTAGAAAATGTTTGTGCTTATCAGTTGAAGCGGAGTGTATATTCATCTATTAGGGAATCGATCACCTACATTAATATTGAGGCAGGTCACCTGGTGTTTTACAGTTTTTTTTTGTAATATATTCGTGATCAGCATCGATCCGTCCATCCGTCGGCAAAAATTAAGGCCTTTAACCTCGAGCTAGAAAGCTGAAATTTTAACCATATTCTAGGGGTCCGAAGTAATAAAATCTAAGAATTTTTAAAATCCGCCCACTGACACGCCCACAATTTCAAAAGAACAAATTTGTGAACTAGAAAGCTAAAATGTTGAATATAAGTTTGAGCTAGGAAATTGAAACCTACATATAATATGTACTCTCTAGACGCCTTCTTTTTTTTTAAATTCTGGCTCGCCAAGGCGATTTATAAGGGGGGGTACTTCGACCTAAAAGATCTTTTGTACCGTATGGGCCAGAAAAGTTTAAACTAGTAGAATTTCCACTTTCCGTGTAAAGCGGGACAATTTTACCAGTAGAAGAATTCTTTAGGTCCTCGGGGCTCATTCGCTCCCTGAAAGAGATCTTCTTTCTAATTCCATTAAGGGCTGGACATTCACATAAAATGTGTTCAGCTGACTCGTCCTCTTCAATACAGAGTCGGCACTCAGGAGAGTCTGATATTCTCATTTTGTGTAGATGATATCTTAAAACATGGTGACCAGTAAGGTAACCTACTAGGTTTTTGATATCATGCCTGCTTAGGTTTAGACATTTGCTGGCATTTTGATTGAAGGGCCGAATGGCTCGTTTGGCCTGTCTTATACCTGGGATGCTTTCCCAAAGATAGATACATTTTTTATGTTCCCAGCTTTTAATTGCTGCCGTTGCTGCTGATTTCTGGCCAGTTCGTCGGCCTTTTCGTTACCTTCTACCCCGACATGACCCGGAACCCACCATTTCTTATTCCGAGTATTTGTAGGGTATTGAAGCAGTACATGACTGATTTGGAGTCAATGGTATACGAGCTAAGGGCGTTTATAGCTGCTTGACTATCCGTGAAAATATGGATGGTTGCACCTTTTATGCCAGATAAAATAATGTGGCTGGCGCATTCTTGAATGGCGTGGAGCTCTGCTTGAAATACGCTGGGACTTTTTCCCATGGGTATCGTAAAGCGTTTGTGTGGTCCGTATATTCCCGCTCCTACCCCCGTTTCCATTTTAGAACCATCCGTATACCACTTTATGCCGTTGTGGCTGTTTGGTGGGTTATTACTAACCCATGCCTCTCTCTTGGGTATCTCCGTTTAGAACCGTTTCTTGAAGCATAGTGTTTTTTGAATGCGGTCTGTGACTGCGCAGTTCATGTTAAGTTCTGGCAAATCATCGAGATGGGTCTTTAGTTCCGGATGATCATTAAGACTTATCTCGTTTATATGTATTAGACTTATTGCACTGCGGATCGCCACTTTTTGGATGTATATGTGGAGAGGTGTAATTCCTGTTATTGCCTCTATGGCAGCTGTTGGACAGGTTCGCATGGCGCCGGAGATACCAAGGCACGCAAGCCGTTGTACCTTTTTGAGCTTCTCTATTGCGACCTTTTGTGTGGATTTTGTCCACCATACTATGGAGGCGTATGTTATAATGGGTCTTATCATCACTGTGTAGATCCAGTGGCCGATCTTTGGAGAGATTCCCCAGGTTCTGCCATATGTGCGACGACAGGCCTATAAAGCTCTATTAGCTTTAGTGATTTTGTTGTTTATGTGAGAGTTCCAGTTAAGTCTCTTGTCCAGGATTACTCCAAGATACTTGACTTCGTCGGAACACTCTACGACCGTGTCGTTTATTGTGATTAAGCCTAGGTCTAATTTCCTCCTTTTAGTGAAAGGAACGATGACGGCTTTACTGGGATTTATGGAAAGGTTTTCCTTAATGCACCAGTCTATGGCTGTCTTTAGAGCATTTTTCATTTTTGATGTGACTCCAATTGAGTCTTTGCCCCTGACTATGATGACAATATCATCGGCGTACCCAATTGTAGTGTAGCCCAAATTGCACATCTTGTGTAGCAGGTCATCGATGACCAATGACCACAGAAGGGGTGAAAGTACTCCCCCTTGTGGGCAGCCCCTTACGGCTGTTACTGATACTGAGGTCATTCCTGACGAGGCAGTTATTTTGCGACTTTCCAGCATCGCTTTGATCCATTTAATGGTTGGTTTGTCTATGTTTCTATGGTACAAAGCATTTGATATGGATTCATATCCAGTGTTGTCAAAAGCACCCTCTATGTCCAGAAAGGCACAAAGTGCGATCTCTTTGCAACGGTAGGCGTTTTTTATCTCTGTATCACTTTTGGTACGCATATTGGTGAGGGTACAGAGGCATGCTTTTTGATATGCATTCTCTAATGTGGATGTCAATAATCCTTTCCATTGTTTTCAGAAATAACGATGTCAAGCTTATCGGACGATATGATTTAGGTAATTCGCTCGGCTTGTTTCCCGGTTTAGGTATAAATACTACGTTTACCAGGTAACTGGTATATACCCCCAGTTGAAGCTGAACCTAAATAAGGCAATCATGGATGGTAATAAAAATTCTATTCCATTTTGAATGAGGGCTGGAAAAATACCGTCTGTTCCTGATGCCTTGAATGGTTTAAATGAGTTAATTGCCCATTTAACCTTATCCGGAGTAAAAAGTGTTCCGGATAAACTAATTCTGCTGAGGTTTCTTGGAATTGAGACCTCCGCTATATGGTCATCTGTAATGACCATCGTGTGAGACCCTGGGAAGTGAGCCTGAAGCAAAGTTTTCAGCGTTTCTTCCCGGTCGCGTGTGACTGAACCATCTGATTTGATTAACAATACCATGCTTTTTTTCTTGATCCTTTGACAGAGCCCTTTGGAGGCGTGCCACCTCTGGAAGTTTTTCAATCTTCTCACAGTTTGCACGCCATGGGGCTCTTTTGGATCTGCGCAACTCTAAGTTGTATATGGTCAGCATGGATTTATATTGTTCCCATGTGCCGGTGCGTTTGGCTTTGTTAAAAAGCTTTCTCACTCTCTTTCGAATAGACACCTTTTAACCACGGTTCTTTTAACCTTGCAACTATTTTTGAATGAGGTAAGTATAATATCATTTATTTGACATTGCGCAGCATCTGCATTATTTGTTGTTGATGGTGCTTCTAGCAGCATGTCGGATCTGACCGCAAGATTTTCGCGGTAAGTTCTCCAATTAGTCAGTCTGTTGTCATAACGGACTGACGCGTGTTCGGCATTGCATCTTATCTCGAATCGGATGTGCATATGATCCGATAGAGATGCCTCGCCAGACACATGCCAGCCCTCTATAATATCCTTCATAAAAGGAGATGAGATAGTAAGGTCTAAAACTTTTTCTCTTATGGAATTTCTAAACGTAGGACTAATTTCCCTTGTTTAGAAAGACGAGGTTATTGCTATATAAATATTCTAATAACGACTCACCTCTGTTGTTTGTATCTCGGCTGCCCCAGATGGTATTATGTGCGTTTACGTCGCAGCCGATTAGGATATGTACTTTCTGGTCCTCACAGTACCGGACAAGTTCCTGTACTGGTAAGGGAGGCACTACATCCGTGTCTCTAGACGCCCTTAATGCTCATGTTTAAGAATTTTTAAAATCTGCCCACTAACACTCGCGCTGTTTAAAACAATAAAACATTTTATTGAAGAAATCATTGTAAATGAAAGTTCTATTCTTCGCAAAGTATGTAGATAAAGTCGTTTCCCTATGTTTGTATACTGTGTTCGAGTTTTATCTATTTGTTTGACTTAAAAAAAAGTATGCTGAAGACCAAAAGACTGAAGTAAAACTTCTTTTGCTCCATCTTTATGTACATATACATGTTTATATATGTACATATGTACATATACATGTTTATATATGTAAATATGTATAATATATACATGTAAATATATACATATACATATTTTTTTATACCCTATTCTAAGGGTATATTAATTTTTGAAAATTCAAAGTTTGAGCTAGGGAGCTGAAATTTATAATATATACTCTCTATGGGCCCTTTATGCTCATGTGTAAATATTTTAAAAATCCGCCCACTGACACGCCCACAATTAATTTTTTTTTTTTTGAAAATTCAAAGTTTGAGCTAGGGAGCTGAAATTAATAATATATACTCTCTAGGGGCCCTTTATTCTCATGTGTTAATTTTTTTTAAATTCGCCTACTGACACGCCCACAATTAAATAAAACAATTTTATTGAAACACCCAAGTTTGAGCTAGGGAGCGTTTTTTTTTATAAAATCCTTTAAATGTTATATAACAAAATATGTAGAGCGTTATTAACAATTCAACCATACTTAGACTTTTGTCACGCCCAATTATGAGGGATAGGAATAAGAATAGGGTATCCAACAGTTCACCCAAGCGGACTGTAGCCCGTCCCTATGTTTTTTTTCTACAAATATTTAAATTTATTATAGGAATTCATTGATAAATTAATATTTTTGAATAGATTTTTTATTTTTAATCATTATTTTCATTATTGTCATTATCGGATACATCAGTAATTGCTTATGGTATGAGAAAAAAGATACATATGTTTTCGAATGAAAATTAGAAAGATAACTGCATCGATTGTTGTTCCATGTATTGTGCATTTCGGTTATTATTCATTTGTAGTTCTAATTTATCTTGTAGAGAGTTTACCAAGAGTTGTCCATCTTCGGACGCGAAATTAATATTGAAATCCCCTGCTGAAATTAGTGGCAACGTATGATAGTTTTCTCCTAATTCATCAGAGCCTACTCGACCGTAAATCATAAGTCTTGTATATAAAAACTATAATATTATCAACTGTGTTATTGGGCGAAATGTAAACAACTACCATTATGTTTGTTTAATTCGAGGGCCATCTGTACGAAAAAAGACGAACTAATGAACTGCGGTAAATTCCATCTGTCGGCAACAGTTTTAGATATAGCTTTCTCCTTTGGATCGGTTTGGATAGATGATAAGAGCTTAGTATGTATTGTCCTCTATTGAGGAGATTCAAGGGTGCTTACCCATTCCACGAACCTTTCCGCCGACTAAATTTTATAGGTTGTAACAAAAGAGTGTATGCTACGAAACGTAACTCTCTCTCTTTATATCTTCACTAACTTATATTTTCGTCTCAACTTCCGTTTTGCCGGAAGTGTACGTTTGTCTACACTTCCGTTGTGCCGGAAGTGTACGTTTGTATACACTTCCGTTGGGCCGGAAGTGTACCTTTGTCTACACTTCCGTTTTGCCGGAAGTGTGCGTTTGTCTACACTTCCGTTTTGCCGGAAGTGTACGTTTGTCTACACTTCCGTGACGCATTCACCAGCTTACTCCCCAAGTCAAGCGTGCATAAAGAAGTTTTCCTTCAAAAAACATAGGGACGGGCTACAGTCCGCTTGGGCGAACTGTTGGATACCCTATTCTTATTCATATCCCTCATAAGGGGGGGTTACAAAAGTCTAAGTATGGTTGAATTTTTAAGAACTCTACATATTTCGTTATATAACATTTAAAGGATTTAATCGAAAAAACGAAGCTTTTGCAAAAAACGCTCCCTAGCTCAAACTTTGGTTTTTCAATAAAATTGTTTTATTTAACTGTGGGCGTGTCGGTAGGCGTTTTTTTTTTCATCGAGGTATCCCCATAAGATCTACTCGCTCATAGTTCATAAATAAACAAATTAAATATTAGATAGCTTACATAACAACGCATACCTATACTACGAGGGCGGGTCAATAAGTCCGTGACTTTTGGAATAAAACACAGATTTTTTGATAAATTTTTTTTTTATTTTTCAACGTAGTCTCCCTTGAGCTCTATAAACTTTGTCCAACGCTTCTCCAATTTTTTTATCCCTTCCAAAAAAATGATTTGTCGAGGTCCTCAAAATAGGCCTTTATTTGCGAGATGACTTCATCATTGGAGTCAAATCTTTTTCCACCAAGCCATTTCTTCAGGTTTGGGAACAAGAAGTAGTCGCTCGGAGCCAAATCTGGAGAATAGGGTGGATGAGGGAGCAATTCATAGCCCAATTCATGGTTTTTTGCCATGGCAACTGCACATGTGTGCACCCTTGCATTGTCTTGGTGGAAAAGAACTTTTTTTTTGGCCAAATGAGGTCGTTTTTTTTTCAAATCGTCATTGAATCGGTCCAATAAGTTGGCATAATATTCCCCATTGATTGTTCTTCCCTTTTGAAGGTAGTCAATGTGGATTATCCCGCGTGCATCCCAAAAAACAGTCGCCATAACTTTATTGGCTGACAAACCCACCTTGGCCTTCTTTGGCGCCGATTAACCCTTAGAAACCCACTGTTTTGACTGTTGTTTGGTCTCTGGTGTGTTGTGATGGATCCATGTTTCGCCCACGGTTACAAAACGGGGCAAAAACTCCTCCATATTGCGATTAAACAACGCCAAACCTTCCTGTGAAGTTGTTACACGATTGCGTTTGTGGTCGACTGTGAGCAAACGCGGCACCCATCTTGCGGAAAGCTTTCTCATGCCCAAGTGATCATTCAAAATTGAAACCACTGAGCCATGCGAGATCCCTACGGCTTCCACAATCTCTCGCACTTTCAATCTTCGGTCGGCCAACACCATATCGTGAATTTTTTCGATTGTTTCGGGTGTAGAGACCTCAACTGGGCGTCCAGGACGTTCGGCATCTTCAGTGCTTGTACGGCCACAACGAAATTCAGTAAACCACTTTTTTACCATTGAAATCGATGGTGCAGAGTCCCCATAGTATTTTTCAAGCTTAGCCTTGGTCTCGGTAATGGTTTTTTTTCGCAAGAAATAATGCTTAATAAGCACACGAAATTCACTTTTTTCCATTTTCTCCTCAAATTAGTGAGTAGTCTGATAAAAATAGCTGTCAAACACAAACTAACTGACGCAGCAAGTTTAAATTTTGACAGGAGTCAACTGACAGATGCCTGTTGACAGGAGCAGTGTTGCCGTTTCAGTAAAGAGGTCAGAAATTCAAAAAGTCACGGACTTATTGACCCGCCCTCGTATAACCAAAGCGCATTTGATATTTATTATTAAATCATTTACAAATATTACAATAAGTATTAATTATGACGTAAATGTGATTATTGACAAATTATTTATTATAATTTAATTTAATATAATAAAATAAAAAAAAGAGAAAAAGTAAAATATAAAGGTTTACAGTTTAAGCAACAAGGTTTACAAAACTATAATATTGATATCTATTAAAATAAAATACTTAACATTAAAAAGCCCTTAAACCTTCATTAAATTACCAGCCAAGTAAGAAAAAAGAAATACATTAAAACGGTCTGCAAAACAAAGTCTTCTTACGCCAAGAGGGCGAGAGTTCCATAAGCGAGTAGCATAAACATAAAATTGTTTTGTTTGTTTTCCTCATGTCTGAAAAATGCAAAAGTTCTACCTATCGCTAAGAAAGCCATTCCCACATCTCCTTCTGATTACAGACCGATCAACATTTTACCTTGCTTATCTAGGGCTTTCGGGAAAATAATAGCAAAACAAATTACAAAGCACCTATCCATCAATAAGTTACTGTATTCTCAGCAATCAGGTTTAACAGCTTTTCCACAGCCATGGCCAATCTGCTGGAAGAAATAAGACATGATTTTGATAGAGGTTATGTATCATTTCATTGCCTGCTGGATTTCTATAAACCCTTTGATAAAGTAAATCATAAAATTCTGTGTTGGAAGCAAACAAAATTTGGGATTCAGTGATATGGCAGTGAAGATGTTAAGCAGCTTTCTTTCCGATAGCTCGCAAAGGGTTATTTAGGGTGATAGTTGTTCATCCCTAATGAAAATTTAACATGGTGTGCCACAAGGCTCAATATTGGGACCGATTCTCTTCTGCATGTTTATAAATGACATCCCGACAGTATGCAGACTTGCTTCAGTACATTTATATGCAGACGATGTCCAACTACATCTGGCGAAACCTTATTCAACCCTAATGAACTTGCTTTTCTCATCAATGATGATTTGAAACGCATATATGCTTGGCCAGTTGCAAATAGATTACTGCGGTTGTGTATCTATAGTGTTCAAGACTCGTTATCCCAGCGTTCGGTACATCCACGGCATTCGTTAATATGACCATATATCTACATACTTTAGGGATTTGCTAGACTGCTAGATTTTAAATAAAATCATAATTATGAAGTTACACTTCTACGTAGTTAAAAAGATTATGCCTTAATGTACAAAGTATTTTAATGAAATAATTGAAATTAAATTATTAAAAAAAAATTAAGTTGCAAAGAAATTTGACATTAACCACTTTTCACCATTTTCTCTTTATCTTCATACCTATAATATAAAAAATCAAATAAACTATTTGATATATATGACATAACCTACCCCAAACTTCCATCAAAAACAACAAATAATACACCAACCATATACCCCACCCCTCTCACCCTCAAATTATATCCGCATCCTGAGAAGTAAAGAAAAATAAATTTAATAAATAAATAATAAATAATTCTTTTTTATAAACGAAGGAAAGAGTACATAAGCTCCTCCCCCTCAGATAAAACATCTTTGGTAATAATAAAGAGTTTGCATTGAATTTCTCTTCAAATAGCAACAAGAATGGAAGACAAAAAAAATAATTACAAATATGCCTATTCAAATATGTATACTAACATTGTGTAGAAACTTTTTATAGATTCTTTATTGACGTTCTCAATTCATCGGGTGGCTCATCGTCGTATACACGAAGTGAGAATACTATAAAGGCTATAAACAAAGCCTCCACTGACCAGAAGATCAGATAATACAGTTCGAATTTTTTTTCTCAATATAATGCGAGCACATCAAAATCGAAGTGCAGTGTTTGTGACCGTAGTCCAGCGTCACGCGACACAACTGCATTATTTTAGCAGGGATCCCGAATTCGGCCATCGCCACGTAGAGCTCCTGATGATTAATGCTATCACATCCTTTTGCTCTGGGTGATACTTACGCAATTGTGTATGCAACCCTTCCTAATGCTATCATATGCGGCTTCAAAATTGACGAAAACATGGTGGGTCTTCATTTGACTCAGTATGAAGAGTTGGTCTATTGCCGATCAGCCGGGCATAATTTCAATGAGGTCTTCGGAAATTTTCCCAAGAGAGAACATACCCTTGTCGACAGTTGAAAAAGGTTCTTTGCTCGACTTTCCATTAGGACAGTTATTCGATTATTTTTTTTGTAATACCTATAAGCCTCTTAGTCAGGCCTTAAAAACGTGGGGATCACAGACAACAACTAGAGTTAATAAACAGAAATTGAACAAAATCCCAAGTTTGCTCGGATAACTTCTACTATTTCGGGGAGTTGAGAAATCGCAAGTTGACCAACTTTGGATGTTCTCAACTTTTGAATATTGCAAGTTGAGATAGTCAACTTTGAGTGAACAAAAGCAATTTCTCAACTTGACAATAAAAATCCTCAAGTTGCGTTCAACTTGGAGTGAATAAAATCGGCCTTAGACCAGCAAAAGTAAGTTGTGATAACGACGGGGTTATGATCGGGACTAAAGAGATCATAACACTCTCACGTCACTGCATCCCCACTGGTCAGTGGCGGACTAACCAGGGGGCGGAAGGGTCGGCCCGCCCCGGGGCTTCGGTCTTGGGGGGCCCCCAAATCCTTCAATTTATAATAAAATGGGACTTCAGTGAATCAATCAACCCTGTATATAGCTCATACTTGAATACTTCTTGACCATTTTCATCTCGGTTGCATCATGCGAGAGGAGTTTTTCGAAACTTAAACTAATTAAAAATTATCTTGGATCTACAATGGATCAAGAGCGACTGGTTAATCTAGCCAAGCTTTCAATAGAAAGAAAAAAATCCAAAGAAATCGATTTTTCACAGAAGTTATTGAGGAGTTCAGTAAATCGAAGGCACGAAAACACATATAACAGGCCACAAAAAATAAAAAAAAAATATTTTTGATTTATTTTATCTAATTTTTTTTTGTCGATCGCTTCTTATTTTTTTTCCTCACCCGTATCCATTCCATATTGTAGGTATGTATGTTTATTTAGCTTAAATAATTTAATTCGAATTTAAATTTCACTTGCCAGATTTTAACGAAATAAACATAAACACTTATTTATATATACAAATGTGAACTGAATAAAAAGCTTGTAAAAAACTACTTTTTTTTTAAAGCTGGGGGGCCTCATTCGGCTTTGCCGCGCCGGACCTCCGACGGGCTTAGGCCGCCACTGCCACTGGTCCACCTGTTTGGCTCACAAGCTTTACCTCGAAAAGTATTGGCGGGCCTCCCGATTTCGATCACTTCATCACTGAGGCCAATGAAATGCTGGTCTTGTTGAATTTGTGTGATCCGCAAGTTGATTTTCCTGCAACAAACCAGCACTTGTCATTAGATAGCCGTTTCAGTTTCCGCAATCGGCTATCTAATACTTGCTCAACCATCTTCATGCTCAACATCACATCACATTTTCCTTTGTAGAAAGGAAAAAGAAATCTTTCTAATATCAAGTCAACGGAGGAGTTATATATTTAAAATTAAAAAAATAAAATAAAGCGAAGAGCGAAAAGGAGTACATATATATAAATATATCTTGGAGCGAAACCTAAATGTCGATGCGCAATGCAATATATCTCAGTGAGCAATCAAATGAAAATAAAGGTTGAGAGTTGTATTCGAGCTCTATGTATACTCGTACGTGCATAAATAGTAGAGGAACACAAAATAAATTCACACGTCTTCCTCAAGAAACTCTTCTTACCTGCAGAAATCGATGAAAAAGCCTCTGGTGAGCACAATTTATCTTTACGTATGAGCAGGGCCAAAGTAAGAAACATCGTTTCGTGCAACGTTTTAAACTTTCACTCACCACTGTAAATACACTCAAAATGTTCATCTATTTGTTAACAATATGAAATATTGACACCAATTACGTATGTGAGAACATTTTTTGTTTGTTTTCTGGCTACACGCCTAATTACTATGAACAGGCATCTTAGCGCTGCCACGATGTGTTATATTTTTATATAATCCAAATACAAACAGATGAGAACCGCATGAACTTGCCACTCTAAACATGTAAAGGAACCAATAGAAAATCCTTACAGGCGCTGGTCGTTGTGGTATTCGCCATGATTTGTTCCGCACTAATTGGGTGCGATAAATTATAAATATCGATCTTCAAATGAATTAGCACGGTGCAATTTTGAGGAGCGTATAAATAAATTCATTTGACATAACTTGCCCGTTCTATGCAATCTACAATCGTATTTTAATTGATAAGATCTATAAGCTTGCTCTTGCTCTGACCGTGCTATAGTTGTAGCTCTCTGTGACCGAACGACATGTGTTTTGATGATGATGTTAATAGCATCTTACTCTCACTCTTTGCGACTCTTTCTTCACACAACTGATCAATCGCTGTCAGACGTTCAATTTGTTACAGAGGGTATATGCGCTGACGTATTGTGGCTTCTGCTATAGTTCACCACCATCACCACAGAAGCTATCTCAATTTGAGTACGCGCGTCAAGGTAGAACATTTTCACAGTCCGTATGGGTTGGATATTTTGCGACAATTCCTATAATCAAGGGGTTTAGTTGTTTGTTTTGTTTAGTAAATAATTTTTTTATGAGTGCTCAGTTACAAGCTTTGTCGGTGTGTGGTTGTTATTTCGGTTTTTTAGATGAAGTTTTTTTTGTGAGATTATTTACCGACTTGCTATAGAGTTTTTCTGTTTTATTGTTTTATTGCAGTTAACCGTTGGATGAGATAGTGCATATAGAACTACACGTACCATGAGTTTGCAATCGATCAGGTATGCGGATTATAAATTGGAGATCTTGGATCAGCTATTGCTTCCGGTTCAATCGAAGTTCGTATCCGTGAAGGGAGTCGAAGATGGCTGGAAGGTGATAAATAAAATGCAGGTAAGTGAGTTTATACCTGCGCAGTTTACTTATCAAACAAATAGGTAAAATACATCATACGCAAAATCGGTGCGAGAGTTATCTAAGCTCACAAGTTGTAATTCATCGTTCAGCTCACAACAACCTTTAAGTTAGATTAAAGGTTGTTGTGAGCTGAATTATCTTAGATGCCATAAAATGATGTGACTTTTGCTTTTCTATACATTTTATTCTATACATTTATGTGATTACGTAGGCATGGGAACGATAAACACGATACACCTTTATCAGTAAGATAAACACTTGGGCTAATAATAAGAATTCAAACCATGGTATAATATGTAAAAATATTAACATTATGTTTTTCTTTTCAAAGGCATTTACAGTCCTCGTCAGTTAAAATAATGTAATAGATTTATAGATCGTAGTGAATCTTAACGTCCAACATGCCTTCAAAAACATCTTGCAATGACCCTTTCGTGCAATGGCATCCATTAATCTGTTAAAATTTTATTCATCAAGCCATTGTCGTACAAAACCCAATGTCTCGTAGGTACTCTATATGAAGAAAATACAAAACTCTTTAAGGAGAACCGTGTGGCAATCGCGCACACCGCTGTTGATATCTTTAACTTCAGTCATAAACTGTGGGCTCAGTGTTTATTGAGTTGGACTGCGTCTCATGCCGGGGCCAAGTAACACCTAACGTTTTTGCCTTATTCATGTAAAAAAATTCCTTACCTGCCCCACGAAAGTGGATTTAGTTAAACTATAACATCAGAATTAATAAAAATTATTTAATTTGCCTCTAATTCACAAATTAACTACAATGTGGATTAAAAGTTGATTCACGACTTATTTATTAAAAATCATGTCCATGCCAAGTTTCTGCGTATTCAATTTGCAACAGGTATAAAGACTGAAAATCGATTGCGAAATGTACGGCCTCATCCTTGTGATCGGCAGTGTAGCCAGTGTATTGTCGTTAAGTAATAAATGGTATGGACATTGGGAATCATTAAGTAACCAATTGTATGAAGATACCACATCCAACTCCAACATTCTATTTGGTTTAAAGATTGGCTGTTAGTTGTCAAAAATGCTTTAAGTTATATTTTAACTTATTTAATCTGCAGCAAAGCAAACTCACCTACTTCGGTGAATTAGTTGATTGCATGTTTATCGACGCCAATCAACTTCAAAAAAAATTTGTCTTTAAGATTTCTCATTTAACTCATTGATTAAAGATAATTCAACATTAATTAGCGTATATAAATTCTGCTGTTATAGTGCGTCCGAAACAAAGCTAATACAAGGAATTTGTATTGTGTGCACATAAAAACGGATTGTTCCGTTTCAATTAGTTTCGTTTACGTCTGCTTATGTCCTAAAACAGTGATCCCATTCGCACCGTACGTCCGTAAATTTGACAACCAGTTTTTTGATTGGGAAAATACAATCAGTTACTTGCGTTCACATAATTCGTGGCTAACCGTCTGTTATAGTTGGCAATTTTTAAAGAAATTTATGTTGGCATGGGGTTCAATTTCTTAAGTGAGTATGTACTATTATTTTGGAGCTTACAGCCAGAGCCGCTAAAGCCTTACCTCTCCAGACATTCTTGTGTGCGAAATTATGTTTTCGGCACGAATGAAAGGGACCTTCCATTATACGCCGATTCCTTTGGCAGCAGTAAGCACAGAACAGCTAATTTCAAAATGCATTTGTACGCCAGTACGCCTTTTGTAATTCGGTTTGCGTTTTCAATCCGGTCGGAATTGAGCTCAGGTTTCGAGGTATCGAGGAGCTAGTATAAACTTTCTCGGGGCTCGCGCGTATATCATTCTGAAGCTAGCGAATTTATTATTGATGAAGATTGTAGCATTATATTGGTAAGCGTTTTTTGAAAAAGAGCAAGTAGAGTTGATACTTCTGGTTAAGATTATCTTTTTGCACCAAGCAAGTAACGGATCTTCAGGTTTGCTTTGCTGCAGTAGTCTAGCTTGGAATACGTCTGACACCAAACATTATGAGCAACGTCCGCCCACAATTTTGTCGGAGTGAGGTCCTACCAACACATTTCTGGGCTGATGATAATCAGCAGCTTATTTTTATTACACGAACGTCTTTCGTTTTCCTTAAACAAAAATGGAATTATAACGCGCCCAAATAAACTACTTTTTTCTAAAACAACCCACATAAAATAACCGAACAAGGAATGCTCTTAGTAGTAAAGTAAAACACTCGTGTGCCCCCCCCCCCCCCCCCCCCCACCAGTTGTTTGTCTGCAAATGAAGACATTTGCAGATGTCTCTACATTTTGCCTTATGAAATCTTGTTTCTTTGCCAGCGACAATCATCTGTAAAGATCTCGAAATCATCAATTAATTCTGTCATTCCTGCATATATGGCCGTAAAAAGAACAATTACCACATCACGCCAACATGAAATTTCTAACTTTCAGCCAGAGGTGAACCTCCTTAATACCTGTCTGTCATTTGGGGCGATTTGTTGCCTAAAAATATAAATTATTTCAATTTTTCGCATTTTATGAATTTCTCTTGAAACTATTAGCCGGTTGTCAGTCCATGAGCGTCACGTGAGAATGTTTGCAAAGTTCTAAATTGTTTTGTTTATGTATTCCTGCCTTAGGTGCGAGGAGCTCCAGCTATTGCCATAGTGGGATGCCTGTCTCTGGCTGTTGAAATCCATCCGGAAAAATTCGATTCAAAGAAATCCCTGCGTCAAGAAATCGAGGGCAAATTGAACTATCTCGTGTCAGCACGGCCGACAGCTGTGAACATGAAAATTGCCGCCGACGAATTAATCGCACTGGCAAACGAATTGACAAAGGATGAGCAGTGCACAGTAGATGACATGAAATCGAGGTACATGCACATAGTTAACGCTCGTCTGCATCTGTTTGTTTTCTGATGCTGCAATTTTTTATTGGCTTCTTTTGCAGATTCTTGGCTGCCACGGAGGCAATGCTTGAGAAAGACATTGCCGACAACAAAGCCATTGGATCGAATGGTGCCGCTGCTATTCTAGAGAGATATCCTAAAGAAACATCTGTTCGAGTGTTGACGCACTGCAATACTGGCTCGTTGGCAACAGCAGGCTATGGAACAGCACTAGGCGTTGTGCGGAAATTGTTCGACATGAAGAAATTAGGTGAGAAGTGGCCGGGTTTGGGGGAGTTTACTGATAGAATTTGTAACCAAACCAAATGTGTCTTTGTGTGCGTGTTTGTTGCAGAGCATGTCTATTGTACAGAAACGCGTCCATATAATCAGGGCGCACGTCTGACGGCTTTTGAGTTGGTGCACGATAAACTTCCGGCAACATTGGTGCTGGATAGTATGGTTGCGGCGTTAATACGAGCCAAAAATATCGCTGCCGTTGTCGTGGGTGCAGACCGTGTAAGAGAGTCTTGAATAATTTTTCTGACTAACGATTTTAATTGGAATCTGTTTTTTTTCGCATTGAAGGTGGCCGCCAATGGCGATACAGCAAACAAAATCGGAACATACCAAATAGCTGTCGTGGCTAAACATCATGATGTGCCTTTCTATGTAGCAGCGCCGTTGACTTCCATAGACCTGCAAATTCCAAGTGGCGATCATATTATAATTGAGGAACGTCCCGATCGAGAGATGACGCACGTTGGAGAGCATAGAATAGCCGCACCAGGTAAAAAACGCATATACAATTACTTAAACTGATTTGTTTAAGGCATGCCATTATTCCCAAGATTTTTGTTCCTTCTTAGTGATTAAAGAACCCTGATCGCTTCCTTTCCTACGAGTGCATCCAACTATTCTCCGCCTTGTTTTCTTAAAGCGGCCTTGTTTTCTTAAAGCGTCCTACTCTTTTGCCCGATTGGGATTCCCCTGCATGGTGTATTTTGGTGTACCCATTGTTACTCTCGGCTTCGTCAGAACCTCTGCAAATTATATCCTTGCCGGTTTCCTCTAATTTATTTCAGGCAGGGAAAGGAGGTACTATAGAGCTTAGGAGGCTTGTTAGATATTCAGTATCAACCCAAAAACCAAGAAGATGAAACCAGGCCGCTATCGAGCGTTTTTATTTTAAAATTATTTATTTTACTCTGTTATTAAACCTCTCACTTCACATGTCACATCCGCTTGAATAATAAACCTCCACAAGCTAAACTTAATCAACAGGCCTTAATCGTCTTTATTATCTCAGTTGTTTTACTCGACTTAAAATCAACATTAGATGTAAGGGTATATTATATATATGACGCATAGTTTGGGATGTTACTGTTATATGAACTATATCCACCGGATTGTTTTAGGAATTACAATATGGATGTAAGAAGGATGGGCACCACAAACGTTTTGTCTTCTAATGTCTGCAAAGCGATTGTTCGTTTGAAATTGGTCGTTTTTCCTCTATACTCCTGAATCCAATGGCTTGTGATCTACAACAACTCACGAGTATGGCTATGCAACATAATCAAACTCGTAAATCAAGCCGGTCACCTTTACTCATTTCCAAAATGATTTTTTTTTTTTTTTATTAATTCATCTTGCTAGATACAATATATAAAATGTGATAAGAACAATTCAGAGAAATTATTAATAAGTAGACAATAGTATAATAATTAACATTATGCAGAACAATTAATAAATTTATAAAGCGTTCTTCAAAAAAAAAAACAAAAAGTATAAAAACATATTGTAAGACCCAACAAAATTAGGTTGAAGACACTCTTTAGCTATGCTTAAGCAAGAGCTAGTGGCGAGTGTCCCTTCAAAAATATAATAATTCAATCATATGACTAAGTGTGTGCAGGGTGAACAAGAAAAATAAAGGAAAAAAAATGTTTTTTTTGATTTAAATAATAGGGTTAACTAATTGAATAAATTATGTGTTCGATTTGAGTGTGATGATGATGAAAAAGCCAAGATTTTATTTTGCATAGGAAAGGTGACAAATTCCTTAGACTTCTGATAGAGAAAGGTAATTTATTAAAAATTGATGAAGCAACTACTGTGAAGAATCTTTTGAAGTGGATTTTATTAAACGCTGGGATATTGACCAAATTGACGGAATTTACACGTAAATTATGCAGCGAATTTCTTATTACTGAAAGATATCCACTCCTAATAAAAAATAGTTTAAGAACTTTAAAGTAGTACAGATGCCTTAATGGAAGAACTTTTAGTTCCTGAAAGAAAATGAAACTTTTGTGATAGCGATTTTATTTTACAAATAATACGCACAATATGTTTTTGCAGAACAAGAAGTTGATTGATCTTGTTCAAATAAGTCATGCGCTTACCAGTGATTCATTCGGCAACTCGCACACAAACAAACTGTTTGTTAGTATTTTTGAAGAATCACGCTCGTTTACCAAAGTTCGAACCAAGAAAGGGTTAAAAATTCAAATGTATCGCACATTGTTTTTGTTTTGGGATCCACTTGTAGGGTAGTCACACTGACGTTTTTGCTTAGTGTGTGTGTATTGCTACAGTTGAATTACAATAACGATTCTCCTACTACCTCCATGTACAATCTTCATTTATATACTCGAGAACAACTCAAATGTTTGCAAACAATTAATATTTTTCTAGCTGTTTGCAAAATCAAATGCTGGTGTTGTTGCATTTTTGTGATCCAGCAGTTTTCAGACCTCTCTCCCTTTCCCGATTTTGAACTTGGGAATCATTTTTCCATTCAAATATCCATCCATACAAAAAGTACTCGTTGTAGGGACGTTTGATTCCTGCTTATGATGGCTTCATCATAACTTCCTTGGTATAAACCGATTGGGAACTCTTCGGTGACTCCAGCGGGGCATTTTAATCTTGCTTTACTCCCTCATACATGTCCATGTTCATAGGTTTCTGGAACTTCTCGTTGTCCAAGCGACACCCATAACAGGCCTCTTGGTCTATCAGCGTTCTATCGATTACTTTTCGAAATTAATCAACCCCATTCGCAAATCATTTAAGGAATCACGATATTTTTTTCATCATGATCCTTATACTTTGGATTGCATCTGTGGTCGGTTTACCTGCCACAAATCCGCATTTATCATCATAAAGCCGAATTAGTTCCTGCAATCAGCTCTCTAATACCCGCTTAACGATCTTCATGGGGTGTGACATCAGCTTGATGGAACAGTAAGTCTCGTATAACGCTTTTTGCTTTGTACAAAGGAAGATGATAACTTTCCTTCTACATCTTAGGCATTGGATTGCCTCTCATCAGTTTGGAGATGAGAACCATGAGCCCTCTGGATCCGATGTCTCCTATATTTTTCCAGAACGCAGAGGGTAACTCGTCCGACTCTACCGCTTTTTATTTTGTTTGAGTCTTTGACCGACTTCCCAACTTCTGTGACAGTAATGCCGGTTACTTCTTCATTGTTAGTAACGTGCAAAGAATATTTGAAACAATATTCGTTTAGAAGTCATTCACAACACTGTTGCCACCTGTGTAGGACCCACAAGAAGGAGCCCTTAAGTATTGTGTATTAACTTTGGGGAATGGATTTCCTGAGCATTTTGGGGTTGTGGCCCTTTGCAAGCTGGTTTGTCGCAGTGTGTGGGTAGTCTGATATGAACCAGGTAACCAAAGAAGAAATTTCTTTTAACTTCCTTTACAGGCCCTCCACACATTTTGCTTGAATTTGGGTGACATCTTATCCAATTTGGGAATTGTAGGAATTGCCTCAATTATGGTTTGAAGCGATTGATTTAAATCATTTAAAATCGTTGTTTTTGTTTCAAACACTTACTGCAATAACTCCTAGTAGATAGAATCAGGTGCAGTCTGGTCAGGTTACTTTGGTGGTCAATGAAATGTGGAGTTTCTTGAAATAAAGCAATTTTCGCCTGGTGATGTATCTTTTTTTCGGAGTAGCTCTGGAAAGTAACGATCTGTAACTGGAAAGTAACGATCTGTAACTGTACACCACACTGTGTCTTAAGCAGGATGCAACTCCATTTCATGGAGCATCTCTGGGCTTCTGCTACTCAATATTCGACTATTTGTTTGTTGACATTGGCGTTTGAGTGAAAATGTTCTTCGTCAGCCATAAAAATGCAGTTCAAAATTTGTTTTCCATCATTTGAAATATTTTCTGACAAAATTCCAAGCGAAGTCTAACAGCCATAGCGATTTGACTAATGGTCATTGTCTGCTAAAAACGATTGGAGTAGATTTCGAAACGGAAAGTTGGACTTGTACAGAAGCAATCGTTTCCTGCGTCTGAACTGTAAAATCTCGATGATAAGGGGTTTCTCTGATTGTCACACTCTCAGCGTAAATGTTTTAGTAACTTCATCACAAAGCTTCTGCTCGGAGGAGAGCCGGGCTTAAACTTACCTTGAAATGTTTGAATCAAAAAAAACCCAATGCGCGATAGCGCACAATACAAATTCGTAGCATGACGCAAAATTTTCCGATTCGTCCAAAATTGGATAATTTTCCTTTCGGAACGAACACCATGATAGGGCCGGGTAATAAAAAAATGGAACACAAAAAAAGTCACTGCTCTTTTTGACAGCGCGCTTCATCAGTCACCCTGCATTTTAATACCCAGTTTCACAGTAGGAGTTTAAACTCATTTTGTACCTTAAACTAAAGTTCATTTTGTTGATTTGTTTTTCTTAACCAATATTTTTGATAATTAAGTTTACCTTTTTTATTTCGGCTTGGGCTGAAAACACACCGGATAAAGCAAAACGTGTTTTTTTGTTTCGTGAAAACGCAACTGGAGACAAAAAACAACAAAAATGAAGAGAACATTGTTTCTTATGAGACTACACATACCAAAGGAAACGAAAGAAAACACACGCTTTTGTTTTCAAGTGTTTCGGTAGTGGTTGTCGGAAATACATGTCATTGTATATGAGCAACTGTTTCGAACCAGCGTCGTTGACGATAATTGTCCACTTTCTTATGGCGCAACACACACCAAATAAAACGAAACATAAAAACCAAAGCAAAACAGAAAAACATATTTCGTTGCCGATGCTGACCTGTTGTTCTTTGCAAAACAAAATTTCGATTCCGTTGTTTTTATGTTCTTCTTTCGTTACAGCTTTATTTGCTTCTTTGTTTACTCTGTTATTTGTTTTTACTTCCCGTAGAGTTATAAATAATTTTTCAGCCGGAGTTATGCTTTAACTATAGTTCGTATCTTATTTTCTGATAGCATTTTCGATTAATCCCAGCAAATAATCAAAAGTTTCAATCCGCATTCTGGCGAAATTAATTTTCCAGCATAAGTTCTTAACTCTGCTAATAAGTTTATTATCACATCCTCAACATTTCGTTTTAGATTATATGGATGCACCCATCACTCTCTGCTATTTACGTCCTTTTCGTCAATTGCTTCAAAAATTGTATATAAGATTGGCACAACTTGTTCGTCTGAGTCCGACCACATGTTGAACAATACTAAAAGCAAGTCGCAAATTCCATTTCATTTTATTTCAACGCACACCAAGCGAAGCAAGAATACAAAACGTTTTGTTTTGTTACATTCTGTTTCGCTTGGTGTGTGTTCAAATAAAAAACGTTTTTTTGACTATGGAATCAAAAACGTTTTATTTAATCAGGTGTGTTTTCAGCCTTAATGGTTTTGTTTGTTTTTGATGCAATCAAAACAAGTTAATTCATCCTTGCACCCTACGTTTCGTCGGTTTCTTGCCAACTTGCTCATGTTTTTTTTCCTTTCGTTCATTTTGTTGTTTGATTTCACACTGCGCGTTTAAACCTTAAACTGAGTTCTAAAAAGTTGAAGTTATACGAAGCCTATCCTAATTATATTTTAACTACATTTGACAAAAAAAAACTGATTAGCGGGCTCAATTAGTAACTGTATTATTCTCTTATTTTGTTCGTTGCATCATATTTGTTGGGATGACTTGGAAGTTTCTAAATATTCTAACGGGTGTCTAAGTATTCGTAACAAATCGTTCTAAAATCTGAAAAAAATCGATTATTTATTATAACAAAACAAATTAATTTTGAATTTGACAATTAAAAAACGGAGTGGAAAAGAAATTCCAATCGGAACTAAGATCTCGCTCGAGGTATCCGTTTCGGAACAACATAAATTAAGCATTCAAACTCGTTAATTTAACATATATTCAGCTGCTTTAAATCCGTTACAGTGTGAAAAGCTTTCTGATAGATTTAAAGTAATGAATAGTCCGGCTCGTGTTGACCACTTGTCGTTCTTTTCTTTCTAAAATACCACATAACTGAACAAAACAACAACAGCAAATTATGTGTTTTTATTTTATTACTTTTAATTTTCAACACTTCCATTTTACTTAAAATATTCTAGAGGTTTTTTTAAGGCTTCGGAAGAAATTTGCCATGTATCTGTCAAAAATTGTTTTGCTTAACGCGTGATGTCGCACTGCGGAAATGTGCGTTTCTTCAAAAAATTAGTTCGATAAATGAAACGGAATGGATACCACGAATTTAAATTCTTCGATTTCGTATAAATCGGAACAAATTGGCTTCCTCGATAGGGCTGTGTAGGTTCCTTTCACTTCCCACAAGCAAATGGTTTGAGAAGCTAGCTAAGATAATGGAAGCTCATATTTATTTTTTTAACAGAAGAGAACATTTGGTAATTGATATTTTGCTTAACCGAACGTGAGGAGTTAGACGTCTTCATGTTTGAAAAGAAATAATTGCGGTTTTTGACTGGCATAATTCAAAAAGCTTGCACCTATTTTTATACCCTATTCTAAGGGTATATTAATTTTGACGCATAGTTTGTAACATACCTTAATATTGCCAGTAGACCCCTAAAAGTTACTATATTTATGATCAGCATCGATAGTAATGTCGATCTAGTCATGTCCGTCCGTCCGTCCGTCCGTCGGCAAAAATTAGGCCTTTAAACTGGACCTAGAGAGCTGAAATTTTAACCATATACTCTCTAGGGTCCCGAAATTATCAACTTTACGAATTTTTGAAATCCGCCCACAGACACGCCCACAAACTCAAAAAAACAAAATTTTGGAAAAAATCGAATTTTGAGCTAGAAAGCTGAAATTTTTTATATATGATCTATCACTCCTAAAACTGCTCGGGATAAAAAAATTCCAAAATCCGCCCACTGACACGCCCACAATTATTATTTTTATTTTTTTTTGAAAATTCAAAGTTTGAGCTAGGGAGCGTTTTTTTTTTGATAAAATCCTTTAAATGTTATATAACAAAATATGTAGAGCGTTCTTACCAATTCAACCATACTTAGACTTTTGTCACGCCCTCTTATGAGGGATAGGAATAAGAATAGGGTATCCAACAGTTCGCCCAAGCGGACTGTAGCCCGTCCCTATGTTTTTTGTTTATTTTCTTAAAGATTATTCGCAGAGTTTTAGGGTCCTCATTGATTAAATAACTCACGTGACCATCATTTGACAAGTGTTGCCTTGCTTCTTCTTCTTATTTTTCTTCTTCTTCTTCTTCTTCTTCTTCTTCGTCGTAGACGGTGAAGTTATGATAAGAAATAAAAGAACCATAACATTCTCATTTTGCTGCATCCCTACTGGACCACCTGTGGGTTTCGTCGGTTTGACCACAAAAAACATCGGCTGGTCTCTCGGTTTCGGTTCGCTTTTACCGTGGCAAATAATATGCTGGTGTTATTGCATTAGTATGATCCAGGTGTTTGAAGACCTGCCTCTTGTCACGGTTATTATTTGATCATTATTTTACGAGTACGACACTGGTGATCTCACCTCGCCTTTTACGAAAAGGCAACGGAGAGCAATATACATTACAAGCATTCTCTATTAAGGTGGCACATAACCAACGGATCCGTGAACGTCGACGAATAAAGTAGGTTTACTTTCTACTTTTTCGTCCGTCGACACATGCACACATTCGAAAATTTAATTTCACACATTCCAGAGTTTAAGTTTACGTAAAATAAAATTGAGAGAGGCACATACATTGGTCCAAACCTTGGAAAAAAGAAGAGAGTTAGGTGAGGCATATTAAATGCAACCAATTTTATATTTTGTAGGCTGACAAAATTGGCAACGGATTCTTTGGGCCGGTTCCTTCCATTAAGTACGTTACAGACGACGGATCCGTCGAAACAACGGATACAACGGAATCTATGGACTGGGCTCTTTAGTCCTTCTCTGCTTAAAAAGCATTCAAATGAAGCGCTTCATCAAAATAAAGTAATGCTTCAATTCCCTCCCATGCTTCAACGCCTCATTTACTTCAATTAATTTCCATACATCAATTCATTTTTTTTTTGCTAAAACGTTTCTTTCTCTAGTTCAAATGAGAATAAGACTTCAGTTTGTATTTGAAGTGGTCCGGCATCCGAGACGGAAGCATTAAACCAGTTGAAACTACCGAAACAGTTTAAGCGTCCGAAGCAAATGCTTCACTTTGCTCCATATTCTTCATTTACTTCAATTAGTTCGCAATAGCAGATTTTATTTCATTCCTACACCTATTTCTCCTCCTTGGCGTCACTACCTCAATTCACCAGCACTGTTTATTTTCCGCCGTAAAAAATATACCTAACTCATGCGTTTGTTTTCGAGGAAGAGGAAGAGCTATTTCAATAGGGGCGCGGAGGATGTAAGATATTTGTCCCCTTTTTCGTGGCTTCGCTCTTTGATAAAGATTTATTTAAGGTTAACAGGGTGTTGTGTAATTGTGTGTTTTCGAAGAGTATAGCCAATATTTTTTAGAGGAATTATAAGATATTTCTGTTTTCTTTTCGTGGTTTTGCTCTTTTTCACGTTATCATTAGCAGCTGGTGTTATATAAGTGGATGTTCGATCTTCGATAACGATGATGTAGCCCGATACAGCAAATATTCAAAAGCGGAGCGATAAGCTACTTATCTTTCTTTTTACCCTATATGTAACGTATGTTTGTAACGAACCCTAATATTGCTCGTAGACCACTTAAAGTTACTTAATTCGTGATCAGCGGCGATAGCAAGTTCGATCTAGCCATGTCCGTCCGTCGGCAAACATTAGGCCTTCAAACTCGAGCCAGAGAGCTAAAACTTGGAATATGTTATCTCTGTCATGTGTAAAGATTTTTAAAATCCGCCCACTGACACGCATACTATTTCAAAAAAAGCCGTTTTATTGAAGCAATCATTAAAAAAGTATGTGGATAAAGTTGTTTTAATCAATTGCTTCATACAAAGTTTTCTGCCATGCCCACGTTAAAGGGGCGTTTTAAAAAAAAAAACGAGTCTGCTTTAGACCACACGACTGAAGTAAAACTTCTTTAGCTCTATCTATATGTATATATATGTATATGTTTATGAATGTGTGTATGTATTATATATAGGTACATGTATATACATATACATATATTAATTTTCTACAAATATTTAATTTTATTATGGGTTTGCATTGATAAATTAATATTTTTGAATAGATTTTTTATCTTTATTGATTATTTTCATTATTTTTATTATCGGATACATCAGTAATTACTGTGGTTGATTGTAAGACCGAGACAATAGGCTTATGGTATGAGAAATAAGATACATATGTTTTTGAATGAAAATTAGAAAGATATCTAGAGAAAACTGCATCGATTGTTGTTCCATGTCTTGTGCCCTTCGGTTATTATTCATTTGTAGTTCTCATTGTAGCTCCATCGTCCAAAACACAGTGAGCAACACAATATATCACCAATTGATGACTGAGATATGTATATATATATTTCATGCAATGACTATGAGAGGATGAGAGAAAGAAAATGTGTGCTCGCACCTCTCTCTCTTGCCCCTACAGTTATATACGAAACATAACTCTCTCTCTTTCTATCTTCACTAACTTATATTTCACTCTCAACTTCCGTTTGCCTCGTCCGACCACACTTCCATAACGCATTTACCAGCTTACTCCCCAAGTCAAGCGTGCGTAAATATGTTTTACTTCAAAATAATATTTTTATTTTTCCTTTAAAAGTGGAACGTCGGTACCTGAAACTCTCTTCGATGTCGCCTTTAAGTAACCTTTCTCCACCAAATAGCTGGGTCTTGGAACATTTTACTTTTTCTTACAATGGTCAATTAGTGCCTTAGTGGAACGCAAATGCGCTATTCCTTTAAACAAATGCTCGCCACTATGCAATTCATCCGGAAAAATAGTTTCAATGGTCACATCCTCTACCGAACGAACCCATTCTCGGTGTTTGTAAGGACTAGTTACCCCAAACGCCGCAGTATTGGATTTCCGTGGGGCTGATTTCAAATGGGAGTTTTTTTTTTGTATTTTAATTTGAGGGCCATCTGTACGAAAAAAGACGAACTAATGAACTGCGATTCATGGACTCGATGACTTTACTCACTTCCGGTAAATTCCATCTGTCGGCAACTGTTTTAGATATAACTTTCACCGCCTTTGGATCGGTTTGCATAGATGATAAGAGCTTAGTATTGTCATCTATTGAGAACTAACTAATATTTCCCTCTCAACTTCCGTTTGCCTACACTGCCGTTTGCTTACACTTCCGTGACGCATTTACCAGCTTACTCCCCAAGTCAAGCGTGCGTAAAGAATTTTTACTTCAAAAAAAATGTTTTTCGATTAAATCTTTCGAAAGTATGCCACGCCAACTTTTTGGGGAATAGGAGTAAGGTATCGAACAGTTCGCCAAACCAGACTGTAGCCTTTCCCTATGTTATTTTCGTTGCTTTGCTCTTTGATAAAGATTTATTTCACGGTGATGGTGTGTGTCCGATGAATAGCCAAGGCCAAAATCAATAGGTGAGATATAAGATATCTCTTTTTTTCGTGTCCTTGCTCTTTGATAAAGAATAAGTTTACGTTAACAGGTAATAATAATCTAATCAACTTTTCCCAGCTCGTTGTGTTGAAATTCAGAAGTTGAATGATACAGAAATTAAATTAGGAAATGTATGTGCCTAATACATTAAAGTTAGAAAAAGATGAGGTTTAAGAAGAATGATAAAACATAATAGAAAAAAACAATTCATTAGTGATGGGCATAATCGAATGATTTAAAGAATCGAGATATTAGTATTGTAATGAATTAAAGAATCGAATGATCATTCGAATGATCTTCGAAGCAAAGTAAACTACTGATTATAATTTAATCTACCTACCTTTATTGCTTTCTAAAAAAATAAAACATAGACAAAACATTCATAAATTACTCGTATCGTACCTTCTTCTTCAGACTTCAGCACAGAACAGAAGAATTAATAAAAATAAATGAAAAAACTCCAACACAAAAAAAATCAGAACGTAACGGTTCTCGCTTCTCGCTTTTCGTTTACAATTCAATATTCAACTTCAACCCTCAACGATGCATCGATTACGAAAATGAATATAAAAAAATAAACCCAAAGTGGTGAATACACACAGGAGATACACAAATAACCAACTTTTCGAGTTCTCGATTTTGTGTGTTTTCTTCTTTTTTGTTCTTTCGTTCAATATTCTTTTCTCGGTCTCGAATCGGCACTGGAGTATCGAGTTCTCTTTTCGCATAGGGTAAGTAGATGTGAGAAATCATTCGAATGATTTGAGTGAAGAATCGAGATATCTCGAAATGTTGTCTGAATCGATTATAATCGATTATATCATTCGAATGCGCCCATCACTGAATTCATTATTCCTCGATTTACCGGTATTCAGAATGTTCCTTACGAATAACAGAGGGTTGGCATAATAGGTATGTTAGCAAAAATGATAAATATTATCCGAACAAAATATAACAAAAACGCCTCTTATCACTATACCCTATATTCAACAAAATACCTTAAAATTAATGCTTCAGTTAACGCTTTTTTAAACTGAGGCGGAGTGAGGAAACACTCCAGTAAAGTGAAGCAGTTTTCCCAGCTCTGGTCCCTGCAAGATTTAACGAACTGACTATTCATTCGAATATCAAAATAAGGAAACATGTTTCTGCGAGCGTTAATGTCAAAGAGTTGTTGATGGGATAGCTATTTGGAGTATAATTCGGTGAATGTTCGCAGCTTCTTTGTTGATATCGATACTACCAAGCCTTCGGAATTTTCATTTTCTTTTTTCTGCGAGCTTCTTTTCCAGTCAGCTTGGTTGATTTTGCAATTTAGTTTTCATTTGGGTAGCTTGTTGCATTTTCTTGTGCTCCTCTTACTCTGTACAGCGGCACCTAGTAAACTACATGACTTACTACGTGACCTATGCATTTCCTTTTGCGTTCTTATGGTTGGTTTATTGGTTCATCGTCAACGAAGAGATGGTTCAGCCAAAATATCCTTACGATGATGATTAGTGAGAACGTTGGTAACCTTCCAAGTACTGCACCCATTACAGTTTTAACTTCGCTTTTAGCTCAAGTATTCCAAATGCAGATTTAGCTTTTCCTAGTACCAGTGCGACCGTCAGAAGCGACCATTATGCTTTATGATTTGTAGTTTGAAATGCATAAAGCACATGCTGCATTTATATTTTGACTCATCTCCCATGGACCAATTGGTGTAAGTGCATCATTTTATTGGAAATCAGGCAACCCCGTCAGCATAGTTAAAGTATTTCAGGTACGATGGCAGCTTCGACTTCAATCACGATGATCACCGATGCACGAAGTACATCGCTGGTGACCACAAGGAGCAACAGCGCCGAAAGTGCGCAACCCATAGTACACGACGTCGGACGTCAACATCCTCTGAAACCTTCCTTTTGTGCTGTATATTATGACATAAAGGCCCTGGTAATCTGTTGGCAACTGCACTCTATCATTCGATTTCAATAGTTCCGTCTTTTTGTGACTTTCTTAAAACTAAGCAAGCAACGTTATGTTACAATTTCTTCAATCAATATTGTTTCTTTTGAATTTTCAGGCATCGGCTGTTGGAATCCCGCTTTTGATGTGACTCCAGCGGCACTTATTACAGGAATTATCACGGAAAAGGGTGTATACAGTCCGTCGAAATTGAAAGGAGAGGTTCTTGCTATCCACGGTGCATAACCAAAGTGCATAATTCGCTCCTATTTCTACTTCTTTCATAGAATTTTTTGTATGTTGTGATATTATTACTTGAATTAAAAAACTATTAAAAAAACGAAACAATAAAAGACAAACGCTGTCAAAAATACAATTTTTGGCATAATCGCAGCAAACTGCATAACGAAATGAATACATTTTTTTCAAAATATTTTAACATTCTCATCCCTTGATCCGTGCTATATACTTCGATGAGGAATTTCTCACATTTGCAGAGTTATTTGTTCACAGTGTTTAACTTTTTTTGTGAAAGCCACATGTACTTTTGTATATGTATCAGATGTTTCGAAAATCATAAATTAGATCGTCTCCTCATACGATTTAAAAAAGTAAGCCTGCGGACTGCATAATACATTTTTGAGAGAAGCAATACCTTGCCCTCTCAATGCTTCGGGTACGGGAACGGGCTTGCACAAATAAGGCAAAACCATTGCATATAATTTAAACTCTAGATTATTTCATAGAGATGAAATATCTCATCACTGTGAGTGGGTAAATTTAAATTGGATTTAATAGAAAGTACAGTACAACAAATGTCGCAAGTAATTGTTGTAGAAGGTCAAAGTTGTGTCTTATCAGAGACTTCAGATTTGTATGTGTCGCTTTTAATTTATGAAAACGGTTGAAGATAAAAAGTCAGATGTTTGATATGATCTATAAAAACTTTGCGACAATGTAGGGGTTGATGGCCTACATAGGTGATGAATGGCGTAAGGTTTTTTCTTTGCATTTCGCTGTCAGTGTACCAAATTTAAGGGAAACTGTGGATAATGCAATATTAGAGAACACTAACTGAGATACTTTTCATGTTAATGTATTCAACTTTAGTAGACAATTTTTTTAGTTGGAAAACAGAATGAGTTTTTTTTATAATTTGCGTGCGCTAAAGGGATTTCTTTTTTTTCTGTTGTGACGCAGTACCCTTATAGTGGAAACCACAGGGCAGACATTTTTGTTTATTGCTGTAAGTACCTCCCAGCAAATGATTCATTGCCTATTTTCGGGTGTTAATTACTGTATGAAAGAATAGAAGGATAGGAAAGAAGTTTGGTGCGATGGGATTTTTTTCTCCACAGGTGGCGCCTAAATTGCTTTTGGGAGATCTTTTTTCGTTGTGTTGATTCAATTTATAAAAATCATGGCCCTAGTCAGGATTTGAACACACTACCTGCCAATCACTTAGTGAATACACTATCATCGCACCATTGTCACCTGTAAATTCAGAACAATACAAAAGAAACGAAATTATTTTACAACTCACCTCTATCGGTCTCCTCTTTTCTTTTAGGTGCCTGCGTATAGTAAGTCAGCAGCCAACAAACGAAGGGCCAAAGCCTATCTTCTACAGACGTTCAAGTGTTTGTTATATTTATGGCCAGAATGAGTTTTAAGCTGATTTCGAATTTATGAAGCTTCTCATGACCATTACACCCTTGTATGTTTGTCAGACATTTGGAAGAGGTGGAGCATCGGAATAACTTTTGTGTACGTGTTTTTAGGTGGGATAAGAACCTCGGACCACCCGCTCAGTAGTTCAACCAATTAAGTTGAAACTTAGTACAGTTGGTGTTAGTACTGATGTGAAGGTTTCTGACCATAAACGTACAACATACCATCAGCGTGCAACATACCATCAACGTACAACATACCATTAACATACAACAGGTGGCCCAGCACTGGTGATCTGATGACTAATCTAACCGAAAAGTGGAACCAATCTCTTCACTAGGGTGGTGATTTGTGAGCATTTGACAGAGTTTGGTATCAAGCTCTCTTGTCGAAAATGCGTGCATTTGGATTCGATGACACTCTTCTCCAATGGATTAGAAACTAGCTTTCGGACCGTTCAATTCGAGTTGTTTTGAACGGTTACAAGTTTTGCAACTCAACAAATAAGTGCTGGTGTTCCCCAAGGCTCTGTTTTTGTCTCCGACTCTCTTTCTCATTTTTATAAATGATTTCTTGTCTGGTACTTCTAATCCGATTCATTCTTCGCAGATGAGAGCACTTTCAGCTTCTCATATTCGTTTCCTGTTTCACGCCCCTCAATTTCGGGTGTGGAACTGGAACGGCAACGCCTGTTAAGTACATCAAATTCCGATCTTGACAGCATGGTTCAGAGGCGTACAACCAATAGGGTGGCATTCAATGCTTCCAAAACACAATGCTGCATTTTGCCATTGAAGCGAAACCTCAACAGACTGCCATGGATAACATGAATGACACTTGCATTCGCTGAAACCGAAAGACTCTCCATTCTCAGTATGTGCGTTAATGACAACCTTCGTTGCAATGATCACATATTCTATGTCGCCAGAGAACGCTGCCAAATTTCTAGGCTTCCTTAAGCGATGCTAGAAATGGTTCACCCCTTCTGATCTGGCTTTAATTTATAAGGTGTTTATTCGCCCAAACTTAAGTACAACTCTCATATCTGGGCTGGTGCTCCAATCACATATTTGGAGCAGTTTGACAGAATACAAAAATGCGCGATAAAACTCGTAATGTCTCCTGTCTATCGTTGTTTTATCGATATTTCCACCAAAGTGCTCTTATGAAATAGCCAGCTGCATTGCACCCCTAGAACCCTTCAACCGCAATAGCCGCCATGGCTAGAAATGCGCATCAGTTCACTCTTAAGCCTATTTCAGGGGTAGTGACGGTGTAGAGGTGTGTGTTGGCTTGTGACCCGTGCGGTGCACGTTCAATCCCCAAG
The DNA here is from genome assembly GCA_949715645.1 of Portevinia maculata. Classification (NCBI taxonomy): domain Eukaryota; kingdom Metazoa; phylum Arthropoda; class Insecta; order Diptera; family Syrphidae; genus Portevinia; species Portevinia maculata. The sequence continues at coordinate 288,769,010 of OX454525.1, read as the reverse complement.
GGGAACAACAACATACTCCACTCATTAATGGAGAGAAACGAATGACACCTTGGTTTCTTCAACCTGTAAACCAAAAGAGGATTTCTGCTGTAGTAGAATGGACCGTTTTCGAGTGTGAGTGCTCCGTGGTTTGGATTTCCTTTTAAAAAAAACTACTTGTGGACGTACAGTGAAATATAAGGAATCGTTCCCTAGCCGTACGACACTAATGTGGAGTGGAATGCTCTACAACGCTCTGTTTTTCCTATACATTATGATTTACTAACATTCAAAACCAAGGTGCATCGGTTTCTCGTCCTTCCTACTTCCTATTTTCTTTAATGTCCGTGCGGTATCACTATGCACATTATAAGGGTGAAAAAATCCATTTTCCACGTGCTAATTATAAAAAAAAACGTGAGTAAGAGGAAAACTTCCAAGACGAATGTTGAAGATCAACACACGCAGGTGGGCAAGAGGTTAAAAAAAACTTAAGATGTTTATAATGCAGTAGTTCGGCTTACAACAAATTTAAAAAGCAATGTGTGTTTTTTGTCTTCTACGGGTTCGTGCATAGCTCATCCGATTGAGTTAAAACTTAGTATCGTTGCTCTTTGCAGTGGCGTGAAGGTTTCTGATGTAGTACCATCAAAGTGCAATATACCATCAACATACTGGCGAGTAAGGAGAATACAGCTAAGACAAACAAATAAGATGAATACATGCAGTTGGGCAAGATCTTGAACAAAAATCTTAGCTAGTGATAAAAAAATAATTGGCAATATGGTTTTCGAAACCGACACTCAATGGAGGATCTACTCAGCATTGAAAGTCATCTATGTGCGGATACAATTGGCGAATCACAAACTGCAGCTTGCAGCAATTTCAATTTAATTTATTTACAAATAATTAAGTACATGTAAGACTTTGTCTTTAAAGAGTACTAACCAAATTAACATTTAGAGTTCCCTTGCTATAAAAAATATATACATAATAAAACGGTTTACATAAAATAAAATTACACGGATATTAAATAGAGGAAAGACAATAGAAATAATATAAAGGGATAGATGAAGTAAAAATAGTTAAAGACAGAAAGATAAAGAGAAGAAAAATAGGAAAAAGACAATCTACTGCTGTTGAGAAAAGTATTCAAAAATAGCTGTCCTGAATTCAGAGGCTCTCGATGCGGGTTTTATGACTTCGGGTAAAGAGTTCCATAGCCGAATGGCGTGAGCAAAGAACAGGCGCGACGAGTTAGTGTAATTACAAGGCTGTATTATTACATTGAATATTCTTGACGACTGTGTGAATTGCAGTTTTTCGAATAGATACAATGGTGATTTTAAACAGTAAACAACATCAGTGTAGGTTATTATGGGAAATATCAGAGTTTTCATTAGTTCTAATTTAATATCACGGAGAACAAAGCTCGCACAGTTCCATTGTTTCCGAAGGTAACCATATATATTTTACCAATGGTGTAATTTATGTGATCATTACCAGAGAGATCCCGATTTATTATAAATCCTAGAGCCTTATTGCGAAGATCAATTGACAGTTGATAATTGACTATTTTCAATGTGTGCTATTGTGAACGAACGATTCTAAAGGATTTTGTCAATCGCAGTCAATTAAAAAAATGCGATTGACAAAAATACCAAATGAATCGTTCGTTCACAATAGCACACATTGTTAATAATCAATTATCAATTGTCGATTGATCTTCGCAATAAGGCTGCTATGTTCATGACATTTTCAACAAACTTAATTTCCTCCAACGGACGCCCTCACTGTGCTCTTGCACCTTTTGCCTCTTGACCTACACACAAAAGATACCGCACTATGTAGTGCGGTAAGACTCAGGGAATCGCGGTGCTGGACTGCAAGGCCATACGGCCACAGCAGCATTCTGGACTCGCTACCAGAAGGCATGGTCACGTTTCCAACCGACTACATCACACCCAAACTAAACTTCACAAAAGGCTTCCAAGTAAGCTTCCCTTCCAGAGCTTGTTGGAAGAGGGACGAAGTAGTGAAATATTTCGACACGGTCATATACACCGACGGTTCTAAGATGAACTGTGGTGTGGGGGCCAGTGTCTACTCGGAATCACTTAAAATATCAATATCCCTTCGCCTGCCGGATTTTGCCAGCGTTTTCCAGGCGGAACTACTGGCTATCCGAGGGGCCTGCATGCAGCTAGGGCGTGACACAGCGTACAAACAAAACATTGCTATCCTCATAGATAGCCAAGCCGCAATCAAAGCTATTGACTCGGCTACCATATCCTCCAAACTGGTGCAGGAGTGCCGGAACAAGTTTGCGCGACTGGGCGAACGTTTCAGTGTTACACTACTCTGGGTTCCAGGGCATAGTAACATAACAGGAAACGAGCGTGCAGATGAGGCCAGGCAGGCAATTACATACGAACTAAGTCATTAATAAAAATTAAAAAAAGAACCTAAAATTGAACCCTGCGGTACGCCCTCATGCAGGAATTTAGCATTCGCATAATGTTCTCCAACTATAACCCTTTGTGATCTATTACTTAAATAACTTTTAATAATCCTGACTGCCCTATTACTTAAATCGAAATAGTGGCGCAATTTGGAGAAGTCAAGTAAGTACAAAACTGTCAAATAATTGCGGTCATATTGCTGTCTTATATCTTCTAATATCTTGACCATTGCCGTGGTACAAACTATTTTGAGCCTAAAGCCAGATTGAAAAGGAGACAGCAAACTGTTTTCATTAATATGATTAACTATTTGATTCGCTTGTAACTTCTCAAAGACTTTTGACAGAGTCAGTAATATACAGCCTTATTGCGAAGATCAATCGACAATTGATAATTGACTATTTTCAATGTGTGCTATTAAAGTTGAACGATTTATTTGGTATTTTTGTCAATCGAATTTTTTTAATTGACTGCGATTGACAAAATCCTTTAGAATCGTTCGTTCACAATAGCACACATTGAAAATAGTCAATTATCAACTGTCGATTGATCTTCGCAATATGGCTCATACTTATCGGTCGATAATCAGAAGGAAGCGAAGCGTGTTGTTTTTTGACAACAGTGATTATCCGTGCAACTTTCCAGCTATCAGATAGAAATAGAGCAAGTAATGCAATGGTTAATAGTGAGCCTTATTGCGAAGATCAATCGACAGTTGATAATTGATTATTTTCAATTCGTGCTATTGTGAACGAACAATTCTAAAGGATTTTGTCAATCGCAGTCAATTAAAAAAAAAGCGATTGACAAAAATACCAAATGAATCGTTCGTTCACAATAGCACACATTGAAAATAGGGTATATTAATTTTGACTCATAGCTTGTAACATACGCCAATATTGCCCGTAGACCCCTAAAAGTTACTATATCCGTGATCAGCATCGATAGTTATGTCGATCTAGCCATGTCCGCCCTTCGTCAAATTAGGCCTTTAAACTGCAGCTAGAAAGCTGACATTTTAACAATATTCTCCCTAGGGGCCCAAAATAATTAAGTTTAAGAACACACAATCACTCTGACGACCCTGCAAAACGAAATAAAGACGATGCTACCAGAGTGTTTTTACGAGCTCCTCGACAAAAACTATGAGCAATGTCCGAAGTATGACGTTAAGATCGTCTTAGGTGATTTTAACGCCAAAATAGGAAAGGAGGATATCTTTGGCAGTACCATCGGGAAGCACAGCCTATACGACACCGGGCCTGGAAACGGACTTAGGCTAATCGACTTTGCTGCGGGACGTAATGTTACTATAGCTAGCACACGGTTTCCTCACCTCAATATCCACAAAGGAACGTGGCCGTCACCAGATCATCAAACCGTCAATCAAATTGATCATGTTGCGATCGACGTAAGGCACTCCTCCATTATCCTAGATGTCCGACTTTCCGCGCGGCCAAAATGGACTCGCACCACCAGTGGCGGACTAAGCCCGTCAGAGGCCCGGGGCGGCAAAGCTGAATGAGGCCCCCGGCTTTAAAAAAATGTAGTTTTACAAGCTTTTTATTCAGTTCACTTTTGTATGTATAAATAAGTGTTTATATTTAAATCGTTAAAATCTGGCAAGTGAAATTTAAATTCGAATTAAATTATTTAGGCTAAATAAACATACCTACCTAAAATATGGAATGGATATGGGTGAGGAAAATAAAATAGGAATCGATCGACGAAAAAAAAAATAGATGAATTAAATCAAAGATAGTTTTTTTTTATTTTTTGTAGCGTGTACGTGGTTTTCGTGCCTTCAATTTACTCCTTAATAACTTCTGTGAAATAAATTTCTTTGGAAATTTTTCTTTCTATTGAAACTAGATTAACCAGTCGCTCTTGATCCATTGTAGATCGAACTTAAATTTAAATAAGTTTAAGTTTCGAAAATCTCCTCTCGCGTGATGCAACCGAGATGCAAATGGTCAAGAAGTATTGAGGTATGAGCTATATACAGGGTAACGATTCAATGAAGTCCCATTTTATTATAAATTGAAGGATTTGGTGGCGCCCATGACCGGTGGCCCGGGGCGGGCCGCCCCTTCCGCCCCTGGTTAGTCCGCCACTGCGCACCACACTCAGCGAAAAAAATTAATGACTATTTTTTTCTCTGAGTGCACTACCTTGTTGTAGCCAAGGAACGAATGCGGATATCTCAGACGCCACAACAACGAGGAAATACTGCGAGAAGAATTAACGTTGAACGGTTCCAATCGCAACAAACCGCCAGAATCTTTGCTGATCGCGTCTCTCCCAATCTATCGAGAAGTCCCAGCATCATGTGTCAGTGGCATCGATGCCAAGAAGCCATCAAAAAAGCCACAACTGATTTGCTGGGTTTCACAAAACCACCCCTACGAAACCCCTGGTTTGTTGAAGATTGCCGGCAAGCACATGCAACTAAACAGCTTGCCTACAAAGTGGCGCTGCAGCCTGCAGAGCAGGACGAAAGCAGCTCATGAACTCTACGAGCACAAAATGATGGACGAATATCGTCTTCTCCGGAGGAAAAAGAAAGAGCATGAGAAGCTCGTGATCGAGGAAATAGAGAGGTGCTACTCCAGGAACAACGTTCGGAAGTTTTACCAAAAGGTAAAAAGAACGTGTTACGGAAACAAGACCCGAACAGAGACCTGTAGAGACGAACAAGGAAATTTTGTAGTAGAGTCACAGTCGGTGCTGGGGACATGGGAAAACCATTTCTGCAGACTGTTGAACAGCGAAGACGAAACAAATTCCGGTGTCAGGCAGAACGAACCATTCAACATGGACGATGAAAGCCAACACTTCCGTCCACCTGACGGATAGTGAGGATAGTAATATCCAAGCTTAAGTCCAACAACTGGACCGGACGGCTTAGCTGCCGAGCTTTTTAAGGCAACGGGCGATGACTTGGTGGAGAGCATACACCAACTCGTCTCCAAGATCTGGTCAAAAGAAAGTATGCCTGATGAATGGAGCCTCAGCATTGTTTGCCCGATCCACAAGAAAGGAGACCCTCTAAACTGCGCCAACTATAGAGGTATCAGTCTCCATTCGTCAATGAACTGATTGGTCCCTATCTGTGCGGTTTTAGGACCGGTAAGTCCACGACCCATCAAATATTCACACTACGGCAATTCCTGGAGACAACCCAAGAAATCCAGATCGATGCTCGCCAGCGCTTTTAATTCGGCATATGACAGCATTTATGGAGACGAGCTATATAGAGCCATGTCTAGTTTTGGCATCCCTGCCAAACTTGTCAGATTGTGCAGAATGACGATGGAGAACTCTCGCTGCTCCATAAAGGTCGGTAACAAATTATGCAAAACTCACAGCCAACACCAAGAGCACATTTTTCCAAAAAGTCTGTGCAACTACTTGCATACGCTGACGACATTGACATCATTGGGAGAAAACAGCGAACTGTCAATGGTTCGTTTGCAAGTATTAGCACGGAAGCGGCAAAAATGGGTTTAGTGGTGAGTGAGGGAAAAACCAAGTATATGCTGTCAACAGGAAGGGACACACAACATCGACGAATCAGACATAACGTCACGATAGACAGCTATATAGTACCTTGGCTCCGCTATAAATTCTGAAAACGACATCGCATCAGAAACTAAACGCACATTTACATTTGCCAACCGCTGTTTCTTTGGCATAAGAAGGCAGTTGACTAGTAAGGCCTTGTCAAGAAACACTAAGGAGACTTTGTATAAGACCCTCATCATCCCAGTCCTGCTATATTGCGTAGAAGAGCGTGGACGTTAATAAAGGCGGTCGTTTCGAACACAAAATTCTGCAACTGATTTTCGGTCCGGTTTACTTTGACGGACTTTGGAGGAGGAGATTTAACAGCGAACTCTACGAACTGTATAGCGACATCGATTTGGTCAGAAAAGTACGAATCAGTCGACTAAGATGGCTAAGACATGTACAGCGAATGGTCACCCACGCTCCGGTTCAAAGAGTCTTCGATTCCAACCCGGAGGGACAACGCAGTAGAGGAATTATAAAATTATAGTGCGTTGATGTTCCCAGTCGTGGTCTTAAATGAGAGAGTTCATAGCCAGTGTTACCGCTGGAAATTTTCAAAAGGTCAAAAGTAGCTTTAGGTAAAAAAAAGTCGCTATGTGTAAATTCAGAAACGTCAAACATTTGCGCAGTGATGCGGCATCACTGCTCATTTGCGATGCTGATGCGATGCACAGTTTAAGCTGATGCGTTGCTGATTGAATATGGCGTTTGAGTTTTACAACGCATTGTTTAAATCAAACATTTAAAATGGAAGTTTTGCTAATAAAAGTTTTAGTCGATAACTTTGATCGTAAAGACGATAAATTTAGTTTTAATATTTGTGAAACAAGAAGAAAAAGGTCGAAACGCATACGGACTGTAATTAGCAGATTTAAAAGAAGGAAAATTCCTAAGATTAGGGACTATTTCAAAGTTCTAGAAGAATATCCAGACGATGTATTTCAAAATCATTTTAGAATGTGCCGCTCCACCTTCTATGTAAGTCCACTAATGATTTAACTTTTCTAAATGGAAACCAAACCATGTTTCTAGGATTTGCGAAAATCATTAAATCCTTTTTGGACACCTTATACACCTTATAGTATCTATCAATTAAAATGTTTGTTTACTTACTTTTTTTCTCTTCCGACATTTTTCTTGCTTTTTTCCCGGCGAATCAACAGCGCATCAGGTATTTCTGTGATGCTTTTTATACCCTATTCTAGGTTAGGTTAGGTTGAAGTGGCTGTTAGCAAAAAGCCAACACACTTAGACCAATGAGGTCCGTTGTGATGCCACATGGATCGGGAGTTTCGACCCCTACTCGCTAAAACCATTTGGAGCTTCTAATGAAGCGCGATAGACTTCTAACATCTGTATTAGCTAAGTCACTGAGTTCGTTGACGAAGAAGGCTCCTAGGTAGAGATTTCTTTTATGGGAGAGTGCAGGACATGTGCAGAGGAGATGAGACGTAGTCTCCTCCTCCTCCTCATCCCTGCAGCTTCTGCAGAAGTCGTTTGAGTAAACGCCAAGCCTTGATGCGTGCCTGCCTATTAGACAGTGTCCTGTGATGACACCTATGACAGAGCCAATGTGCAGTCTGTTGAGTGAGATCAAACTCAAAGAGCGTCGCAGATCCAGCTTTGGCCAGATTTCCTTAGTCGCTAGACATGTATCACTACCTGTCCACCTGAGGTTTGTACTCTCGACTGCGGATAGCTTGAACATAAGTTTGCAAGTAGCAATAGGCATACCTAAAAAACCTTTCTCAGGTAGAAGAGGTAATGTGGTTCCGTTTTTGGCGAGTTCGTCTGCCCTACAATTCCCTGGGATGTCTCTATGCCCAGGCACCCAACAAAGGTGAATATTGAACTGCTCTGCCATCTCTTGCAGAGATGAACGGCAGTCTAAGGCTACGATGGAATTGTGAGAGACTGAGTCCAGGGATTTTAGCGCGGCTTGACTATCCGAGAAAATGCAGATATCCTTAGCGGATATCACATTTCTCTTCAGCCACGACAGGACTTCCTTAATCGCCATGATTTCCGCCTGGAACACGCTACAATGATCAGGAAGACGGAAGGAGAGACTGATATTTAGTCTTTCTGAGTAAACACCCCCACCTACCCTCTCGCTAGTTTTTGATCCGTCGGTGTAAAAGTGGATCGATTTAACTTCCGTGCAACCAGCATCCTCCCAGAATGATCTGGTGGGGATAGTGATTTGGAACTTCTTTTCGAACTGTAGTTGGGGTGTGGTGTAGTCGATGTTTCTAGGTACGGACCCAAGTGAGTCCAAAATGATAGAGTGGCCAATGTTCGAATTGATCTACTGTGAGGTGGCTTTTAGGCGGACAGCGGAGCCATCTGCCTGCTAAAAATATCCAGGGGTGTCAGATGCAGTAAGATGTCTAGTGCGGCGGAGGGGGTCGTAGGGAGTGCTCCGCTGATACACAGACAAGCTGTACGTTGCACCTTGCTTAGCTTATCTCGGTTTACCGCTTTATCAAGAGCAGTCCACCAGACAACCGCCCCGTATGTCAGAATCGGTCTCACTACCGAAACGTATAGCCAGTGAGATATGCGGGGCTGTAGGCCCCACTTATTACCGATGGCTTTTTTGCAAGAGAAAAGTGCTACTGTCGCTTTTTTTACTCTTTCTTGTAAGTTGGGTTTCCAGCTTAACTTCCTATCGAGGATAAGACCCAGGAATTTGGCTTCATCGGAAAATGTTAAGCTCGTACCGTTAATGGAAGGAGGATCGATGTGAGGGATTTTATATTTCCTGGAGAAGAGGACAAGTTCGGTTTTATGAGGGTTAACCCCCAACCCACATCTTCTTGCCCAACTTGTCAGCTTATTGAGAGCATTTTGAAGTAGCTCTTTTAGGGTGTTGAGGTATTTCCCTGAGACGGCAATAGCAACGTCATCCGCATAGGCAATCGCCCTGCAACCCTCCCCCTCCAGGCATGTCAGTAGTTTATTCACCACCAAGTTCCACAGAAGGGGGGAAAGGACACCACCTTGTGGCGTACCCCTACTGACAGACCTCCTAGCGGATGAATCGCCCAGTTTCGAATTGATAATCCTGCTTGAGAGCAAAAGATTGATCAGTTCCCCAAGCGAGCCATTCACATTCAGTTCTGTCAGTGCATTTGCGATTGCAGATGTGTTTACGTTGTTGAAAGCGCCTTCTATGTCTAGGAAAGCAACCATAGTGTATTCCTTGTGGTAGAGGGAGTATTCAATAGTGCGTACCAAGGAGTGAAGGGCGGTTTCCACCGATTTACCCTTATTGTACGCGTGTTGGGCCGCAGACAGCAGTTGCGGGTTTATGTTCATACGAAGATGGATATCAATCAGACGCTCCAGTGTTTTGAGGAGGAAAGATGATAGACTGATAGGTCTGAGGTCTTTGGGATTAACATGGGAGTATTTGCCTACTTTGGGTATGAAAACCACTTTTACTTCTCTCCAAGCCTGAGGAATGTGGATCAGCTTTAAGCAACTTGTCAGAATCATCTCCAGAGTTGGAAGGATGATATCCGAAGTCATCTGAAGTTCGGCTGGTATTATGCCGTCAGGTACTGCAGACTTGAAGGGCTTGAAGCTTTGTAGCGCCCAAAGAAGCTTGTCCCTAGTTATCAGACTCTGACTCTGAGAATTTGTTACCTGTGAAAACATAGGTGACCTGTTTAGGTTGCTATGATCGGTAATATTAGAGCTACCTGGGAAATGTGTATCAAGTAGCAGATTGAGCGATTCCTCGCTAGATGTAGTCCACGAGCCATCTGCTTTCTTTAGGCAGCTGGGCATAGTTGGATTTGAAGCAAGGATTTTTCTTAGCCTTGATGCCTCCGAGGATTCTTCTATTTTGCCACAGAAGAGTCTCCACGATGATCTTTTGGCTCTCCTAAGTTCTTTTTTATATATTTTGAGGGAAGTCTTATAGGAGTCCCAGTCAGTGTTGGATCTTGAGCTTTTGGCGCGATTGAAAAGTCTCCTGCAATCATTTCTCAGTGGTCCTAATGCAGGTAACCACCAGTGAGGCTTCTTTTTCCCCCTGGGTAATATGAGGGGGCAGGAAGCAGCCATCGCTAGATTAAAAGCCCTGGTGAGCTTATTAACCTTGTCGTCAAGCTCGCTAGGATTGCAAGGGGGACTTAATAGTTCAGAGGTAATAAGTTCACGCATAATATCCCTGTATTTGGGCCAGTCTGTTTTCCGAGGGTTTCGGAATGCTGATTGGCGAGGGGTGTCCGCGTTGTCAAGATTGAAAGTGAGATATCGGTGGTCGGAGAAAGAATGGTCAGCCGAAACTTTCCAACTCGATATCGTTTTGAGGATGCTTACGGAGACAAGAGTAATGTCTAAGACTTCTTGCCGATTTTTAGTTATGAAGGTGGGTTCATTACCCGTGTTGCACACAATGAGGTTAGTTCTTAAAATATATTCATAAAGCGACTCACCCCTATTGTTAATATCGGTGCTGCCCCATGCAGTGTGATGCGCGTTGGCGTCGCATCCGACGATGAGTGCAGCTTTTCGCCTCTCTGCTTCCGCGATAAAGCTCTCCAGGTTACCACCAGGGAGAGGTCCCATGTTGTCGTGGGAAAGATACGCTGATGCCAACCAGTATATGCCACCAGCAGTCTCTAGTTTGACAGCCGTCGTATCTCCATCGCTGAAATTAGGGAGCAAATATGCATTAAGAGTACTCTTCACCAATATGCACGATCTAGGTTTACCTTTATCGGACACATATAGTGGGTAGTATCCAGGGGTCTTAAGTCCACGAACCAGGTTGTTGACAACCCAGGGCTCTTGGACCAAGACTAAGTCTTCTCCAGTTTTTGTTAACCGGAGAATAAGGGCGGCCGAAGCGTTAATGGAGTGTTGGAGGTTAATCTGTATGATCTGCAGCATTGTTGCTACAATCTTGCAGAGAAACCCCCACCACTGTGTTGTTGAGGTCCTCCAATTCAGAGGACGAGCTGAGAAGCTCATCCTCACTCAGAAGATCCTTGCTGGACATGTCTTCCAATACAGAGGACGAACTCAGGAGCTCGTCTTCCCTCAGAAGATCCTTGTCAGGAATTTCGTCCGTCTCCATGACCGACTGAGAGTCGATCACAGGGATTGAAGACGTGGTTGGTTCTGTAGAGGGCTCGGGAATGTCAACCTCTAAGGGGGGGAAGGCGACAGGTGCGCTAACACCCGACACAACAGTTTCCGAGGGATGATGAGGTCGCTTGAAGAGCAAGGGATTCCTGATTGATGACAATGACAGCACATCGGTAGGAACCCCTTTGTTCCTCCAGTTTAGCGACCTTCCAATCATGAGTCGGAAGGGATGGATTGCTGATTTTGATCAGATGGAGAATTCTTTCAGGGGATGAAGGGCTCACTGGGATCCAGGCACGCGATCTAGGTCGGCAGGGGATAACCTCTCTCGCAACCTCTCTCCCGCCATCGTGAATTATTGGCGGTGGTCCGGGGATGTCCTTATAAAAGTCGGCGAAGTTTTCGAGTAGGGTGAGCATGATGAGATCCCACCGTTCAAGTGAGATCCTGCCGTCGGCGTCACTGCGGTCGATGACTGCAACCACAATTCCTTTTTTGAGGACATCGCTGAAAGACTTGTGAGGTTTAACGATGGACGCGTTGGGAGGAATGCTGGTGTTGTGCATCCTCAGGCGCTTGGAGGCCGAAGCGACCTCCTCCACCGATCTCTGTCGCTTTGACGCAATGTCTCCGCTGGTCTTGTCGTCACCTGAAATGATGTTTTGTGCCCAGGCTAGTCTGCTGATCTGTGCAGGGGATCTATCTATCTCAGGGATAGCGCCGATGGAGCCAATTATACGATTGGCATTGCGTCTGTTTTTGTAATGCAACTTGGAGGGGTTGCGGTGAGGAGCTCCTCTACCGCAAGACGCGCCAGTGGAAGCCGGACCATGTTGCACAGTACCACTAACACTAGGAAGGTGTTTGTGTTTGGTAGCATCCGTGCGTATACTGCCAGTGGAAGGACCATGCATTTCCACAGTCTTGCCCCTGACAAGTGTAACAGGGGTGATACCAGGGGGCAGCTTAGGAGCACTGCCTGGGGGGGTGCTGCCAGCAGAGGTGGGACCATTATGCACAGTCCTGCTTCTGCTGGAAAGATTTTTGTTTTGCTCGCAAGTACTGACGGAGGACCCACGATTATCCACAGTTCCGCTATCAGCTGCCATATGAGCATATCCGGTAGACAGCTTCGTCGCCGTACTACCGTCCGGTTTTAAAGGGATACCGGCCTTAATATTTTGTTTTTGTTTTTTGTTCATTATTATGTTCCCACGAGTAGCGGAGAAAGGAAGGTCCGTCTGTACAGAGATCCGCATTGTACAGATAAGGCTAGCTGATGCGGAGGTCGCCAGGTATCCGGATACTCCGTTCGCGACTGAGCTATTTATTAAACTGGGCCCTCAGCCAGGCTGACTATCGGCACGGGTCGAGTGACACCTTAAGTCCAGCCCAGTGGATAAAGGAGGGGAGATTGAGAGGAAATGAGAGTGAGAGGAACAAGAAAGGAGAGTGAGAGGGAGCTAGGGGAGGGAAAGGATGGGGGTAGGGGGAGTGGGATCGGACGGAATGTCCTATGGGCAGTTCTTAGTTACCCTATTCTAAGGGTATATTAATTTTGACGGATAGTTTGTAACATACCTTAATATTGCCCGTAGACCCCTAAAAGTTACTATATTTATGATCAGCATCGATAGTAATGTCGATCTAGCCATGTCCGTCCGTCCGTCCGTCCGTCCGTCCGTCTGTAGCCAAAAATTAGGCCTTTAAACTGGACCTAGAGAACTGAAATTTTAACCATATATTCTCTAGGGTCCCGAAATAATCAAGTTTACGAATTTTTGAAATCCGCCCACAGACACGCCCACAAACTCAAAAAAACTAAATTTTGGAAAAAATCGAATTTTGAGCTAGAAAGCTGAAATTTTGTATATATGATCTATGACTCCTAAAACTGCTCAGGATAAAAAATTTTCAAAATCCGCCCACTGACACGCCCACAAATAAATAAAACAATTTTTTTATAACCTATTCTAAGGGTATATTAATTTTTGAAAATCCAAAGTTTGAGCTAGGGAGCTGAAATTTATAATATATACTCTCTATGGGCCCTTTATGCTCATGTGTAAATATTTTTAAAATCCGCCCACTGACACGCCCACAATTTTTTTTTTTTTTTTTTTTTGAAAATTCAAAGTTTGAGCTAGGGAGCTGAAATTTATAATATATACTCTCTAGGGGCCCTTTATTCTCATGTGTGTTTTTTTTTTTAAATCCGCCTACTGACACGCCCACAATTAAATAAAACAATTTTATTGAAACACCTAAGTTTGAGCTAGGGAGCGTTTTTTTTGATAAAATCCTTTAAATGTTATATAACAAAATATGTAGAGCGTTCTTAACAATTCAACCATACTTAGACTTTTGTCATGCCCACTTATGAGGGATAGGAATAAGAATAGGGTATCCAACAGTTCGCCCAAGCGGACTGTAGCCCGTCCCTATGTTAATTTTTGAAAATCCAAAGTTTCAGCTAGGGAGCTGAAATTTATAGTATATACTCTCTATGGGCCCTTTATGCTCATGTGTAAATATTTTCAAAATCCGCCCACTAACACGCCCACAATTAATTTTTTTTTTTTTTTGAAAATTCAAAGTTTGAGCTAGGGAGCTGAAATTTATAGTATATACTCTCTAGGGGCCCTTTATTCTCATGTGTTAATTTTTTTTAAATCCGCCTACTGACACGCCCACAATTAAATTAAACAATTTTATTGAAACACCCAAGTTTGAGCTAGAGAGCGTTTTTTTTTTTTTGGTAAAATCCTTTAAATGTTATATAACAAAATATGTAGAGCGTTCTTAACAATTCAACCATACTTAGACTTTTGTCACGCCCACTTATGAGGGATAGGAATAAGAATAGGGTATCCAACAGTTCGCCCAAGCGGACTGTAGCCCGTCCCTATGTTTTTCGTTATGTTTGCGCATCAGTTTGATCAACTTTGCAATAATGAACACTTGATGCAAAGCATCATGAGCATCATGATGCCAGTGATGCGTTACTGAATTTGCACTATTTAAAACCATGGTTTTACCCAGGTTTTAAAAAAAGTCGTAAAATTACAAAAAGTGGCAGTCGGCAAAAACTGACACACTAAGTTCCGTGTAAGGTCCTGTGTGAGACCACGTGTATATCAGTCCCTACTCACTGCACTAGTAACAGCTTTTTATGCAGCGTAGGATACTTTTGATGTTAGTGTTTTTTTTTTGTCATTAAAAAAGGAAATCCAAATCCCAGAGCATTCTGACATTTCAGAAATTTTCTTTTTAGTGTTGAGGTTGAAGAAAACAAGGTGTGATTCGTTTCTCTCCATTTATGGGTGGCGTATGTCATTGTTCCCCATATGGATTGAACCTGCACCGCACGGGTCACAAGCTAATACAGTTACCTCTACACCGTCGCCACCGATGTTAGTGTTGGTTAGATCATTGAGATCATTACCGAAGAAAGCTCCTTAATGGAATCATCGGCGGAGAGAAAGACCAGGCATGCACAGAGAAGGTAGAGAATAGGCTTCTTCTCTTCTTCGTTTAATCAGCTTCTGCAGGAATCATTTGAGTATACGCCAAGCCGTGTCGAGCGCTTACGTTTGAGACAGTGCCCAGTGATGACACAATAATTGAAGCACCAATGTACAATTTGTTAAGAGAGATCAAACAGATTTAGCTTAGCCCAATTTCGTTTTGTCGCTGGACAAGTTTTACTACTTGTCCACCTAAAGTTGACTTTTTCGGTGGTATCCAGCTTAAACATGAGTTTACATAATAGGGATCAGCCGTTGATCAGCCGTATAGTTATGTCCATTGAAATATAATAATATGAATGATGAACTGGGCGTGGGCGTGGGCGCAGAGGTTAGTGTGTTGGACTACTTATGGAAACGTTCTCATAATGAACATCTTTTTTACATGGTAGGGAAGTTACCCCGACGGCGCAAGCCCCAATCTGGAGGATGCCATTTGTCCTGCCCATAATCGAAGCCTCAATTCCCCTAAGTCGCGCTGAAATAAGTACATGGCCCCTCAAGTAACAAGAATATGCTCCAAGAATAGATAATTACCCATTCAAAACGAGCACAAGAACTGATCTAGGTCAACTAATTTATATTCTATTTTAAAACCGAAAACGATAATTGACTACCTTCTAACCGTGCACGTTCCCCAAAAAAGCGCGACTTCTTCCGTGCGAATTGTACATCAAAACAATAAGCCTATTCGATATTCTCTAACTCGAAACACTAGTAACGGCTACCTAAATATACTACTACACAATAGTAGACGGCAGACTTCTTGCATTTTATGTTCTCTCGCGCGCTCTCCGCCATTCGAGTACACTTGCTGAAAATAAAAACAAATTAATTAAAAAAAAAACTCAAAAATTCAAAACGAATGTACACAAATACTGTGCATTGCCAGCCGACCAGCCATCCGCCAGTCAGCCATAGCTGTCGCTTATTTTTACTTTTTTTTTTTAATTCGCTCTCTAAAGTTAGCTTGCGCGCTGGGATACTCTTGTCTGGTTGTAGATACTTTGAGACAGTAGACTCGTACCAACTCAAACGCGAGTGCAAAGGGAAGATGATCGTGGAAAGAATCTTACCACTTCTTTTCAAATTAATCAAAAGGGACATTGGAAACTAAATTATTTTTCCCATCAATGATCCCCCAGCCGAAATAAGTGAAATAAAACGTTTTTTTTTGTAAATGATTTGCTTAAGTATTTTGCTGGCGTAGGCGACCAGTCAGTGCTCACTGATCCTATATATATTTTATTGAAAACGCCAAGACGCGCGCGCAATTAGTATTCTCTAGCGGTAGTAATTCGCGATCGATACGCGTACACGATTCGTACACACAAAAAAAAACTCGGTCTAGGTGTAAGAAGAATTGAAAATAACTTTAAACTAGAATGAAGCAAACAAATTCCTCAAACTACATTGAGAAACATTTAAAAAAGAACATCTGATCATAGACACATTGTGAAACGGTGGCATAAATCGAAACCCTTGTGAACGGGTTTTTTTCCTTCTAATATTTTGTAATTTCGAAAACGCTTTCGCTTAAAAAACTCAAAAGTTGTCGTGCGTCAAGTTAACAGTGGGAGTAGCTGCACGCCAGGGAAACTCTGACGTTTTCTGCCGAAAACTCATAAATAAAAAAACAATCCACTAAAAATAAAAACAGTGTTTTTTTTACAAAAAAAAATTTCAGACCCACCAAATAAATTTCAAAACTTTGATATAAATAACCGAGTGAATAATCGAGAGGGGAGGAAGTGTGTGTATATTGCCAGTAACCCCCAAGCATGTTAACATGTCGATGGTGAGTTTTTATTCAAAAATTGGTTAAGTAAATTGCAAATTATGCAGTTGACCTATTTATACATGTTTATTTTATTGTTTTACTACAAATTCGAGTATCTCATAATTCCTTTATAACTGGAAAATTGGTTATTTTTTTTCGCCGGAAACACTAATTTATTGAAGCGGGGGTGAACAAAATATGAAGCCATAATCATTATATTTGTGGCAGATATGATGACTGCAACTAAACAGTGCCATCATAATATAGAGGTGAGGGATTTTCATCTATTCATAAAAAAACTATTGTGAGTGGCGACCTCACTTCTGCTTTTGATAAAAGAGCACCTATCCTTTTTTACTAACTGGTGTTAGACGTGTAAAAAAAGTCAAACTTGTGAACATTTTAAGAAAATTGTCTAAATGAGGTTTTATCAAAAAAGGAAACCAACAAATACAACGTACTGGACCCATTTGTGTAAAAAACGTCAATACATACGAGTATTTGAGAATAATTTCTGGTGAGCTGTCTTGGATAAAGTGATAAATCGTGATTAGTTAAACAAAGTCAAACCTTCAGCTTGTTTGTGTATTAGCAGAGCACTTTGTCCTACTACCGCCGCATCGATGGACATTCTATTTCATCATGACAGGTGACACCCTCGCCGTTTTTAGCAGACAAACGACTTACGAGTATGTCGTTTTCCATTGGTAATCCGGAACTCTTCCGGACTCTTCTGAAAGTGGTCCATTGGCATTGGAATGACAGTTCTTATTCTAAAAAGAAGAGAAATTTGGCTCTGGATTGTAAATTAGAATCAAAACCAG
This sequence comes from Portevinia maculata, assembly GCA_949715645.1. Taxonomy (NCBI): domain Eukaryota; kingdom Metazoa; phylum Arthropoda; class Insecta; order Diptera; family Syrphidae; genus Portevinia; species Portevinia maculata. The sequence continues at coordinate 288,751,765 of OX454525.1, read as the reverse complement.
GAGCGCTTTGGTAATTTTGACGTCTGAAAATAATCAACAAGTTCAATAAAACAAACAAATAAATAATTTTACTATGGATATTCCCATCGCTTATATTAATTGGCTATCATCCCCTTTGTTACCTTAACCGTCATCATCATCTGGTTGTTTCTGAACCCTAAAGGAATTCGGAAAAAACAAACGCAGCAGAATTTCCTTGATGATGACCTGGAATATTCAGAATTCAGATGAAGAGGTACATATCTGTGTTTGAAATACTCAAAAATACAACTACACATAAAATTAAAACTGAAATAAGATGTGTTTGCTTCTTTCATTGGCTTCCCGGATCGGGGTGTTCTTCCGGATTACGAATGGAAAACGACGTTAAAGCAACCTCATAGTGGATGGGTAATGGTGCTTTTCTAGATACATACAGGATCCTTCCAGAAAACATACACTACATCATACCTCAGTTACGATTTGACAATAACTCCCGAGTAGGGTAAACTACCACATGAAATCTACATAGTTAACGAAGCGTAGTTTCTAGGTAACTACATTCCATCATTAGGCGTTTTTCTTTTTTAGCCCCGAGCGGGGAACAGAACGGGGCCCGAGGGATCAGAGCTCGCTCCGAGCTGAACGTAACCTGAGCGCTCCGAGCTAATTAAGAAACAGAATTGAGCACTGAACTGTCATTAGAAAATTTTTTTTTATTAATTTTCAAAATAGTCAGGTTTGCTTCTGAAATTGGTGTTTGTCAAGGATTGTTCCATTTAAATTATAATTTCTAGTAAATAAACTATGGAGAAAGCACAAATAATGAATGAAGTCAGCCGCGCTCAGCTTTTCGCTCGATGTGCTCGGTAATTTTCAATCGAGCTCATTGAGCGAGCCCTGAGCTAGCTCAGAGATAAAAAAGAAATACAAATTTTGTGCTCAGAGCGCGCCGAGTTAAAAAAGTAACACAGTTCTTTTTTTGACAGCTCAGTGCCCCGCTCGGAGCTAAAAAAGAAAAACGCCTATTAACGCCATTTAAACACGTCTACTACTTGTCTACTAAATTGATTGTCCCGTCAATGTCAGTGACGCTGCGATGTCAAATTGACAGCTGGAAAACTACACATGACGTTGCCAACTACCTACGTCTACTACATTTAACTATTTGTTAGTGACGTTGTGATGCCAAATTGACAGCTGAAAAACTACACATAACGTTGTTAACTACGTCTACTACATTTAACTATTTAGCTACAGTTTTCTACCTTAGCTACACGAATATGTAGCTCACTTGATTAATGTATTTACTAAAAAAATGGCATTTCAGCCATCTCTGTCCACCATTTCATTCAGGTCATTCTTGCAGAGAGGTACATATTGTCGATGTTCTCAAGCAGTCTAACTCTTAGTCGCTCCTTCCAACTTCGCTTTCACTGTATCCGGGTGGAAATTTCTATGAGGCTTAGTTACTTTTTACTTAACAGGCTCCCGACCCGTCGAGAGTCTCAGCCTGACACACTGCGATTTCCATCCCGGGCACGCTGCTTTCAGTTGTCCAGACCAACGACCTGGCATCCGCAATGGATTGTTAATTTTATCGGAGGATCGGTCTTTCTTGTTGTCTCAAATCTGTGGGGTGGGGATCGAAGATCCTTTTCGCTGGAGCATTAGTTTCCATTCACTGGATGTGGCTGTACATATATATAAATTATGTACAAGAGTTTTCGGGATAGAAGTTATGAACTCATTTGTTTTGCAAAACGGAAGTAGCCACGGTTTTTACGGTAATTCTTCGTTAGAGTGCCATTCTTGAAGTTGATGTTCACTGCAAGGTGAAATCCTGAACTTACTCAAAGTTGCTTATATTAACAGTTTTGTCCTTGTCGGTGTACAGATGTTTGTTTGTTTATTGAAAGCATGTACTTCCTCCGTTGACCTCCGTTGAGGTGGCATTTAGTACCCTTATCACCGTGGCCATACTGGGCCTATTGTCATCCTTTCCTGGCTAGCTCGTCTGCTTTTTCATTACCCTCAAAACCTTTTCCCGGATCCCGCATTCGGCCAGCGCCACGTAAGCTCCGGGTCTATTACTGATTTGCCAGGTCAACAATTCGGAAACCACTGTGGGACGTACACCTCGAAAGTTCTTCAAAGACATAGGATCGCCTTTCTTGTAGACGAGGCACAAGCAGCTGATAGTCCAGTCATCGGCAAGTCTTTCTCAACCCAGACTGGGTGATTATTTTGTGCATGAGTTTCACTGGTAATTTATCAGGCAATCACAAAGGGCGGCCTTTTTATTACTTAGCTTTTTTATACACTAAGCTGCCAAGCTCTTCCTTGCTGGGCGGTGGAACCGGTTATTCACTTACTGGACGTTCGCTTGCCCTATTAATCGATCTATGCCGCAATAACACTGTTGAATTTGAGCACTCTCAAAAGAGGGCATATTAACGCTACAAAGAGTGCCATCACTAGACACTGTCATATAGGTAAGTATGCAAATTGGCTTGGCGTATATATACTCAAACGATTTTTGTACAAGCTCCAGGGACGAGAAAATAAGAGATCTCGCACGTTATTGTGCGAACATAGGCAAGTTATGTACTTTAGGACCATTAGGGACCATTTAGGACCTCTACGGAGCAATAGTCAAGTTGTGTTCACCTTTTGTCACATACGAACCAAGTGATCCCATTTGCACATTTCGAATATACGTATACATTTAAAATTCAGTTTTGTGTATTTTAAAACATTGGCAGTATGGGCAATAACAGCACTAATGCTTTAAACAGCGTGCAGCAATACACGTGCAGTAAGATGATTTTGTATGTAAAATGACTGCATGCCAATTAAAGCTGCAACCTGCAAGTTGTCTCTATTCCTAATTTTACTGCGCTTCCGGTAGTAGAACAGCACAATTCGTAACATTTTTCCGGTTGACGGTTCGTGCTGTGAAATTCTCTGACATTACGTAATATTTTAGTCTGTTTGGTTGTTCAGTGACATTTAGGTCCGGCAAAAAGTATACTGAACGATGGCGTTTCTTACTATGTGTTTCATCTGCGCTACTGCATGCATAACTGCTTGCGCCTTCGGTGCACATCTGTTTCATGCATAAAGTTTCTTTCCTCTTGATCCTTCCATATTGTAAGCTTGCGCCAAATTATCTATACAGAATTGTTTTTTCCTTAATACTGAACTATAAAAAAATGCTCCGTTCCCCTTACCGACCACACAGTACTGCAGTCATTCCCTATTGCTTGTAGAGATTTTGATAGGGTAATTTAAAAGCTGTTTTTTTTTATCTTCTAAATGATTTCGATGCTACTCGTATGTTCCACTCTGTTCATGCTACTTGTTATTTAGAGGAGGACAAATTTGCGTATTATTTGGGATGTGAGAACGCTCGGATTTATTAGTATTAATGTAGAGTGTTCAAGAAAATTGACGCAGCGATTATGCTGATGAGTGGGAGACGCATTCAGCTGATTCACCGGAGATGAAGAGAGTGCACTTGGGGTTTGCTTTAAAATTCGCACGTTCTGAAGAATCAATGATCCATTTAATGTGAATTAAGTTCATTATTTACAAGGAAATCAATTTGAGGCATTGGAATTGCCTCTGATTCATGACATATGGTGTATTTGACCTTTGGCAGCTTTTGAAATGAGTCTAACCATTGACTCATATTGTATATTTATAGAACTTTAGTTGGGAGAATTATTTGATAATTTTTTGTCCACCAATAACAACGAGATCAAAATTGGTGGTTACAATCGAAATTTTTAACCAATAACCAGTTACAAGGAGAAAAGGTCTTCAGTGTTTTCTTTAGGGACGAAGTAATGCTTTTTACATTGTCTTACCCTATTGGGAGCTCAAGTGTAGGGATATTGCTCAGTTACACCTTTGGAACGCGCCCATTGTTCCAAATTCAATTTACAAGTCAACTACTAGTGACTACTATTTTACCTTTTCTCATTGATCAAATAGCTCACGTGACCATCGTTTGGCAAGTGATAGACATTAAATTAGTAGTGAACTGGTAGTTGACTTGCAAATTGAATGCGCCAAATGTCTTTGATACTGCGCCCCTTGACACGGCTGCCCCATTATATGGTTTATATGTAGACAGGAATTATTCCCCTCTGCCGTTTGATTATAGGCGTGTTCCCTTACTAACTTCAAGTAAATTCTCAAATTTTGGGGAGTGGGGATAAATTCTCACAGAGATTGAAGAAGTTATAAAAAAGTTAGGGAACGCTTTGTAGTAGGATGAGTAACCAAACAAAGTGACAGCAGAAATGATAATTCAGTATCATTACTAATTGTTCTTTCAAGTAAATCAGAAGAAAGTCAAAGGAAAATAATATGAAAGAAAAAAAGACAAACTGAAATATCAACTGTCATATAAAGACTGTCGAGAGGTGTTTTGCAACCTGCTCAAAGAAATTCGTATTTTTTTCAGTCGAGGGGAAGTGATTTGCAAAGTGATCATAGGAAACGCAATTGCCCAGCAACACCGCCTCCTGACAGAAATTTGCATGGCGAGGGGGACGAACAGAACAAAACAAACAAAAGTGTATGCGAGAATCAAATGGTATAATCTGGACAAAGAGAAAGGCGAAGCATTTATTGCAAATAGGCAAACTTATCTCCATCACATCATCAATAAAGTAGAGGATGCAGAGTCCAGAGCACAGGATATGTGGAATTCCCTACAACGACCTTGCTTGGATAGAGCCAAATCACTGCTAGGGGAAGGGACTTCAAAAGGACACTATCAACATCGCAAAGAAACTTGGTGGTGGACAGATGAAGCTAAAGCAGAGATAAGTGACATGAAAGCGGGATTCAAAGCTGGTCAAAGTGATCCACTAATAATGGGGCTCGGGAAGAGAAACTGTGCTCAAATTCAAGCAAAGTGTGTGGAGGACCTGTATCAGGAGTAAGAAGAAATTTCTTCTTTGCCCGCTGATAGAAACCAGGCTGTCCACGAACTCCGACAAACCAGCTTGAACAGGGGCACAACCATTTTCAAAATTGCCACTCAGAGAAGGAGGAATGCCTAGGAAATCCGCTCACCGTTCACCTTTCGCCGTTCCTAAGAATGAGGACATAACTGTCGAAGAAGTTAGAAAGGTCGGGTCCAAAGGTCTCATGATTCTCATCTCCAAACTGATGAGAGGCGATCCAATGAATAACCAGCGAGGGAAAGTTTTCTTCTTCCTTTGTACAAAGGAAAAGGCGATGTGCGAGACTGTGACAATTATCGTTCAATCAAGCTGATGTCCCACACCATAAAGATCGTTGAGCGGGTATTAGATAGCCGAATGGGGAAAATAATACGTCTATTTGAAGACTAGTGCGGGTTTGTCGCATGGTTAATCAACCATTGATGCAATCCAAAGTATAAGGATCATGATGGAAAAACATCGCGATTCCTTAAAGGATTTGCATATGGTGTTGGTTGATTTTGAAAAGGCCTTTGATAGACAGCCAAGTGATCTGTTATGGGTGGCGCTAAGACAGCCAGGAGTTCCAGAAACCTACGTACAGATGATCATGGACATGTATGAGGGAGTAAGGACAAGAGTAAGATGCCCCGTTGGCGTCACCGTGCAGTTCGCAATCAAAGTCGGCGTACGATATTTTTTACAATCCTTGATTATCTGCTTGAAGGAAAAGTGACGGACCCCAAAGTGCATCAGTTATTCTTTGCTGACGATGGAGCTATCATAAGCGAGTATCAAGCATCCCTGCAACTAGCACTTGATGTATTTGTGGAAGTTTTGGAAGGGAATGGGTATCGTTTTAGTTCGAAGAAAACAGAATACTTGTTATGCCCGTTCTCTGATCCACTCCGATCTATTCCAGACATTTATATGAATGGAGGAGTGATTCCCAAGTACGAAAAGTTCAAATATCTGGAATCTATGATCAAAAGAGAAGCAAGCAGTGATGACGACATTAAGCATCGCAATAGCGTAGGGTGGATGAAGTGGCGGGGAAACTCAGCCATCTTCTGTGATCGAAAAATGCCCCCTTAGCTGAAAGGAAAGATCTACACCGCTGTTGTGCGTCCGACGCTCGCATACGGTTCACAGTGTTGGGCAACGTACAAAAGTATGAGGGCAAGTTAACGGCAGCTGAGATGAAGATGCTTTGTTTGACAGCAGGAGTAACAAAGATTGATCGAATAAGAAGTTCCAAGTTCCGAAGAAGCCTTCAAGTCAAAGAACCTATCTGGAAAAAAATGAAGCGTGATCGGAGCAGATGGTACAGTAATTTTTAAAAAAGAGATCCTACGAACCTTGTCAAAAAGGTAATATCAATCAACGTTCTAATACAAACGCGAAAGAGAGGCAGCCTAAAAGCTCCTGGATCACACAAATGCAGCAACACCAGCATTGGCCTCAGCGAAGAAGTGATCGGGAAAATCGGGAGGGTAATGATTCCTTTAATCCTGATCATAGGCTCACCGCCATAAAAAGAAGAAGAAGAAGGGGAACTGATTTCCTCTCTCGTTGCCTCTCTCTTTTACGAAATTTGTGTGATAGTAAACAACCTTAAAGGGGCCCTTACACGGTCAATCGAATGACATCAATCACTAGCATGTGTTTGTGAAAATGTATGTGTATGAGTCACACACATTTGGTGAAGTCTGATTGACGAAAATCAAAGCAAGTTTGATTTTGCATGATGAACGTCATGCTGATTGATATGTGTAAGGGTTGGATTGACGTAATTACTTCATTGTGTCTCGTGTCACGGAAGCGAAAACATGTCTGGCGCCAGCGGAAAATTGAAGGACTATGAAGACCGAGCATTTGTATCGGAATTAATTGAAACCTATCGGTCATTACCAAGTTTATGGGATGTCAAAGGAAAAGATTATTGCGACCGAAACAAAAAAATTCAACATTATGAGGTTTTACTGCAAAAGTATAAAGAAAAGTATCCTGATGCACAAAAAGCGGATGTCACCAGAAAAATAAATACGTTGAAAACGAATTTTCGGCGCGAGCTAAAACGTTTAAATGAATTAAACAAAAGGTAGGTATTTTAATGAAATTAGTTTCATTCAAGACAGCGAATATCCGTGTGCGTCTCGCAGTACAATTCAAGAATATATTGCAAGAGTAATATATGCAATACAATCGTTCGTTTCACTCATCACACATCCGTACACCACGAAAACTCACAAAAAATAAAAATTTGACGTCAATCGATTGAACTGTGTAAGGGGTAGCGTCAATCCACACATACACGATGCATGATGTCGACCGATTGACCGTGTAAGGGCCCCTTAAGCATTTGTTAGTAACTTTGAGTAGCTTAAAGTAACTTGAAAAAGTAAGAGAACATGTCTTATGCTTTTAAAATTATGGGATAACAGTAAGCTCATCCATAATTTTAAAGAAACTTTCTAAATATTTTTAAAAAAAGCAAGTCAACTGAAAAAATTAAACATCATACTTGAAATTGCCTAAATAGCATACATTACCAACCTGATCTTCCAATGGAATGTAATCCCTGCAACTTTAGAGAAAGAGAAGGTGAGTTACTCGTACAATGTTTGTTCTTTAGGCAAACTGGGGATGGATGATAAATTGTGCATTTTAAATGAAAACCGTGGTTGGGATGTCTGTAACTTGGAGTTGTAGGATTTAAAATTGAATTAACACGCACACAAGTTGATCAAATGAGCTAATGGTTTTATATGTTTGATAGATAATTTTATGACATGAATGATGAAAAATTATTTCGAGCAAATGAACACCACGGGAGCGTTTCAAGAACCGCACCCTGCGGCTTCAATTTCCGACTTTCCGAGCGTTAAGGCCGTGTCTCAAGAATTGTGTGCTCGATGTTAGCTCCCAAGGCTGGGATTGTTGTAAGAACGGGACCGAAAATCACTGGAAGAATTTTGCATTCGAAACGACCAAGAAGATCTTCATCCGCCTAACGCGTTAACGTCCACGCTTCTGCGCGATATAGCAGGACTGGGATGATGAGGGTCTTATACAAAGTCTCCTTAGTGTTTCTTGACAAGGCCTTACTAGTCAATTGCCTTCTTAGGCCAAAGAAACAGCGGTTGGCAAGTTTAATGCTTCGTTTGATTTATGTGATGTCGTTTTCATAATTTAAAGCTAATCCAAGGCAGACTAAGTCCCTAACTACCTCAAAGTTGTAGCTGTCTATCGTGACGATCTGTCCGATTCGTCGATGTTGTGTGTCCCTTCTTGTTGACATATACTTGGTTTTGTCCTCATTCACCACTAAACCCATTTTTGCTGCTGCTACGCTAATACTTGCAAACGCACCAGTGACAGCTCGCTGTGTTCTACCAATGATGTCAATGTCGTCATGCAAGTAGTTGCACAGATTTTTGGACAATTGTGCCGCTGGTGCTGGCTTAAGGGTTTCGCACAATTTTCTCAAGTATGATGTTGAAGAAGTTTTTTACGCTTGAGTAAAAAAACACACCTAATGTAGGTACCTATGTTTTGGCCTCTGGGTTAGATTGTGAATGCTAATCTAAGTTTTCAGCCCCTAAACAATGCAAATCTTAGGCTGATTTCGCTTGTACGATTTCCAATGTTATGAAAACATGTTTTGCGAAAACTTGATTAGCTGTACCTGCAGTTTTTAATTCATTTCACTGCTGTTGATGCATAAGTGATGACTCCAAATTGAAACCATCCCACTATGATTGAAAGGAACATTTTTACCCCACGGACAGTCTATATTACAGACTAGCTTCTCTGGACATTTTTATACATACAGTACAAACTCGATGTACGCAACTAATAGAAATTAAGGCAGTTGCAATAATCGAGGTTGTTGCACTTATCGGGTTATTTTCTATGTTTCTGTAGAGATAACGACATGCATATACTTGGAAGCGCAAAGTCATACCCCTATCTAAAATTTTAGATATCAATAAACATAATCCAGAAGCAGAACCAACGTTTTTTATGGATAAAAAAAAAATACAACCGGGTGACATCTTTGTGCCACCTTGTATTTACAAAGAAATTGTTCCAGGTCCAAATAAAACTGCATACCTGTGAAATAACGCATAAGTAACGAACTAAAAGGAGAACACGCAAATAAAAAACAGATGAATTAACGCAAGCAGTTGCACTAATCGAGGCAAATGTGTTGAAAAGTTGCACTTTTAGAGTCAAAAAGTCTGACGACTTTAGTGTTGCGTCAATCGAATTCGTACTGTATGTGGTTGGTGCAAACTTGAATGACGTGGAGCTCGGCTTAAAATACGCTATGGGCTTCTCCATTAGGTGTTCTGATGCTGGTATTTGGTTCACAAGTGCCGGCTCCAACACTCGATTATATTTTAAAATCAACGACTTTAGTGTCGCGAAAATCGAGGAGTTGCGCGAATCGAGGGTTGCGTTAACCGAGTTCGTACTGTACGTACATTCGTTTTCATTCAGCCTTACCTCTACCAACTTCTAAATCGCAATCAACTTCGACTTTACACAAGGGCAAATAGCTACCTAGCCTTTTCGTTTTCATATTTTTTTTAAACATTTCCCAACAAATATACAAAGAAATTTCGTTCAACTCTTGTCTGTTGAAAAAAATAGCACAAATGTAAGCACTGGCTAAATACAAAAACTTCGAAATTTTTTTATTAATCTGTTCCGCACACGATGGGGTAGATGAAGTTAAAGCCCTCTGATTCAATTTCCCTTACAAACGTGTTTCCGTGTAACGTGTAAGGTACCTATCTCACACTTACTCAGCATGTTTGAGTTCACCACTCTGGTTATTTTTCCTTTAAGGAGAAGTTTCATATTATTTCTGAGAACATTCTCACTCCTTTTGAGTATACTATAAAGCTCGATTTTCAAAAGTGTTTTTGAACTGTTTTTCCAGGAACTCGAGCAAAACAAAATCATAACAAAGCAACACTGAACTGAAATATAAAGGGAACGAGACAATAAAAAAAACTGTTATTGGCTATGTGAACGTATAGATACATTCGCAATCAATACAGATTCAAATTTTTGATATAATATACGTATGCGTATACCTACCTACATACCTATGCATAAACTCGTTAAAGAATGTTTTGATGGCAGAATACTCGTATTCTAAATACGATTGCGGAATAATGATTAAATTCCCAAAAGCGGTAAATGAAATGCTCGTGCGAATTCCAATTGCAAGTCGTGACGTCAAAATAAAATAAAATTATGTATAGGGAAAAACCGTAGTGGCGCATGTTTGGTTCATTTTTTCACTGAGAATTGGGGGTAAAGTTTCTTAATAAATTGGTTAATCTATGTTATAATTATTCATAGGTAGTGAGTGTTTATACCCTATTCTAAGGGTGTATTAATTTTGACGCATAGTTTGTAACATACCTTAATATTGCCCGTAGACCCCTAAAAGTTACTATATTTATGATCAGCATCGATAGTAATGTCGATCTAGCCATGTCCGTCCGTCCGTCAGCAAAAATTAGGCCTTTAAACTGGGCCTAGAGAGCTGAAATTTTGACCATATACTCTCTAGGGTCCCGAAATAATCAAGTTTACGAATTTTTGAAATCCGCCCACAGACACGCCCACAAACTCAAAAAAACAAAATTTTGCGAAAAATCGTATTTTGAGCTAGAAAGCTGAAATTTTTTATATATGATCTATGACTCCTAAAACTACTCGGGATAAAAATTTTTCAAAATCCGCATACTGACACGCCCACAAATATATAAAACAATTTTTTTAAAAATCCAAAGTTTGAGCTAGGGAGCTGAAATTTATAATATATACTCTCTATGGGCCCTTTATGCTCATGTGTAAATATTTTCAAAATCCGCTAACTGACACGCCCACAATTATTTTTTTTTTTTTTTAAATTCAAAGTTTAAGCTAGGGAGCTGAAATTTATAATATATACTTTCTAGGGGCCCTTTATTCTCATGTGTTAATTTTTTTAAATCGGCCTACTGACACGCCCACAATTAAATAAAACAATTTTATTGAAACACCCAAGTTTGAGCTAGGGAGCGTTTTTTTTTTGATAAAATCCTTTCAATGTTATATAACAAAATATGTAGAGCGTTCTTAACAATTCAACCATACTTAGACTTTTGTCACGCCCACTTATGAGGGATAGGAATAAGAATAGGGTATCCAACAGTTCGCCCAAGCGGACTGTAGCCCGTCCCTATGTTTTTCTTTATTTTGCCGGGTATGGAATAGAAAAGACAGAATTTTCCGATTTTTTATCCGGACGGAACTGAACAAAAACAATCACCCGTATCGCGGGATCCGTCGGGGGGAACGATCCGCTAATAGTAAACAATTTGCATCGTGCAATCCGCGGATGTGAACCATCCACATGTCGGTAACGTGAATGAGATTCACTGTATCGTGGAAAACGAACGGATCGAATATCCATATGCATTTTTCATCCGCAGTTTTCTCATTGCGGATCTGGTTGTTATTTTGTGAATTGCTGCAGCGGCAGCACACTTCATTGACGCGAGTCGTAAAAAATGTTGGTAATACTTTTTTTTGTATTTGTTTTCTTATTTGTATGTTCTTTCTTTATCTTAAAGAAAAAAACTACGAATAGAGAGCAGTTTAAGGCATTAGTATGTGCAATGAAGGATAATCCTGACATTGCTAAAAATAACTCCAAAAGACCGCCAGAGGATATACCTACGGGAATTTTGGAGGAATCTCCAAATTAAATTAAACACTTTAGGTCCTCCATATAAGGAGGTTATCGAATGGAAGAAGGCAATTGCCACAGAATTTTCTTTTCATCATCTATTACACAAAATGTATTGTTTCAGGTGTGGAGCGACCATAAATCCCACCTGAAAAAAAACTGGCCTCAAATCGAAAAGAATTGGAGGCTACAGGTGGTGGACCAAATGTAACTTTACCTTTCACTCTCGAGGAGGAAGAGGTTATAACTGTGGTTCAACTGACTGAGTCAGCTGAAGGAGTAGAAGGGGCAAGGAGTTTGGGTATATGAAATCTAACGTTGCTTCTGGTAGTTCCATAACATTGTCTGCTCTTGCCCTTAACTGAGAACGCCTTTTTCTGTCTAAAGACGATCTCTCATTAAAAAACAATGCAACGCTATCCATTTTCACACAAAACTTATTTTCTTTTCACTGAATTTAATTTTTACAAAACACATGTGTTTGATATGAGCTGTCACAATTGAACTTCCTAATCTCCAATAGTGGTCGGCAAGGGAGAGTAGCAGACGGATCCCACTATAGCATTTTTCTGTTCACGTGAATCGAATAAGTGAAGTGAATCTCAGATCCGACGGATTCCACGATAAGGGTGAATGACTTTTTTGTGTCAATTTCATCCAAATATGTGTAGTTCTTTATTTCACATGATTATGTATACAATCTTTTATCGCACCTGTAATAAATGCCGCAATTTTTTCTTTTAATCATACCTGATCCTTTCCGTCGTATCGTATCGTAGACAGACTGAAGTTCTAGAGTTGCACCTGCGGTGTACAGTGTACGCACGTTCCAGGTGCATACTCACAGATCGTAGTTCATTATCCGAGGCTTCATGGGTCTCTTTCATAAGAGTTTATGTTTGACATGGTCGGGTAGTTACCCCGAAGGCAAATCCCCCAACCTATAGCGCCAGTTCAATTTTTGTTACCCCTAACACGAGGAGCCGGGTTTTCCGGGTCAGTAGCCCACTTCGGGGATATGAGCGCTGCCGTTGGCTCATTAGGGCTCATCCGCTACCAACTCTTTTCCAATACCCTAGCTCAGTATTAAAGATCCCTACTGACTCGAACTGGTAGACGCCACCGTTGATCTCATCTAGGAAATTCGTCCGCTGCCTTCTGATCTGGAAGTGTTTCAGTGAGAAAAAACTCCTCCCCATTCTCTCGTCCGCTGCGACCAACGAACCCAATCTCCAGTCGAAGTACTGGGCACCCAGCAGCCACCAACGTGGAGGTGTAGAGAAGGAGTTGGTAGTGAGAGGCTATCGTGAGAACGCCTGTGCTCTCATACATTCTCGTATATTCGCATCTCATTTAAAATCTTGAAACTCTCAAAATTGTAAAAAGAGGCAGGCCTATAAACTTCAAGTTCGCATAAATGCAATAACATCAGAATTTGATTGGCCTCAGCATAAAAGTGATCCGAAATCGAGAGGACTGCCGATGTTAATTGAGGTGAAACCGGCGAACCCCACAAGAGGTAATAAGGCAGTGAAGTGGGATGGCTATGGTCCCCTTTATTCTGGTCATAACTTCTCTGTTAAGGAAGAAATTCTTTTCAAAACATGATCGCTATATATCCTTCTTAAATCTCTAAAAGGTTTTCCCGGATAAGTGAATGGCCTTAAGTGTCGTACAAAAAAAAAAAAAACACCTGTCCTTAAACGAATGACACTCAGCATATATTGTTTGCAATAACAGAAATCTAGAGATTTTCTCCTACTTATTCCAAAAGGGCGAATTTGAAAAACTTTTCATGACAATAATGCTCTGGATGTTAAATAACATTTTCGGAAGATATGGGGCCGTGAAAGAACGTATTTAGGTGTCACTGCACGGGATTACAACATCAAACTCTCGCTATGAGTCCTTAACTCACCTTTTACAGTAAGATCTTAGCCCAATATGTGTACTGGTGCCAATAAGTTGTCTGAAAATGAATTGGCAGCAGCCCGTAATACTGTGATAAATAACACTATGTTCCCAAGACTGCGCATCCACAAAGCAACTTGACGCTCCCCAGATGCTCGAACCACCATTCAAATCGACCATGTGCTAATCGATGCGGGGCACGCACCCAAAATCTTAAACGTGCACACAAGGGGCAAACGTCGACTCTGAGAATTTTCTTGTTGCGGCTAAATTCAGAGCTGGACTGTCCAACGAGAAAAAGCTGTGAACCGCCCAGAAAAAGAAATTCGACCTTGGGGTTGAACGCCTTAGAACGACTGTAGTGCCAGAGTCTACAGAGGGCGCCTGATCGAGAAATTTCCGCTGTGCTCTCACCAGCCACAAACGCCAACAATCTTGGAACCGGTATCGCGGCATCAACAAAGAGGTAGCTGAGAGTACTGTATAGGTTACCATTACCAGCCACTCCACAGAAAGAGCACGTGGTATGATGATGAGTGCGCTCACCGAACATGTACATGTAAAAGAGTATCGGGTCAGGAGAAGGGAGAAGAAGAAGACATTATGTTTTGTTAGGGCGCATGCACCAAATCATTAACCGTGTATGGGTGGTAAAAAGCCTGCCTGAAGACTGAACTATCAGCTCCATATGCCACATTTGCAAGCTAGGTGATCCTATGTCTTGGAAGAACTATCGAGGCGTATCCCTGCTAAATGTCGCTTATAAGATCCTATCCAACGTACTGTGGGAACGTCTGAAGCAGCTCTGCAACACACTAAAGTTGTCAACACGGAAGGTACTATCTTCAAAAGATCCGTCTAACTACGGGGATACGCGGACGATATCGACATAACCGGCTGATCTTAGCGACAAATCGAAGTATGTACTTGCTTTCAATAAACAAACAAAATTCTGTCAACCTCCAAGGACACAACTATACTGTTGATAGCAGCTACTTCGGGGAAGTAAGGGAGTTCACCTACATCGGAGTAAACACCAACTCCACAAATGACACCTTATTGAAGATCCGACGAAGACGTACCCTAGCAAACCGTTGTTACTTCGGTTTAGGAAAGCAAATGGATTCAAAACTCCTAACTCGGAAGACCAAGTGTAAGCTCTACAAAACACTGGGTTATTTCGAAAGAAAAATACTCCTTCGGATATTTGGTCCTGTGTGCGAGGAGGGCGAATGGAGGAGAAAATATTTTCCGCGAACTCTATGAGCTGTACCAAGATGTGGTTGTGGTCCAAAAAGCTCTACATTGGCTCGGCCACATCGATCGAATGGACAATAATGCTCCAGCGGAGAGAATCTTCGACTCCCAGCCCCTAGGTTCTATACGACCGAACCGTATTAAGGACCAAGCCATCGCTGATGCCAGAGCGCTTGGTATGGACAACTGGAAGCAGCGTGCCCGGTATCGCGGAGTACGGAAGGCTACAGTGTCTCAGGCGGAGACTCCGGGTCGGGAGCCCGTTTAGTAAGTAAGGAAAAATAAAATTCCGGCCTGCCTAGCTTATTTGTATTATTGCTTAGGCCACGATGCAAGCTAAGCTAAAAACGTGTAGTAGCTTGAAGACATATGAGAACAAATCGATTAAGGTAGACAAAAGTCTTGGTTTTCATCGCCCAGGTTAAATGGTTTGCTATTCCCCAGACTTCTATGTCTACCTTAAAAATGGAAGCCAAGCTTTGTTTTATTGATTCAATACAATATCAAAATTGTTTGTACTCACCTAATGCTCATCTCAGTACCATGGTAAAGTAAATAATTAAAATTCAAAGCATTCATATAGGTAACTACGATCGGCAATCAAAATTGTGTCATCTACTATCAGAAGTTACAGCCACAATACAATGTTTTGCCATAAGAGGCGCAAAAGGGCTCCTTAATTCGAATACAAGTTAAACATATAGTTGACTTGCTCAATCTTTGTTTTGACTATCAATCAGCCTCGGAAAACGTTGTTAACCCTCCCTTATAAGGGCACCCATAATTACAGGTTACATTTATCATTACCACATTAATCAATCATTCCTCACATCCAAACCAAAAAATTAATAATGTTTCGTTTTTCCTCACAGGGAACTGAAGAAGAAAATTAAGAAATCTCTACACGGAACTCTTCATGCATCCGGCGGAAGTACAACTTTGGTGAAAGAACGAATACAAAAAACCATTAGAAGCCGCAAGCTACCAAACTGTCCACACACAAAGAAGCTCCACCAAAGATGTCTGTAGGTAAGTCAATATCAAAAACAACAAAAACAAATAAGTCCCATCGCGCACCATCTTTCGCATTTTGAAGTGTTGCCCCTCCGTCGCCACGCCTCGTGCCGATGGTTACCTTAATTTTAACGTTTCAATTATTTCATCCAAAAATATGCACACAAACATCCAGACCTCCAGGTACTATACGATAATAATTGATTTGTGAAATAATTTATTAGAAATGAGATTGTCCTAATACGGGCTACAAGGTAGCCATTTGAATTCAATAGAAGACGACACTCCCCATATCAATAGTTGAGGTATTCCAATTCATATTCCTATTCTGCCGCGTGGGCAATCTAAAGCACTTAGTGTGCACTGTATTAGCTTCCCCCGTAGCACCACTATTATGCAATTAATTAATATCCCGATCCCGACCACAATAGATGGAGATACATATACGGCTAACGTCAACGATTGTTACAAATGGGAAACCTTGACTTAAATCTTTAATTAGATTCAATATGTCTTTTGCTGTCGCATTATTTGCGAGCTGCGAGCTGTCCCTCGGGAGTACAGAGTATTCGATTACGCGCAGCTCGTAGTGTATGCGCAAATCTGTGTTCCCTGGACCCGATACATGAATGGACGACATTAATTGGTGCAGTTCCCATATCCATACTATGTGATGGTGGAGAAGCAAATTGATGGATGACCCCAGTTAGTAATTTTGTAAACACAACTGAGATTGAAGACATTCCATGTGTGCTGGGCGCTCTATTATGATTCCATTATGCCATTCGAGCAGACGGAATTTTCATGGGAAATGCAGTTTTCTGGTGGCCTTTTTGTTGTACTATGTCCATGTAGTCGACGCCTACTTTTCCATCTAAGTCATTGAAGGAGAGACACAGAAAGAGAGACCGAGCGACAGTAGCAAAACAAAGACGGTCGAGTCTACTAATAGATCACGATCCCTTAAATATACGTAGAGGGGTGGTTCTGGGAAAGTGCTGTCAAGTGACCGATTTGTGTTAATGTATCTAATGAAAAACAAACACACTAAATTTTGATTAATGAATGTTTTGAAAAGAGAATCAGTTTTGGTGGGTTTTGACAATTTGAGGTTTAATTTAGCACAGTTTATCGATAGAGCAATGGTGGTTTGGGGTCTCGTTACATGGGCGTTTGCAGTAAGAGCCCTTCGGATGTGTAAGGTATTAATTGCTTACAAGGGACTCAATTAAATACCCGTTTTTCATGCCACTTATGTTGTATTGTTGTTATTGTGGTGGCGTATAACAGCTTACACTTGTAACATGGTAAGGTTATGTAGTCAGGTCGAAAGACGTCGCAATTTTATGGAGAAACATAGGGACGGGCTACAGTCCGCTTGGGCGAACTGTTGGATACCCTATTCTTATTCCTATCCCTCATAAGTGGGCGTGACAAAAGTCTAAGTATGGTTGAATTGTTAAGAACGCTCTACATATTTTGTTATATAACATTTAAAGGATTTTATCAAAAAAAAAAAAAGTTCCCTAGCTCAAACTTGGGTGTTTCAGTAAAATTGTTTTATTTAATTGTAGGCGTGTCAGTAGGCGGATTTAAAAAAAATTAACACATGAGCATAAAGGGCCCCTAGAGAGTATATATTATAAATTTCAGCTCCCTAGCTCAAACTTTGGATTTTCAAAAAAATTGTTTTATTTATTTGTGGGCGTGTCGGTGGGCGGATTTTGAAAATTTTTTACCCCGAGCAGTTTTAGGAGTCATAGATCATATATAAAAAATTTCAGCTTTCTAGCTCAAAATTCGATTTTTTCCAAAATTTTGTTTCTTTGAGTTTGTGGGCGTGTCTGTGGGCAGATTTCAAAAATTCGTAAACTTGATTATTTCGGGACCCTAGAGAGTATATGGTTAAAATTTCAGCTCTCTAGGTCCAGTTTAAAGGCCCAATTTTTGCCGACGGACGGACGGACGGACGGACGGACACGGCTAAATCGACATTACTATCGATGCTGATCATAAATATAGTAACTTTTAGGGGTCTACGGGCAATATTAAGGTATGTTACAAACTATGCGTCAAAATTAATATGCCCTTAGAATAGGGTATAAAAAGGTACTAAATAGCACCACATGATGCTATAGAAACAAATTGAACCTGTTCTGGAATAGTTGCAAATTAAATATCTTTGGATACACATAAAACTCCTGAAAGTGATCTTTAGACATTTCCTTTCTCATTCGTAATTTTTCTCGTGGTTATGAAGTACTTTGCTAGACGATCCTTATGATTTGCTTAATATTTTTATTAGTTATAACAAGAATCGATGTTCAAGAGCAAAACACTTACGGGTACAAGTATTGAATACATTTAAAATTTTTTTTTTGGAATTTGTTTATAGAAAGAACCGTCGAATCAATCGGTTCTCGTTCGATCACCGCAATTAAAAGACGGAGGGCGTGGTTAGTATTTAGATGGGAGACCACTTGGAAATACCGCGTGTTGTTGGCACCTCTTGCGAACGTTTGACAAACTACAAACATCCAAGAGTGTCAAATTGTCACGAGAAAGCTTCTCAAATTTGCCGTTCGGATTCGGCGTAAAACTGTAGGTCCCCTCCACTTCGCATGATAGTGGTTGGAGAAGCTAGGTTCAGGCCCCGTATGGGCCGTTAAGGCCTAATATGTATGTTAAAGAAAGAAGAAAAGAAAGTCGTTAAAGAAAAGTAAGATGGTGGTGATACAATAGAAAGATACAGAGGAAATTAAATATGCACCAAATAGATTAAGATTACGAAAATTAATGTGAATCGTTTGGTACAAACTAGGAAAACACGCGAATGAAAATTGTCTATATTCGGTTTTAGTCCTTACCTGGTGACGCAGATGGTTCCAAACACGTATGTGTAGATGGTTTTGTAGTTTATACCGGGAGAAACTAAGCTTGTTATACAAACAAATTTGCGGGTGGCATTGGTGCGATGGTAGTGTATTCACTCACTGATTGGCAGGTCGTGCGTTCGAATCCCGGCCAGGGCCATGATTTTTAATTGAATTCACATAAATGGAGTACTCCCTAAGCAATTTAGGCGCCACCCGTGGAGAAAAAAAATACTAAGCACCAAAACTTCTTTCCTATCCTCCTATTCTTTCGAATAGTAAGTAGCACCTATCATGTAATACAATACTTCATTGCTAGGTGCTGCTTACTGTTCAACAAAAAATGCATGCGCTGTGTTCAACACTATAAGGGTACTGTACATATACAGAAAACGCAAAGCCCCTTTAGCGTAAGCGAATTATAAAAAAAAATGTTCTGGATCTTGTCTGTGAATAATCTTGAAGTGCAAGATACAGGACCGATATTTTAAAAAGGCATCTAAGTCGCAACCAAGAGCTTACGATGTTCTGCTGAAACGTGATCATATCTCCAAAGATTGAAAACATACCGATCAGTGGAACTAGGTGCACTTTTTAGCTTTAGAAGAGAAATGCAGTCAGAGTCAGGCACAATAAATGCTTTTACAAGTTTTAATTTAACTTCAATTGGAAGTATTGATTTGATGACTGATTTACATCTGGGCGGTTTTTATATTTGGAACTATGGAAGAAATATGGTTGTTCCATGTAAGCTAACTGTTAAAAATAAGTCCGAGATTTTGTACATGAGTGACATATTCTTCATGGGTGGAGTATAGTTCAATAGGAGGAACGATGGAAAAATAAAGCTGATCCTTAGAGATAATGGTGATTTTGTTTTTTTAGGATTAAACTTGAGGGGATTTTGCGTGGACCAGTTCGTAATAGAGCGTAGATCCTCGTTAATTTTTACGGCAGAATCTTCCAAATACCTATAGAAAGCTATATAAAAACATAGGAACGGGCTACAGTCCACTTGGGCGAACTGTTCGATACCCTATTCTTATTCCTATCCCTCATAAGTGGGCGTGACAAAAGTCTAAGTATGGTTGAATTGTTAAGAACGCTCTACATATTTTGTTATATAACATTTAAAGGATTTTATCAAAAAAAAAAAAACGTTCCCTAGCTCAAACTTGGGTGTTTCAGTAAAATTGTTTTATTTAATTGTGGGCGTGTCAGTAGGCGGATTTAAAAAAAATTAACACATGAGCATAAAGGGCCCCTAGAGAGTATATATTATAAATTTCAGCTCCCTAGCTCAAACTTTGGATTTTCAAAAAAATTGTTTTATTTATTTGTGGGCGTGTCGGTGGGCGGATTTTGAAAAATTTTTACCCCGAGCAGTTTTAGGAGTCATAGATCATATATAAAAAATTTCAGCTTCCTAGCTCAAAATTCGGTTTTTTCCAAAATTTTGTTTTTTTGAGTTTGTGGGCGTGTCTGTGGGCGGATTTCAAAAATTCGTAAACTTGATTATTTCGGGACCCTAGAGAGTATATGGTTAAAATTTCAGCTCTCTAGGTCCACTTTAAAGGCCTAATTTTTGCCGACGGACGGACGGACGGACGGACATGGCTAAATCGACATTACTATCGATGCTGATCATAAATATAGTAACTTTTAGGGGTCTACGGGCAATATTAAGGTATGTTACAAACTATGCGTCAAAATTAATATACCCTTAGAATAGGGTATAAAAAGGTACTAAATAGC
The DNA here is from genome assembly GCA_949715645.1 of Portevinia maculata. NCBI lineage: Eukaryota > Metazoa > Arthropoda > Insecta > Diptera > Syrphidae > Portevinia > Portevinia maculata. Next base: position 288,731,258 of record OX454525.1, on the reverse strand, counting down.
ACCACATGATGCTATAGAAACAAATTGAACGTGTTCTGGAATAGTTGCAAATTAAATATCTTTGGATACACATAAAACTCCTGAAAGTGATCTTACCTTTCTCATTCGTAATTTTTCTCGTGGTTGTGAAGTAGATACTTTGCTAGACGATCCTTATGATTTGCTTAATATTTTTATTAGTTATAACAAGAATCGATGTTCATAAAGAGCAAAACACTTACAGGTACAAGTATTGAATACATTTAAAATATTTTTTTTGGAATTTGTTTATAGAAAGAACCGTCGAATCAATCGGTTCTCGTTCGATCACCGCAATTAAAAGACGGATGGCGTGGTTAGTATTTAGATGGGAGACCACTTGGAAATACCGCGTGTTGTTGGCACCTCTTGCGAACGTTTGACAAACTACAAACATCCAAGAGTGTCAAATTGTCACGAGAAAGCTTCTCAAATTTGCCGTTCGGATTCGGCGTAAAACTGTAGGTCCCCTCCACTTCGCATGAAAGTGGTTGGAGAAGCTAGGTTCAGGCCCCGTATGGGCCGTTAAGGCCTAATATGTATGTTAAAGAAAGAAGAAAAGAAAGTCGTTAAAGAAAAGTAAGATGGTGGTGATACAATAGAAAGATACAGAGGAAATTAAATATGCACCAAATAGATTAAGATTACGAAAATTAATGTGAATCGTTTGGTACAAACTAGGAAAACACGCGAATGAAAATTGTCTATATTCGGTTTTAGTCCTTACCTGGTGACGCAGATGGTTCCAAACACGTATGTGTAGATGGTTTTGTAGTTTATACCGGGAGAAACTAAGTTTGTTATACAAACAAATTTGCGGGTGGCATTGGTGCGATGGTAGTGTATTCACTCACTGATTGGCAGGTCGTGCGTTCGAATCCCGGCCAGGGCCATGATTTTTAATTGAATTCACATAAATGGAGTACTCCCTAAGCAATTTAGGCGCCACCCGTGGAGAAAAAGAATACTAAGCACCAAAACTTCTTTCCTATCCTCCTATTCTTTCGAATAGTAAGTAGCACCTAAAATCATGTAATACAATACTTCATTGCTAGGTGCTGCTTACTGTTCAACAAAAAATGCATGCGCTGTGTTCAACACTATAAGGGTACTGTACATTATACAGAAAACGGAAAGCCCCTTTAGCGTAAGCGAATTATAAAAAAAAAATGTTCTGGATCTTGTCTGTGAATAATCTTGAAGTGCAAGATACAGGACCGATATTTTAAAAAGGCATCTAAGTCGCAACCAAGAGCTTACGACGTTCTGCTGAAACGTGATCATATCTCCAAAGATTGAAAACATACCGATCAGTGGAACTAGGTGCACTTTTTAGCTTTAGAAGAGAAATGCAGTCAGAGTCAGGCACAATAAATGCTTTTACAAGTTTTAATTTAACTTCAATTGGAAGTATTGATTTGATGACTGATTTACATCTGGGCGGTTTTTATATTTGGAACTATGGAAGAAATATGGTTGTTCCATGTAAGCTAACTGTTAAAAATAAGTCCGAGATTTTGTACATGAGTGACATATTCTTCATGGGTGGAGTATAGTTCAATAGGAGGAACGATGGAAAAATAAAGCTGATTCCTTAGAGATAATGTTGATTTTGTTTTTTTTTAGGATTAAGCTTGAGGGGATTTTGCGTGGACCAGTTCGTAATAGAGCGTAGATCCTCGTTAATTTTTACGACAGAATCTTCCAAATACCTATAGAAAGCTAATGTAAAAACATAGGAACGGGCTACAGTCCACTTGGGCGAACTGTTCGATACCCTATTCTTATTCCTATTCCTCATAAGTGGGTGTGACAAAAGTCTTACTCTCTCTAGAGAGTATATATTATAAATTTCAGCTCCCTAGCTCAAACTTTGAATTTAAAAAAAAAAAAAAAAATTGTGGGCGTGTCAGTAGGCGGATTTTGAAAATATTAACACATGAGCATAAAGGGCCCCCTAGAGAGTATATATTATAAATTTCAGCTCCCTAGCTCAAACTTTGGATTTGCAAAAAAAGTTGATTTTAAATTGTGGGCGTGTCAGTAGGCGGATTTTGAAAATATTTACACATGAGCTTGAAAGGCACCTAGAGAGTATATGTATATTATAAATTTCAGCTCCCTAGCTCAAATTTTGGTTTTTCAATAAAATTGTTTTATTTAACTGTGGGCGTGTCAGTGGGCGGATTTTGAAAATTTTATATCCCGAGCAGTTTTAGGAGTCATAGATCATATTTCTAGCTCAAAATTCGATTTTTTCCAAAATTTTGTTTTTTGAGTTTGTGGGCGTGTCTGTGGGCGGATTTCAAAAATTCGTTAACTTGATTATTTCGGGACCCTAGAGAGTATATGGTTAAAATTTCAGCTCTCTAGGACCAGTTTAAAGGCCTAATTTTTGCCTATAGACGGACGGACGGACGGACGGACATGGCTAGATCGACATTACTATCGATGCTGATCATAAATGTAGTAACTTTTAGGGGTCTACGGGCAATATTAAGGTATGTTACAAACTATGCGTCAAAATTAATATACCCTTAGAATAGGGTGTAATTAGACATGGAATAAACAGTAGGACAATTCTGTTGGAAGGTCATTAATAAATATGGTAAAAAGTAAAGGGCCAAGTATACAACCTTGTGGGATACCACTACTTACAGCACGGTAGTTGACATTTTGGAATTGTAAGAAACAGCATGGTCACGATTAGTCAAATATGAGTATATTAGCTTGTTAGAAACAACTGAAGAGTTAAACATTATTGAGTATTTGTCTAACAGAATTGACGGATTTACAGAATCGAAAGCTTCAGAGAAGTCGAGCAAGGCCACGAGAGTAGTTTTATGTTCTTAGATAGGCTGCCGAGTGTCATAAGATACTTTAAGTAAAGCTACTATGCAACTCTGTGTCGAAAGTCTCGCACCCCGACAAAAAAAAAATGCAACTCTGTCCTGATCGGAAACCAGATTTATTGTCAATAACTTATAGCTCTCTAATTTCGACGTATTCTTTAATCTGACGACATATGAGCGATTCCAATATTTTTGAAAGAAACGGAGGTATGGCGATTTTTCTGTACTCCGGTGCGTTCCCTTTCTTCGGAAAATGTTTTGAAGGGCGTTCAGAAATAAATTTGACACTTAAAATACCACAATTTTGCAGTTAAAATGATGCATGTGACATAATTTCTGCTGGATTTATATTCTGCATGCATTTATGTACAACGAAACCTTTTCCAACGTCGTTATAATATGTCCCTTCTCTTCATATCATCAAATATTGTGGATGAAATCCAAGAACATAGATTTGTTTAAAGTACCCGGATTTTGCATGGAGCATGTCTTGTGAACAGATACTCAAGACTTACGTTAAGGAACTCTACTTGTTTATTAAAATCCGACAACAGATGGATATTACTCCATTTAATACTAAGCGATTCAGAGAACAGACATTCAACATTAATACTACGAGGATTACGATACTGAATGGGTTGGTGGAACTTGGTTTTATATTAACCTTAAAAGTAGCTAATATAAGGTTATGATATAAAAAAACAAGGTCCAGAGCACGTAAAATGAAATCGATCGAATGATATAGTTTTGATAATAACAGTCTCTGTCTTTTACTAATAAAATGATAGAACAACTATCCTCGAAATGATGTCGTTCGATCGTTTACATTTTACGTGATCTGGACCCAGACACAGATATACAGTTGACTTTAACATTTCACAATACTTTCATCACTTGTCAAGATAACATCGAACAATGGCGGTAAACAGTTCGGTTTGAAGTGGGTTGAGCTAGTAGAATTAAGGAAAAATAAATTAGGAGCCAGGGCCGGCTCCAGCCAAACAAGCGCCCTGTGCAAAATTTACAGAAAGCGCCCTATTTTGAGTTAGATTCTCCTTGAAGTTGCAATATTGCAAGTGATGTGCAATGGATGTTGCTATTTTGGGCTTATTTAAACAACTTTTTTGTTTTAAATGCAAATGGCCTAGCAATGCGCCCCGGAATTTGGCGCCCCGTGCATTTGCACATCTTGCACATATGGTTGGGCCGGCCCTGTTAGGAGCCCTCAGTGACCCTTGAAATTGGTCCGAAAATGAAAATCGTGATTTACAACATATCTTCAAATTTGAAGGTTCACAATATGTTTTCCAAATGTTTTGTTTTTTTTGGCTTTTTTTTCTGTGCCAATGGATATGGTAATCTTCAAAAGATGGCATGCACGATTCGCAAACCCGAATAATCGATGCCAGGAATGCGCCTATGTACTAATCCACACCCAGCAGACGTCAAGCACTCTCCGTTAGGTATTACTTCGCGGGGCTGGTTAGCAATTCATGCTATGCGTCCTGTCTTGTGTCAGTTGCTTCTGACGCTTCTGCTGCTTGTGATACTCTCCTCAGCTTGTCTTCTCTCCGCAGTTCATTTGGATAGTTGTTAAAAACTGTCATCCAATTGTCCTCCGACTGCAACATATGCTCTATTAGAAAAGGTGGATTGCGCAGATTCGTTCTCCACCCTACGAATCGACTACAATGAAAAACCGCCTGCTCCGTGTCTTCCTCCTGGTCTGGACAATCTGGGCAAAATGGCGAGCTATCGTGTCCAAATCGATGTAAGTATTCGTGGCCAGTCAGGAACTGCGTAAGGTGGTAGTTGCTGTTTCCATGTGCTCGCTTTGTCCAGGTCTCGATTGACGGGATCAGCTTGTCTGTCCATCTGCCTTTAGTAGCGTTGTCCCACCTGGTTTGCCATATAACAATCGAAGCTGCTCTTTCTTCTACTTTAATTCTTGCAATTTCCTTTGCATCTTGTCCGCCTTGCGTTTCGCTATTGTAGATCCTCAACATTTCGCCCGCTAGAATGTCTATGGTTATCAATTCAGCTATGACGAAGGCCGCTTCGTCCGAGATGGTTCGAAAACACCAGATTGTCCTTAACGCACTAATCCTGTATGCGGATGATAGTTTCCTTCTTCTTTTTTTCGTCGCTAGTGCCCCCGCCCAAACCGGGGCGGCGTAAAGGAGAACTGAGCTGACTACTCTTGATAAAACGGCCCTCCTAGCGTATCCAGGTCCACCGAAGTTTGGTAGTATGATTGAGAGAGCTCCCTGTATTTGCGATGCTTTCGTTGTAATATACTCCACGTGCGCCTTGAACTGCAGTCTGTTGTCTAGCATGAATCCAAGATATTTGATTGCTCCTTTGGATTTGATGATCTGGTTCCCTAACTGGAAATTGGGGAATTCAATGGTTTTTCGACTCGTTATAAGGACAGCTTCTGTTTTATGGTCGGCTAGTTCTAGTCCGGCGGATACTAGCCAGTGTTTTATCCTGGAAATTGCTTTATTTGTAGCTGATTCCACCTAATGGATTTGTTTAGCTACCGTCACGGGGGCAATGTCGTCGGCAAATCCAATTATCGATACTCCGCGAGATAGCATTAATCGTAGAACTCCGTCATACAAGACGTTCCCTGTGGGACGCCCGCAGTAACCTTATAGTATTTGACTCCTTCGTCGGTATAATACCTTAGCTTCCTGTTGTTAAAGTAGTCCTACACTATCCTCAGCAAGTAATATGGTGTATCCATTCTGGCGAGAGATTTTCTTAGGAAAGACCTGTTCACGAAATTGAAGGCGTCCAGCATAACTAATGCACAGTGTTCGCAGTGTACTATACATACCCTAAATATTATTATTTATTATTATTAATGCCGAGTGTAGGCGATGATTAACCGTGATAAGGCCTCTTTCAGGACTTTGGTGAGGTGTGTATTACTTGCTCAGAGCCATAACATTTCCACATTTTTGTGTGCATAAATTCGAAGAATACAAACATGTTCTGGTTGCACACACATTTAGGCGCTTATACCTATAGCTTAGGTAATTCCAACCCATGTCATCGATTCCCGCCTGATCAAAACACAACTAACGCAGAAACCCCTAATTATCAGAATTCTTTCAATGTCAGGAGCAACACATGGCCACGATAAAGAACTTTCTCACCTTAGAATCCCAATTAGAGCCTTCGCACCTCATACGCTAAGTCCTAAACAATAAGCCTGGCTATTCTTGTTGATCCTACCAACCCTCGTTCAGACTGTACGAAGTTAAATCATTATCCTTCGTGTTAACTCAGTAGGCTGTATCAACAAAGGGATAGTAATAAATTTGATACGTGTTTTCACAACCACATCCGTTATTTGCGCATCCCTGAACCCACAAGCATCTATGACAATAATAATTGAGATGTTTTTCCTAAAACTTTACTGGGCGATAAACCTAGCCAGCCATACATCGGCTATAAATTCTGACCTGTATCCTGTTTTTGTCCTTCCGCGGATGAATTGAAATCCATAAACACATCACGCACATCAGCACAAGTGTGCACATACAATATGGAAATAAATCTCCTGTGATGATGATGATCATGATCAACATGCGGGATAATGGTGGTGAATCTCCATCTAGTGGCGATTTGAAATTCAATCTGACACTTATGTGTGCGCAGAGTTCGACGAAAATAATCTGTCACAAGCGATAGACCATTTTCGGGATCACGAGCATCCGTCAACCTGTGGTTTTTTGAACAGTTTATTATTCCTTCGGGGACTTTCGGTCTGACGTTATTTTTAATTCTCAGCTCAAATCCCTAGCTGCTATGGCGTGCATGCGGTGTGCATTTCAAACATTTTATACCCTCAATCTGTGCCCATAGCGTTGTGTCTTTTCAAATTAAAAAAGAAAATAATACAAAAAGGAAAGCAGAGTTTTGAAATCTGTTCAACAGATGTACGCTTGGGTTGAATCCATGGTTTTTTATTTACACAGAAGTACGGTTGGGGTGCATTGGTTTGATGGTAGACGAAAGTAGAGATTGGGATTGCCCCGACTCAGGGGACAATTATACAAGGTGCAATAGGTTGCTTAAAGGTTCCCCCTAATGGCACGCGTCGTTGATTTTTTAAATTCGAAATTTAATAAATTATATTTTTTTCCCTTCGTCGAAAAGTGAGAAATTTCTTTCCGTATTTTTAGCCAACGAGAGAGGGAGCGTCATACATATACATACATAATATATTGTACCAAGTTCCGACTTTGGGTGTGTAATTAAAAATTGTTTCGCTGTCGTTCATGAAGCTTGTCGAGTGTTTTAGGGGTATCTAATGTAAACGTTCTTTACGATAATGAATGTTTATTTTATTTGTATGTTTTACAGAAAAAGCGAAAATGTAGGGGAAGTACCTGCAATTTATCCGAAGGGTGAATACCGTATACCGCAGAGATGTAAAGGTAATTCATAAATGGTACGAGGACTGATCGCACTTCTTTTCCACATTTAGAACGGTTTCATCTAACTAAATTGTGATTGTTGGGTTTGAAAAACACACAAGTTGAGCAAATGACCCATGTTTTTATTCGGCAGATTATTTTATGACATTAATGATTTCGGGTAAATAGCCACTGGGCCTATTTCATAAAACTATTAGTCTAATACTAATAATTTCGAAGTTATTAGCTCTAATAATGTATGGGCTAATAAAATTGTATTTCATAAAAATATTGTCGGGTTCTAATAATTCCCTTATGTTTGATATAGGAATTATTAGTGAATTGCTGACAAATAAGTATCAGCCTGCGATATAGGTATGCCCGTTATTAATTCTCAAGTATGCTGTGCGTAAATAATCACGTTTGTTTATAACTTTACCGTTTTTAAATTCACATTCGTCTAAAGTTATTAAGTGATACACAATCAAAGGAGAAAACGTCCATTAAAAAAGGGATGTGTTCCAAGGAATTAAAATTGCATTTGTTAAACTTAATTTTAGAACAGAAAAACGTGCTATTTGGAGCATTTTCTAATACAATTTGCAAGCAAGATAAAAGTGATACTTGGAAGAAAATTCATCAAGAAGCCGCTGCAAGTGGTGTATTTCAGGATAAGCCATGGGGATATATCCGTGACGCTTTTTGGCCAAACATTAAAAAATGCATTATGGTGAGTAAGAACTTATTAATAAATTGTATTATGCAAGTTCTGGATCGAGTTGAAATAGATGAAAGTGGACAATGCAAGAAGAACTGGTTCAGGCGGAGGCAAGAAATATGTATTAACGGAAATCGACGAGAAGGTTCTCGAAATCTTATGTAAAGACGCTCCGGATGTCGTTGGGTTACCAGTGAAGGAGTCAATGGAGGCCGTTGAGGAAGACTCCTTGCAGACCGCGGAAGAAGTGATTGATGGACGAAACGAAGGCGATGTTGATGGCCTACCAAAGGAAACAAGAACATTACGGAGACAAATGTTGTCACCTTTAGGTAACATAAATTAAAAAAAAAACGAAATACAAATGCGATCAATACAAGGGTATATACATACATACATACATATATGCTTGCAGAACCAAAAAGGAAGAAAATAAAATTCGATGACCAAAATATATTCCGTTTACGAGAAGAAAAACTAAAACTCGAAATAGAATGCTTGAAGGACAGCTTAAAAAAAGACCTAGAAATAGAAAACTTAAAATTAAAAAACCAATTTCTTGAAAAGCTAGTTGCAGATGGATCCGAAAAACATGATGATCTTCCTAGAATTATTTGTTTAGAGGAATTTTAAATAAAATAACTTTATTTACTAACATATATAGCTATTCGTTTTATTATCTGAATGAATTTACAAGTTCTTGCTGTCTTAAAATACCTGACGTTGATGTTGTCTCTATTCCGTCGTTAGTGGATCCCTCTTCATCAAATCTTTGCTCGCTGTAGACATTTGAAATTTCATGTGTGCGAGAGGTCAAATTACAAATTGCAAAGCATGTTTTTATTATCTCACAAGCATATGGGATGTACTCTTAAGTGGTTAAGGCAAGGGAACTTTTCTTTTAAGATACCTATACAATTTTCGATTAAACAACGTGTACGTTTATGCGCCCTATTGAACATCTGCACGACAGGATCGTCTAAAGCATTACACTTAGGCGTAATTAGCCATTCTTTAAGAGGGTAAGCCGAATCACCCAAAAGCACTGATCGTGGGTTTGGGCGCCAACCATTTTCCATTTTTTCGTGGAGTATGCTATTCCTTAGCACGCGAGCATCGTGCACTTTGCCGGGCCATTTAGCACTGCAATAATAAAATTGTAGATCCGGTCCACAAACCAACATACAGTTAATGGAATGATTTCCGTGACGATCGATGAAACGGTCTCCTTAATTTTTTGTGCATCAATGTTGATAAGAGTACCGTCAATACAACCAATAACAGCAGGCATTTGATTTATTGAGTAAAATCTCCTTACAACACCGTCCATATCCTTGATTACACGGCAAACAGTTGCTTTTGAAACGCCGTGCATATCTGCTAATCCGTGGTATTGACATCCGTTTCCTAACCAGTGAAGTGCTGTAAGTAGTCTTTGGTTAGGGGACAAAGCACAATTTCGTCTTGTTGGAGTTTCAAGGTAAGGTCATATTCGTTGCAACAAATATTCAAGAGATTCACTATTAATTCAGAATTATTCATTGAATTCGTAACTGGTATTTATTACATAATTGATTCTTTGTTTAAATACCCGACAGCGACGTACTCTAATAAAATCGTATTCATTCAACTCATCATCACTACTCGAAAACATATTAATTTGTTTAATAAATTAATACACGATAATAATTTAAATACACGATGATGGCTACAAATTAAGTTCACGCACATTTCTTGACGGCCAATCGTATTTGACTAAGCACACTTTTCTTAATAGAAATTTTTTACCCATGTTTCTCGACTAATAGAAAAAGAAAATTAGTTATTAGTACAGCAGAAATAATTACTAATAAAATTGTTCCTTTGAAACATAATCTTGCTACAGTAATAATTTCCCACTAATACTTATTGGCGCTGAACAAATAAGATATTAGTGTAGGAAAAATATTTATGAAACACAATTTTACTAATAAACGCAAAATATTACAAAATTTGCTAATAATTATTAGACTAATCTTCTTCTATATATATAAAAATCAATCCATATTTCAGTTTGTTGCCGCTGTTTGGCCAAACGCGTTAACCGATTCCAATGAATTTTTTTCCATGAAAGGTGACGTCTGTACAAAGGATGTTTGGTATGTGAGATATCTGTATCTGCATCGGTGTGTGAATTATGGGCATTTGAGTGAGTACACATGCATATGTGCATATGCGTGTAAATTCCGATGCAGATACAGAGACCGCACATATAAAAAACCATCGTACAGACGTCACCTATTTTGTTATCCGAACGCGCATATGAAAGAGGGAGACCAGACCAACGTTTCAAGCCTATTGTGGTGTTTGTGCGCACTTTCATTCTTGAGATATCGTGTGTTCAATGTTTTATTCAAATAACTCCAATTGAATTTTTTTGCATTTTTTCTTTGTGAATCGGGCATCGGAAAGCTGCTTTTCCCACATTGATAACATTCGGTGTGAAAGTGAATGATTCGCACAAGTAAGCTGACATAGGCGCCTGTCAGACAAAAAGCACCTACCCTAAGCGGAACAGGTTGAGCTCCAATTAGGCAATCTTCGGTATTGGCCTGAGAATGTTTCTGTGAAGTTTGGTCAAAATCGCTCTTCTTTTTTTAGGGCCAGCAACATAGGTACGCCAGATACCCGCTATAGACAATAATAAGGAAGTCTACTCGAACATATTGGCCAATAGAATTCTCGGGCACGGGCAAAGCCGGGCGGGTGCAGCTAGTAGTTTTATGAAATAGGCCCCAGGAGAGTTTTTTTATGAACTGCATCCTGCAGCTCTTTTTCGAGAATTTGAGCCCGTATCTCACAAATGATGCTCTCCGATGTTTGCTTACAATGCGGTAATCGTTGTTGGTTTGCCCCATAGACCAACGACATCAAATACCTCCATAGAAAACCATCCAGCGGCATCAATTCATCCGATGGTGGGGGCCAGGCCACAGGTCCAATTCTGGAGGTAATGTTGTTATCGAATCTTCACCAAACATTACCAAACAACACATTTTTCGGTTTGCTTCCGTAGCTGATGGATGGATCATCTATAGAATTTGCTCGCCCCAAATGCGACAATTTTGTTTTTTTTAACAAAGCCACTGAAACAAAAATGAGCCTCATCAGTCACTAAACAAATTTGACGGCGAAAACTTGGATCGACAACCAACTGCTACTTAACCTACTTTACACAAAAAAGGTCTCCTATAGGTAAATCGCTTCATGAGAACACATATTTAAGCTAGACACAATCGAAAGATTGTGGCGGGTCCTCCAAAATCTCGATCATTCAACGATCTAGAACAAATACTTTTTTTCAAATGTGACATTTCTTTCATTCGTGCCGTATCGCAAAACCTTGCTTTCAGCAGTCTTCGTGAAGACGTTTCATAGGAAAAGAAAGGAAATTTCTTGGAATTGGTGTAACTGAAAGCAAAATACGATACTGGTGTTGAAGGACCATTGTTTTAAAATTGATCCGCTATTGGGTCGAAGAGAGTAGGGCTCTCCTCTTCTTACTTGTCAAAAGGTAAACAAAATGAATGCGTTTCTATTTGGGGATGCTCTCCCCTGATAAAATGGCCGCATTGAGGAAAATAATAAGATATGTCCGTTTGGAAGATGGCGTTGTGAAAGTCCGACAGTTCTTCTTTGGGTTCTTTCCGATTTGGGGAGATATTGCAGATTATATAACAAAAGACATTTTATGTCAGCTAGAAAACCGCGGCTGAATTCTGCATTGTGTAGGGTTCAAGATTATGTATGACAATACCGCGTTAATGTATGTTCTATATGGAGGAGTACAGCAAACAAATCAATGCTCCAACGCAAGTACAGATTTTTATACAAGAATTGTCGCACCTATACAAACATGTCAATGGAGGAAATAAAAACAACGTTTCGGATCCTTGAGACAATGTTTTGGTTTGATTGATTTTCTGATCAGACCGAAGGGCTTCATTTTATAAGCAGTTTTTTTTTTGGCAGGAACAAATCGTGCCTGAAAGGGTGTCCCATTATTGATTTCACCATGTAAAGTGTGAATAAAACAAAGAGTTTTAAGAGAATTTGAGAATTTTATCTTTTCAGCAGCAATATGTTTATTACAATCATGTTTGGAAGAAAATATAACCCAAATATTCACCACGGCTCTGGCAGTAGACCTCCATCCGCTTGGATGACTCTGCGAGGCACACATTCTGTTTTGAATTTCCCCAGAGAAAGATGTCAAACAGTGTCAAATCACATGATCTGGGCGGCCAATTGAGATCATCGTCTCGGGAGAAAATGCGACCATTGAACGTTTGCTGCAAGAAAGTCATTGTTCCGTTGGCTGTGTGGCTGGCGGCACCATCCTGTTGGAACCACATCTTTTTCACATTCATAGCCTCCAACTGCAGCCACAAAAAATCCATTATCATTTCGCAATAGCGTATGCTATTCACGGTAACAGCTTGGCCGGCATAGTGTTCGAATAAGTATGCCCGATACCGCCCGCCGCTCCAAAACCAGCACCAAACAGTGACTTTTCGCGGATGCATAGCCTTCTCATTTCTCAACAACAACTCTTTCGTTCTCTTCAGCGCAGATGCGACAACTCTGCTTGTTGAGGAATCCATCGAGGTAAAAGTATGCCTTATCGCTGTAGATGATTTTCTGCATAAAGATGGCATCGCCTGACGTTTGCCTACGCATCCATTCCTATTCCTATCCTCCATAAAGTAGGCGCGACTAAAGTCTAAATACGGATGAATTGTTAAGACGGATCTTAATATTTTGTTCTACAACATTTAAAGTGTTTTATCGAAGAAACAAAGTTTTTGTAAAAAACGCCCCTTAAACGTGGGCATGGCAGAAAACTTTATACATACATATTAGGAATTGTTCAAAACGACTTTATCTACATAGGTATTTTGAGAAGGATTTCATTTTAAATGATTTCAATAATAGTTTTTATTTTTAATTGTGGGCGTGTCAGTTGTGCGGATTTTATTTGTTTTAAACATGAGCATTAAGTGCCTAGAGCTTTCTAGCTCAAATTTGAATTTTTTTAGAGTCAGTGAGCGGATTTTGAAAATCCTTACACTCGATTATTTCGGGGCAAACTATGAGTCATAACTAATATAGGTATCCTTAGAATAGGCCATACTAATAGATAAATAAACCTGCTTCTTTATTAACTTCCAAAAGCAAATTTACCAATATTATATCGCTCCAGTTAGAAGATATAGTTTCAAGTACCTTTTTTGGGCATTTCGCAACGACAAATTGCCTCGCGAGGCAAATTGGGAAACAAGACGTAGAACCACAGTAGAACCACGTAAAATTACTACGGTAATTACTACGGTAATTACCACGTAAAATTACTACGGTAAACTTTTCGCACTTGGAAATCAGTCTTCTATTTAAGGCGAATCTTCTTCTCCCTCCTCCTACCGACCAATTGCACTTACGTCCCTTCTTTCTAAGGTCATGGAAACGCTGATAAACCGTCAGCTAATGAAATATCTTGAATCGCGAAAACTTCTTAATGACCGGCAGTATGGTTTTCGCAGCAACAGGTCCACTGGTGATTTGATGACTTATCTAACCGAAAAGTGGAACCAATCTCATCATCAAGGTGGTGAAAGTAAGATTGTTGCGCTTGATATTTCAAAGACATTTGACAGAGTTTGGCATCAAGCTCTCTTGTCGAAAATGCGTGCATTTGGAATCGATGATACTCTTCTTCAATGGATTCAATGGACGGTTTCAAGTCTGCAACTCACCAAATAATTGCTGGTGTCGCCCAAGGCTCTGTTCTGTCCCCGACTCTCTCAATCATTTTTATAAATGATCCCCTGTCTGTTACTTCTAATCCAATCCATTCCTTTGCTGATGACAGTACCCTCAGCTTCTCATATTCGTTTCTTGGGTCACGCCCCTCATCTTCGGGTGTGGAACTGGAACGGCAACGTATGTTAAGCTCAATAAATTCCGATCTTAACAGCATAACTCAGTGGGGTAAAACCAATAGAGTGGAATTTAATGCTTCCAAAACACAATGATGTCTCCTCTCATTAAAGCAAAACCCACGCAGACTGCCATTATCTATGAATGGCACTTGTATCACTGAAACCAAAAGACTTTCCATTCTCGGTATGTGTGTTAATGACAACCTTCGTTGAAATGACCACATATTAGATGTCGCCAAGAACGCCGCGAAATGTCTAGGCTTCCTTAAGCGTTGTAAGAAATATTTCAGCCCTTCTGATCTGGCTACAATTTATAAGGCGTTTATTCGCCCGAAACTCGAGTACAACGCTCATATCTGGTCCGGTGCACCAATAACTTATTTGGAGCTACTTGACAGGATCCAAAAACGCGCGATAAAACTCATTGGCGACCGAGACATCGCGAGATCGATTGACTCTCTTAGTCATCGTCGTAATGTCTCCTGCCTTTCGTTATTTTATCGTTATTTCCACCATAAGTGCTCAAACGAAATAGAAAGATGCATTCCTCCCCTTGAACATTTCAACCGCAATAATCGCCATGCAAGGAATGCTCATCAGTTCACCCTCAAGCCTGTGTTCGGAAGTAAAGTGAAGTTCAAAGAATCTTTCCTCAGCCGTACAATACGAATGTGGAATGCTCTTCCCGCTCCATTTTTCCTGCACATTATAACCTACAAACATTCAAAACCAACGTGCATCGGCATCTCTCCTTTTCTTCTCACCCTAATTTCTTTAACGCCCGCGCTGTGCAGTGTGTAGCTAATACATTATAAGGGTCCCAACAAATCCCTTTAGCGCGCGCTTATTATGAAAAAAAAAATGTTAATATCTGGAATAGGTCAGAGTGGAGAATGGGCAGCACAAGTGTTCTCTTTTTTGGACTAATACGATACCCTTTCCCTTCCAAAACTTCCACCCATAATCCAAGTACTTGTTGCAGGGATGTTTAATCCTCGATAATGACGGTTCCATCGTCAACAAAGAATAACTGATGCACTTTGGAGTCCGTCACTTTTCCTTCAAGCAGATAACGAAGGACTGTAATAAATATCAAGGGACTTTATCTGCTTCCTTGGTGTACTTTGATTACGAACTCCTTGGTGACTCCAGCGGGGCATCTTACATTTATCTTTACTCCCTCATATACGTGTCCATGATCTCTGTTCGTAGATTTATCGAACTCCGCGTTGTCTAGGCGCCACACAAAACAGATCCCTTAGTTGTCTAACAAAGGTCTTTTCAAAATCAACCAACACCATATGCAAATTCGTTAAGGAATAACTATGTTGTATTCATCATGATCCTTATGTACTTTGGATTGCACCCGCACTGGTTCCCAGATAACCATATTATTTTGCGCATATATAATACCCTCTCAGCGATCTTCAGGGTGTGTGCCACCAGCTTGATTGTACGGAAAATATCACAGTCTTATCTTATCTTTTAGAACTCGCTTATGATAAAAAGAGACTCCATAAAAGACCCTCATCATCCCAGTCCTGCTCTACGGCGCAGAAGCGTGGACATAAGCAAAAGCGGATGAAGATCTTCTTGGTTGTTTCGAACTCAAAATTCTTAGAGTGATTTTCGGTCCCGTTTGCATTGCCGGGCTTTGGAGGAGGAGATTTAACAGCGAACTCTACGAGCTATTCAGCGACATTGACCTGGTAAAAAAAGTACGCACCAGTCGACTAACATGGCTAGGACATGTAGAGCGAATGGACACCAACGCTCCGGCCCGAAGAATCTTCGATTCCAACCCAGAGGGACATCGCTTAAGAGGAAGTCCTTGCCTTAGGTGGTGCGCGCAAGTGGAAGGGGACCTCAACCAACTTGCAGTGCGCAGCTGAAGGTAGTTACCCAAAGATCGTGCTAACGTGAGAGGCGTATTGGTTGAGGTCCAGGTCCACCCCGGACTGTAGCGCCACCTAAGTAAGTAAGTAAGTATGTAATGATAAAAATATTCCAGTCAGCTTCGAGATTCTATCTTTACAAATAGTTCAACTTATCGAGCTTTTACTGTACTTCATTAAAATAGGAGAGATTGCCACCAAGACAACATCAAGAGATATCTTAATTTCAATAAATGGGTATTCCAGCTCCATGCTATGATTTAGATATGACTTTGCATTTAATCTAATCCGAAAAGTATACCACAAGGCCACCTCGCATAGCACCAACTCTGTCGTTTTCATAGAGATTGTACGCGGTGATATTTATAAGAGAAGTAATTATTATTATAAGAAGCTTCCGTTACCCCAACGACATTTAATTAGAATTTAATACGTACGAAATCTTTGTTTTTGGTCAAGCTACCTTTAATTTGGCGGTATCGCGGTATCTCCCTCTGCAAAATTAATAATCTCACATTGTCTTACAAATCTTCCATCGCTGAAGTGCGTCCGTCAGGTGAAAGACAGCAAATCAACAATCACTCCCATTGTAACACTACGCTGCCAGTCTAACAAAATGTGGCATTCTTCGACTATCACTCAATTCACCATACGCAAAGAAATGTTTACGGGCAAATAAAAATTGATTCACTTTTCCCCTCAACTCCGCTAACAAGCAAGCTAACGCACTAAGGCATAAACATAAACAATTGGAGAGTCCTCCATAAGGACGGTTTTTTTTCACACACAGAAGCATTCACCCGCGTTAAGATTTACGCGCGTAACAACTGCAAGAAATTCAAATAAACAGGACGACTCACATGATTGCTAAGATGGCAGCCGTTGTTGTTGATCGATGTCCCCGTTACCCCTTCAGATCCCAAACAACGCAATTAAGATGCACCGGAGCACAATTTCAATTCCATGCTATGTACCCTAGGTACACTTGTACCCTAGATACACTGGTTCAACGATACGTCGAGGGAGCTTGGCACATTATCATTCTCTCTCTTTCTGTGTCTCTAATTCTGCTGGTGTGTAGCTAGTCATATAAAAATCTATCATCGAAACAAAAAGCAGGAAGAGGTCGTATTGAATTTGTGATTATTTTGATTATGCCGACGACGAGTACAACAACGACAACAGCTTCTCTCGGGTTCTTTCTCCTCTGGGAACTTTCGTGTCGGTGAGGATTTAATCCGTTTTGTCTCAATGAATGAACAGATTTGTTCCAGGTGTCGATACTCGAGGTCCTTTGCTTTGCGGCGGTTTTTGGGGACACATTACCTATCTCCGAATCTAGCCTGTTTCTTTCAGCTGCCCATCTACTATAGATGAAAAGATGTGTTAATTACGTCGTACGAGGTCCCTAATTCTCCCATCTTGTGGAGGTACCGGTTAAAATATCTATGTCTGAATAATAACTGAGTGACATAGAAATTCATTCGCCTTGTTTCCGCTATGCCTATGCATCAATGTCCCTCATCAGATTGACGGTGTAATCTGTTTCTTGTTTCGAAGCTCCATCGTCTCTGCCTCTCTTGTGTGCGAGCTCCTTGGCTCTGCAGTGGTCGTTTCCACTCCTGCTCCGTCTTGTTCTCGTTCACGTACTTCCTCTCTGTCGCTAGGAGATCGATGGGTCTCAATCCAGTGACCGCGAGGACGGCTGGTTCCACAGTGTTCGGTAGAACTTGCTGCTCGAAGTGCACCCAATCTTCGAACTGCTGTACAGGACGAATATTGCTCCTGTACCTCTTCTGTCTAAGTGCGTCGACCCAGATCACACAACCATATAGGAGAATGGCATGTGTGATCGATATGAGCAGTCTTCTTTTGTTTGCCGTTGGGCCACCAACGTTCGCCATGATCCTGCTGAGTGATAAGGTGGCCTTTAAAGCTCGCTCAGATGCGGATTTCTATGCTGCCAGAACGTGAGTTTGGAGTCTAAGACTATTTCAAGGTACTCCACTACCATCTTGCTGCTAATGACTTCAAAGCCTACCTGCAATTCAACAATCGTCGGGATGTATCTCTTAGTTAAGAGGACTATCTGCGTTTTTTTTTTTTGCTGCCAGACTAAGGCGATGGTCTTCCATCCAGGCCTGCACACGTCTCATGACCTGGATAAGTATCCTCTGTGCGTTTTCAGGGTCTTTTGCGGTAATTACCGCGCCTACTAGGAAGGTGTCGTAGGGCATCCATCGTAGGAGATATTCGACAGATCGGGGTCCAATATCGACCCCTTGCGCTCCAGCAGTTATTTTCTTTCTGTGGGGTCCTTCCGTCGTGTCGTATAGTAGCTCCCGGTGCTTGAGATAGTCCTCCAACATCAGTAGAAGATATTTCTGTATCCTGATGGTATTCTCAAGGGCGTTCAACATATCAGCCCACCTGGAGGAGTTAAAGCGTTTCTCACGAAGTGATCTTTTTTGAGTGATGATTTCCCTGTTGAGCTATCTTCTTTACCACTTCATCGGCTGCTCCTATTGTTTAGTGGCCTCTTTTGAATCCCTGTTTAGTTCTTGTATTCTAAAGAATTCGTGTTGGATATTTTACCGGACACATAAAGCTGTTGAGGAGAACGTAAAACAAATTTAACGTGACTATATCTTTCCAAAAATTACCAACCTGGCAACAAGGTTATGGCAAATTGCAAAACTTGCTCAAAGGCCAAGTACGACCGTCATCCAAAAAAACAACTAATCGGCAAGTCGGTAATCACATCATACGCAGGCGAAATACTGCACATTGATATATTCTCCACTGTCAAAAAATATTTCCTAACTTGCGTCGACAATAATTTGTCTAAATTTGCGGTGGTCCAACCGATACTGTCCCGCACAAACGCGGACGTGGAAACCACGATCTTGCAGCTAATAAACAGATTTCCTCAGATAAAAACAACTTTCTGTGACAATGAGACATCCTTGAATTATGAAACTATAAGGTCAATTCTGCTAAACCATTTAATTTACACATAGTTAACGCTCCACCTTTACATAGCACATCTAATAGTTAAGTAGAGAGGCTGCACGGCCCTATCCCTCGTAAGTGGGCGTGACAAAAGTCGTAGTATGGTTGAATTGTTAAGAACGCTCTACATATTTTGTTATACAACATTTAAAGGATTTAATCGAAAAAAGAAGCTTTTGTAAAAAAAACGCTCCCTAAATTGTTTTATTTAATTGTGGGCGTGTCAGTATTCGGAATTAAAAAATATTTAAACACAAGTATACGGGGCTCCTATAAATTTCAATATCCTAGCTCAAACTTTGACTTTTCAATAAAATTGTTTTATTTAATTGTGGGCGTGTCAGTGGACGGATTTTAGGAATTTTATCTCCCGAGCAGTTTTAGGAGTCAAAGATCATTATATAAAAAATTTCAGCTTTCTAGCTAAAAATTCGATTTTTTCGATAAATTAGTTCTTTTGTTGTGGTCGGATTTCAAAAATTCTAATATCAGCTCCCTGGGTCAAACTTAATGTACCCTTAGAATAGGGTATAAAAAGAGCATGTTGAAACTGCTTACTTTTATGAAATCTTATTGGCTAGAATATACTTGAAATAGAATCATGATCACTGAAGTAGAAAATTTAATGTTGTCTATAACACTTAAAAAAAGAAAATCCAAATCCCAGAGCACTCAGACCTGGTAACGGTCCATTGTACACCAGGCAGACATCTATAACACTTGCATGAAACTCACTGGTCACTGGTCACCATGAGATTCTGAGCCTGCCATTTCTGCATAGAATGCATGAAAAAAAAATTGCACCACATTAAAGAGATGAAGACGAAGAAGAAGACGACACATACGGGAGCTTGCGACATGAGATCTTATACAAGCGGTAAGATCAGCACATCGTTGGATCGTTGGAGGATCACGACGAAGGGGCGTCGGAATAGGGATTTAGCATGTAGTTTAGACAATAAAGTCAGTCTTAGATTGGGCTTGCAGCGAGCCAGGAACAAATATAATTAGTAAATAAAGAAAATAATTATTAAATAAATTTTTGATTAATTATTCACCAAAAAAAAAGCTTCATCTTCTATCTTCTATATATATAAAAATAACTTGCTAAATGTGTGTGTGACAGCCTACCGACTGCCACACGCAACCGATTTTGATTTAGTTTTTTTTGTTGGTTAATAGACCATGCAGAGAAGGTTAATATATTAGTATGATAAATTTTTGAAAGAAGGCGCCACCGCCATTCCAATAAATTCATTTAATGCACTTTGAAAAAAAATAAACTGGGTAGAAATCGAGTAGTGACACTTCAAATACAAAAAAAAATATTTAAAATTTTAAAAGCAATTGTTGTTGTCAATTATTTTAATTATTTGCCAAGCAAATTGTTGTTGTCAACAATTTTGAATTTTTTTTTTTAAATTAATCTAATAGGTTTGTTTATGTTTTTTATGTTACACAAAGTAACTTTTTGAAACGGAGTCGATACTTTGATTTGTTGGATGGTGTTTGAATCTTTCATGGAATGCGTCATCGAAGAAGTTCCAGCGGCGGAAACAAGGTGATGTAGTTCCCGGATTCCGTGGTGTTATGCAAGTGATGCACTTGGTAGAATATACACAGTTCACCCGAAAAACGACGAATGCTTCTATTCGAGAATGCTTTTGGTCAATGTTTGTGGCCCTACTTCGTTCGAAGCGCTGCGGACTGTTGACGGTGTGTTGTACATATCGAGAAGCCTGCCAACGCAGGCCATTGCTTGAAAACGACAATCATTGGGACATGACGCTGGCCGATGCCACTATCACTGCGCCTGCGAATCAACTCAGGACACTCTTCGCAATCATAATTTCGACATGTTTTCCATCAAATCCTAAAGATTTGTGGAATAAATACAAGGATGATATGGCCGATGATATTTTGCATCGAAATGAACTGGAGATGTCAGATGAAATGCGCAACAAAGCTTTGATTTTGATCGAGGATGTGATCATGAGTGGCAACTTGTTGTGCAAATTGGGGATGCCACAGCCAAATCGCGCAATGGAAGACGCATTTAATCGAGAATTGGGGCGAGAAATGGATTTCGATCGAATCGCATTGAGTCAAGCAGTCGATAACGAAAATGGCGGAATATTCTTCCTTGATGCGCCCGGTGGAACTGGAAAAATATTCCTGATTTCACTGATTTTAGCTACGATTCGTTCGAGATCTGCGATTGCCTTGGCACTCGCCTCTTCTGGAATAGCGGCTACTTTGTTAGAAGGCGGTCGAACAGCTCATTCTGCATTGAAATTGCCACTGAATCTGCAAGTGGATGAAGAACCTACATGCAACATTTCAAAGAACACTGCGATGGCAAAAGTACTGCAGCAATGTAAGATTATCATATGGGACGAATGCACAATGGCTCACAAACGCGCATTGGAAGCCCTGAATCGTACTTTGAAAGATTTACATAATGATAACCGACATTTCGGTGGCGCAATGATCTTGCTATCAGGCGATTTTCGTCAAACGCTGCCTGTCATTCCGAAATCAACTCCGGCAGATGAATTGAATGCTTGCTTGAAGGCGTCGTAAAGAAATTGCATTTGAAAACGAACATGCGAGTTGCTTTACAAAATGACCAATCCGCTGCAGAGTTCTCCAGGCAATTGTTGGCGGTGGGCAAAGGCGAGATTCCAGCAGACTTAAACACCGGCCTAATTGAGTTTCCACAAAATGTTTGCAACTTTACAACGACACCGGAAGAACTAATCATGAATGTTTTAGCGAATATCGCTCAGAATTATGTTGACCATGATTGGCTGAGTGTAAGAGCGATTTTGGCTGCGAAAAACAAGAATGTCGACCATTTGAATTAGGTCATTCAAAATCATATAGCTGGTGATTTACATTCATATAAATCAGTCGACTCCGTGATGGATGAAAACGAAGCCACCAACTATCCCACGGAATTTTTGAATTCTTTGGATGTTTCAGGCTTGCCTCCACACAATTTGAAATTAAAAGTCGGCACAGTAATAATTTTGTTGCGCAACAAATGCACCAAAACTTTGCAACGGTAAACGTTTGATTGTGAAGAATCTAAAATCAAATATTATTCAAGCAACGATTTTGATTGGAACATTTAAAGGCGAAGATGTTCTTCTTCCGCGGATTCCACTTATTCAGATCGATTTGCCCTTCGTATTTAAGCGTCTTCAATTTCCCGTACGTCTCGCTTTTGCTATGACAATTAATAAGTCGCAAGGACAATCGCTGGATGTGTGTGGCATAAATCTTGAATTTCCATGTTTCTCACATGGTTAATTGTATGTGGCGTGCTCACGTGTCGGCAAACCTCGCGCTTTGTACGTGTACGCACCCGATAATGGAACGAAAAATGTTGTTTACCATAAAGCACTTCAGTGAAAAAGCGGTAGGTTGGCCGACAAGTAAATCGCTACGGTTTTTGGAATTGTATTTAATTTTATTATAACTTTTGAATAAAGAATTTTAATTGACTGGATTACATGAAGCGAAAGCTCGGAATAATTAATTTCATTACCTACCTACATTAACGAATTTGGGCGGAACAAAGGTCGCCCGGATCAGCTAGTTTATGTATAAAAAAAAAGAAGAAATCCATAGGATCGCCTTTTTTTATAGATGGAACATAACAGCTTTGCTGTTGAACCATCAGAGCCGGCGACTTTGTAAGGTTAGGTTAGGTTAAATAGAAGTCCGAAAGCTCATGCAACCCTGGAGAACCAATTGATCCAAAAAATCAAGCGGAATACAGTCAGTCCCCTATAGTTTAAGTGGCATATCTCCTAGCCCAGATACTTTGCGCTTTCTAAAATGGAAAATTCTACTCCTCCCAGTTATGGAAGGTTGAACTGCGGCATCTTGTGCTTTCTTGCAAAAGGACTAGTTCCGTTTTGGCTGGATTGGCATTGAGTCCGTTGCTCTTCGCCCAGTTGCTGATTATATTCAAACCAACCTCCATGATCTCACTTATAGTGTTTAAGTACTTTCCCTATACTATGATGATAATATCATCTGCATATGCTGTGGCACTTATACCCATTGAACTAAGTTTGCTCTGGAGATTGTCAATAACCAGTACCCACAAGAGTGGTAAAATAACTCCCCCTTGTGGGTTGCCCCGGTTGAAAATCTTCTGATAGAACTATGTCCAAGTTGTCGTTTCTGCTGGCTAGAATGTTACAGATCCTGTTTATACCGCCTTGTTCGATGTTTGCGTTGATCAATGCGTCATTTATAACTCTTTTCGGTGACTTTGTTTTTCTTAAGCTTTGTTTACGCTTATCTCTCTCTCTAAATGATACACAATTGGCAGTTGTTGGAAATGCTGCATTAACATACCTTCTGGTTCCTGCGCTTCTAAGAATATGGGTCTGTAGCTGTTTCGAAGAGCCTATGTTCCGTTCTTTAAGCCTGCAGCCAGTTGCTTCACTTTTTTGTACAACTCCGGATGTTAATCGCGAGACTCTTCGATTTCCTTGATCTGGCAGACTGCGTTCGCTCTCTTTTTTCTACGCTGAGTCTTCTCTTCCCTTGATACTCTTTGCTCTTTGTCCTTATTTTAGCCTACAGCGTTTTTACATTCCTCATACATCACCTTCTTCCGGTAAACACATACACAGCATCTTACCATGGGCTTTTTCGCTGGGGTGGCAGGTAACCTGCCTCGTCTACCTCTTAAATGATGTTGCGATATCGGATCCACATATTGTCGTCGCTTGTCGATCGTTGCGCCAATGGATGTGGTAATCTGTAAACGATACGGTATCCGGTACAACCAGCAACCACGATTCAAGCTCCATTTTTTTTTGTTGAGGCAGATTCTTTGAAATGAAGGCTTTCTCGGATCTTGCAACTTTGTATTCGGTCCAGCTTTGTTACTCCTGCTGTCATGCGAAGCATCTTCATCTCAGCTGCCGTTAATTTGACCACATACTTTTTGTACTCTGTCCAACATTGTGAACCGTATTTAGGTGCCGGGTGCACAACTGCGGTGTAGAGCCTTCCTTTCAGGTTAGAGTTATTTTTCGGTCACAAAAGATGGCTAAGTGTTCCCACCACTTTCTCCACTCGCGATGATTGCTGTCGTCAACACCGTTTGCTCAAATATTTTGAAATAAAATTGTGATTGTAAAATTTGGGTTTTTTTTTAACTTCCCAGTTACTGGGTAAGTTATTGTAATTGGTCCGAAAATGAAAATCGTGATTTACAACATATTTTCAAATTTTAAGATTCACAATATGTGTGTGTGTATGTACGTACGGCTCTATTGGGCTCTATTTTTCTGTATGATGAAACGTTTTGCTTTCGAGTTCACGAATTAACCTTGGCCAGATTTAAATCTGGCGTTTTGGGAAAACGTTATGATTTGTTTTCTAGGCTATACTTTTAGTGTAGGGTATTGATTTGCTTTAACATTTACCATTACTTTTAGCACGGTATAGCTAATAGGGCGTTAGGCTCATTTTTCAATAGTTTTCAAGTGGTTAGTTTAGATTAGGTTAAGGTGGCTGTCAGCTGATAGCCAACACACTTAGACCAATGAGGTCCGTTGTGGTGCCACGTGGATCAGGGGAGTTTCGCCCTCTACTCGCTAAACCATTTGGAGCTCCTAATGAAGCGTGATAGACTTCGAACATCTGTGTTAGCTAAGTCACTGAGTTCATTAAGGAAGACGCCTAATACTCGTAGATAGAGATTTCTTTTATGGGAGAGTGCAGGACATGTACAGAGAAGGTGAAGTGTAGTCTCCGCCTCCTCCTCGTGTATGCATCTTCTACAGAAGTCATTTGAATAGACACAAAGCCTTGATGCATGCTTGCCTATTAGACAGTGCCCTGTAGACCCATAGAGCGTAGCAGATCCAGCTTTGGCCAGATATGCTTAGTCGCTAGACATGTATTACTACCTGTCAACCTAAGGTTTGTAATCTCGACTGCGGATAGCGTAAACATAAGCTTACAAGTAGCGATAGGTACCCCTAGAAAACCTTTATCAGGTGGAAGAGGTCTCTATTCCCTGGCACCCAACAGAGAACTGCTCTGCCATCTCCTCAAGAGATGAACAACAGTCTATGGCTACGATGGAGTTTGAACAGATTGAGTCCAGGGACTTAAGCGCGGCTTAACTGTCCGAGAATATACGGATGTCCTTAGTGGATATCACATTTCTCTTCAGCCACGACAAGACTTCCTTAATCGCCATGATTTCCGCTTGGAACACGCTACAACGAGCAGTAAGGCGGAAAGAGAGACGAATATTTAGTCTTTCTCAGAAATTTTCACGAGGCGCCCCAGCGAATTAACGCCCTGTGCACTTCCACATACGGCTTGACCGGCCCTGTTTATTTACCTAGCTAGGTTCTTACGAAACTACATAGTCTGTTTTGGATGTTTATTTTGAAGCATATCCATTCATTTGTTACGGGAAGCGCCCTAGTTCCCTTTTTGTCAATTTGTCAATTTTAGAGGTAGGGGTGATGGTTTAGTACCTACCTTCTTCTAACCACCTACTCGTAGGCGGATAAACAGTTCCCTCTGTTACATATGGTACGGGTGGAATATTCAAAACTCACCTAAAAGTTTTGGCTTAATCTGCAAGCACAAATGTATCTTAAAAACTTTTCCAACCTGAACTTCTGATTTCGTCTTATCTATTTCGTAGCTGCGAACTAACCCTTTACGATTCACAAAAACATTCTGAAATATTACTCAATTCGAAAACACCCACATCAAAATAATGACAATCCTCTTCAAATACGAATTCTATGGATCAATCTGATGCAACCAGCAACACGTATGATCGCACCCTCTTAAAACCTTACCAAAAACTACTCGGTCGGTATTTCATTTGAAACGTGACATTTTCATGTTTGTATGGGTGAGTGTAAGGGAAAGAAAATTTCGAATAGATTTTCCGCGTGAGCACTCGATTCGTGATTCTAATGGCTTTTCATATAAATATTCTCATCGTAGAGGTAGAGTGGGTGCTATATGGGATAATTACTTCCAACCGGGAGGAACAAGAAGAAGCATTCGCCGGGCCGGTGATATGCGCATTCAAATGTATATGAATGATTTTCTTTTGTTTTTCAGCCGGTGCGTGGCGCGGCGCGGTGGTGCAACAGAGTGTACATAAAGTGGTATGCGTAGAGTATCTGCGCGTTTGGATGGGATATATTGTTTTTGAAATGTTCTTACTTCGGAACTTCTAAGGGTACATGACGATGTGACCCGTCCTCGTTTGTTCAGTGCATTCAGTGCGTTTTAAATCGAATGACGTCGTCGTCTATCTCTTCAAGTTGAGATTTATTTATTTTATTTTTGTCTATGCTGTGCGTTTTTGTAGTTTTCTTTTTTTTTGCCGCCCCATTTCGTTTTGAATTTATGTATCGTTGCTGTTTGTTTGGAGGATTTTCTGTTTGGCACGACAACAATAGTGAAAGTGATTTGAATACGAATTTATGGGATATTAGTGTCAGCCGTTGTTTTGTTTGATTAGTTCGATAAAAATGATTCTTGCAAGTTATTGGAAGATAAAATAAAATTGCAGAGTGCTGAATAATTTGTTGTTATTGATAAGTGAAAATAGAGGAATCGATATTGCAATGTTTGTTACAGTGGATAATACCAGTTCTTTTATATCAGGTAAGTGAAGAGGTATTTCTTGAAACCCAATCAGTTTTGGCGCACAGTATTAGGTAGTTGTAAATACATAGTATATACCTACCAGTTTTGAAGTTCTGCATCTGAACTTAAATTTGCAAGTGCAAACAGTGTCGCACAAAGCTCATTAACTGCCTGTATTTCAAAATATTTAAAATTATGAAAGTTTGGTCTGTAAAGGACATGAAAAGGGCTGCAAAGTGTTTTCCACTGGCCCGAAAAAGCCTATAATATTCCCCGCTTAATTGTCATCGCCGTTTTGTCCTATTTTCCTGATCAATTATCCGGGCGTGCAATTAAAGAGATTTCATTCAGATTCATCATAATTGCATCTCAGTTGGAAATAGTGTGTATGACTTTCTTCGTTTAATTAAGCGGGTAATTTATTTTTCATAAATATTCGGACCCCTTGAATGATTGCAGATAATAAGATAACTTTATGGTCTAGCACATACCATATTGGTCTGCTGAAACTTGACAAGACCACTTAAGTCTTAAAACTTCACAATTTAAAGAGCACCAGCCTTGTCGAATATACTCTCGGCTTTATGCATAAATTCGCGCACCATATGAAAAATGAAAGTCAAAATTGTGTTTTTCACAAAGTTCTCAGGTAGACAATGTCCTTCTTAACGATCGGCCATAGGAAGTTGTTTGACATTAAAACTTTTCGGGGCGCTATTCAACAACTTTATTTTTTGAAAAACGATAAAAAGCCAGTTCAAATAAAATATGTAAACAATATCGCAAGTCGACCTGCCTCATCAAGTCTTGTTGATAGAAAGGTTTTGAAGCTGAACTACTGAACGGTAGGACTAGTGACGGTATTTTAACATATCTAGGTACTATTGCGCTTGTTTTTGGCAGACTATATTTCAGATTGATTGTGCTAAGTAAGTATCTTATTGTAAATTAGTAGACCGCTTAGTTTTATTTTGCTTGGTAGAGGTGATAGTCGGGCGCAGTGGCTCAATGGTTAGTGTGTCGGACTTCTAATCGAAAGATCCTCGGTTCAATTCCCGCAGTGGACAAGTAACATCGAGAGTTTTTTTTCCGCTGCCCCACCTCTTGCGAACGTCTGACAAACATCCAAGAGTATCAATTGTCATGAGAAGCTTCTCAAATTTGCCGTTCGGACTCGGCGTAAAATTGTAGGTCCCTGCACTTCGCAAAGAAACTGGTTGGAGAAACTAAGTTTTAGGCCCTGTTAATGCCTAATATTTATTTATTTATTATAGAGGTGTGCGGAAGGCTTTAGAATTATGCGTGTGCAAAGGAAGAGAATTCATTGATTTCTCGAATGCTGCATGTCAGACTTCTTGTATTTCCGTTGAATTATTTCAAGGACTTTCTGGGCAAACGTTTGATTAAAATGTTGTGTGGTGCGAAGTATCGGAAGGCGAAAGAGATGTACATTTTTTTGGAAAAAGGCCTAAAGGTACAAAGGTCCAAAGGTATACGCCAAGGGTACCTGAGCAATGTGATTTCAACGGTTCAACCGCTTTCACACAAATTTCAGAAATACTTTTATTCAATTCTTGGAGATTTGTTTGAATCAAATAGAATTTCCGGTTTCCAGTTTGCAAATGTCAAATGTGTGCAATGAAAGTGGATTAGAGAAGCCGTTCGATATTTTGAGTTTTAAATTTATCTGCTTAACACATCCAACGCCCTTGTTAAAATGTCCTTAGGAGGATTGAGGTTTTTGAAATTTGGTTTGCAACTTTCTCCAAGTAGGTACCCTATGCATAACCATTTTTTTTTTTTTTTTTTGAAATTAGCACACATTCTAAACTCAACATGAAGAAGCTCGAAGCGATCCTGTTATGTTTGTTTTATCCACCAGATATTAATAAATAAAATACTTGGTTAAATATCTTTTCTATATAACTTTTGTAGGTTGATTTCAAGTACTGTTGTAGTATATATCACTGTATTTAAAGTAAGCCACGGAATTCCTGCCAGTAAAAGGCGCTGAATTGATTCCTTTCTTTTATTTCTAAAGGCATAGCCGCACAGAACGTGTTTACCACCGCGGTTGAATATTTGTTCACAGGGGCTCGCGGTGCGTTAGGCTATTTTGCTTAGACCGCCGATTTTGAAGGATCTTGAGCACTGCGTATAAATATATAGTAGATATGTAAATCTATACTTTCTTTCTCTCGGATTTCGGATGATGAATTTTTTTATTATTTGCCGTACTACGATCCAAAAAAAAAATTAATAGGTATACAGTTAATTTGTCTTTATATTTCACAAAGAAAACAAATGAATTCGCCCGCCGCGTCAGTTAAATAATCTGTTATTTTTTACAATGAATCGTTTCAACGCCGCGGTATTGTAATATAACACGAAAGTTCAAGTTCCAACTCAAAACAAGTCGCCTGCAAATCAACTTACGACTGGTTATATGAACGCGTTGCCCAGCATCTGTTTTTGCTGTCAAGTACACAGTAATAGTAAAAAGTTGTGCCTTCTGCACACAGAGCGGCTCATTAGTCGCATACAAGATTCTTCCTACATCCAAGATTCCTCTCTGCCTAATGTATCACAAGCGAATATTTTTGGAGTATTCTTGTAATGTTTTTATACATACATATCTATATGCCTTCCGTATACTGCATCCAATGCGTATCAACGACGACGAGACGCTCGTGTGCAGGAGCCCTTAGAATACTACTACGTGCTGAAAGATGAAATTTTTAGTAAACAGCTGATATTCACATGTGACATTTGTCCAATCACAGAAGTTCAAGTAGAAGGAACTCGTAGTTTCTTTGCGAATTGAACGCGTCGCTTATTGGTAAGCTTTGACAGGGATTACATGCAAGTTTTGTTTTTTTTCAGCTATTACATACATTTCTTTGCTATCAAAGATCAAAACTAAATAATTTCACACTACACACCAATTTTATCTTTGCAGTAACATTTGAATCTCTCGTTATAAAATATGTTTCCCTTAACCTTACAGATAATCCATATTAT
Organism: Portevinia maculata; assembly: GCA_949715645.1. Classification (NCBI taxonomy): domain Eukaryota; kingdom Metazoa; phylum Arthropoda; class Insecta; order Diptera; family Syrphidae; genus Portevinia; species Portevinia maculata. Next base: position 288,701,672 of record OX454525.1, on the reverse strand, counting down.
TTTTACAATGACAAATCATCGCCGAAAACTCCAGATTCGACCACTTCCAGCAAGGGGTTCTCGATATTTAAACGAAGAAACTCGAAGGGAAATAGTCCACGAGTGGCAATTCCAGACAAAATACGCCCCATTAATTCAGCTAATCTCGATTCGGCTGCATCGATATTGGGTAGCCCACGTGGAAGTTTTGGGTCGTTGGGGTCCTATTCTGCTGGTGGAGGATGTATACATGTAAGTTTACCTTAATCATAAAATATTATTTCTTTTATATATGTATCTTCAATACGATTTCGTTTTCTTAGGCATTTGAATTAGGCTCACCGACGAGCGTAAATGGAACATTCCTACGTCGTTTAAATGCCGCTGAATCATATCGCGAAAGATTAGGTTCTTACAATGAATCAGCAACATATAACTCGGAAAATGATGATGTATTTAATGCATCTCCGCTGAGGTAAGTCTGGGTAATTATATTCCTGGAGGATGGAATTATATTTGATTAATAATTTGCAGCAAAAATCACCACACACTGCCCTCTCATGGATCACGTCGACATTCATTTGGTAACTTTAGTCAACGGGATCGGTTCAAGAGTCCAACATCCCCTGATGAGGTTCCGAATATGATTGCACCAAGACCACCAGTTGTATCACCAAGCAGATATCGCGGTCCTAGTGGTCGTCGGAGGGGTGAGTTTATAACTTTTATGTATTTTTATGTTAAGGATCAGATATTACATTGGCTGTTCTTTTTTTAAAATCTGGAAGTAACGTTTTTATAAAAATACATCAGCACATCGGTTTTTTAATCGTCAAATAATTATTCCTGTAGAAGTGAATATAAAATGTTTTGTCCTTAAAAAATGTAATGTTGATAAATAGTGTTTTTGCCTACGTGAATCAATTTGCCACCTCAGCTGTACTTAGAATACATTTTACATCAAATGCTGTCAGATCTCAGGATGATGATATAGAAAAACAGAATGCAAAAACAAATTTCTCAGGTACCTGCCGACAAAAAATCATGCATGAAGCTAAAGACTGAGAGAATTTTATATTTCCCATATGTAATTTGTGATATGGGTGGGAAAGATTAAAATTCTCGCATGATTTTTTGTCGGCACCATCTGACAGATCTGACAGCGGTTGATGGAAAATGTTTTCTAAGTAAGGCCGAGATCGCAAATATTCCGTAGCTTAACGGGTTCTCATGTTGTTCCCCATGCGCATTGAACTTGCCCCGCACGGGCCACAAGCCAATACACTAACCTCTACATCGGTGCCACCCTGATCAAAGGTTGAAATATATTAGTAATTCGTGTCCCAGAAATCACTTAGCTTCTAAACTCTCTAATATCGCGATATCTCAAAAACCTTCTTATATTTGACTTTTGGATGTGGCACAAAATAAAAAATATAACTCGTAAGTCAATGATGGTTTTATACTAATAACTTTTCAGCTTGTTTACAGTTAAGGCCTGCCTTTAATATTTAGTAAAAACCCTGATTTGCTTAATGGCATAGTGTTTTCAAAATACATAACAGAAATTCAACATAAATTCAAAACAGTATCAATTCGCTGAGTGTCAAATGATACATTTGTAAGGTTATGGAACCGACAAGCAGTGGAATTCAACTGCTTAAAGACTTATAGTGGGCGCAGTACCTCAGTTGTTAGTGCGTTGGGCTGTTATTGGACTGTTTAGTTAAAAAGGAGTACACAACCGCATACAGCCAGAGTCGAAGCTAGGGTCATCAATTTGAGCCCCCAGACTTGTTTCCTGGAAAGAGAAACAACACAATAACTTTGAAAGTGTATTTAATTTATGTATAGATTTTAGTGGGCGCAGTGGTGCAGAGGTAAGTGTGTCAAAGTGCTAATTTAAAGGTCTCAGGTTCAAATCCCGCCGGGCCAAGTAACATCTAAAACTTTTTTCCAGTGGCCCACCTCTTGGGAACAGCTATCAAACATCCAAGGGTATCAATTGTCATCAGAAACTTCTCAGATTTGACGTTCGGGTTCGGCTTAAAATTGTAGGTCCTTCCACTTCGCACAAGCAAATGGCTGGAGAAGCTATGTTCTAGGCCCTGTATGGGGCGTTAGTGCCTAATAATAATTATTTTATACATTTAAGCAGAAAATTATTTCTTACTCACTTTTATGTAGGAAAATAAACAATACAATCTCTTAAAAGTTCACTTTTCTGGCTTTTTCGGTTCAAATTTTGTGTGTCAAGTTAGGGGCGCCATTTCTAATCTGTGGGTTCCCATTTCGTATTTTAGTGTTTCGTGTTTTAGTTTTGTTTGGTTGTGGCGCCCCCTGAGGGATGCGTACCTGGCAGCCCCTAGCTATGGCTCTGCATACAGCACAAGGCGCTAAAACGGCCCATCGCTATCACTGGAAAACCAATTGAATCTTTACTTAGAGAAAGAACCTTTAACACTTTCCCCGAAAAGCATTCCAATTTCCTCGCAGAGTTCGATAAGCTTCCTGTTTTTCAACCCGATTCCCCATTTCCTCGAAGAAGTATTTTTTCCCAGAAAGCTCTTGAGATTCCGCGATATTCCCTCACACACACAGTATATGTGGCTTTGCTTGCAAGTCACCACAGAATCTATACATACCTATCCCGACCAGTCTCAGCTGTTTCCTCAGAAGATAGTGCCCCGACAGAATCCCAACAACTGTTCTAAATTGCTTCCTACTCAACGCGGCCAAGTGCTTTACATCCGCTATGCTAACCAATAGTTTTCCACCTTAAAAGTTTTGTCCTTTATTTTTGATAACACCGGGGTAGTTTCCATATGCTGCTCTTTAGTTCTTCTATTTTTTTCGCAAGCCCGTCGGCTTGCTCATTTCCTCTTACACCGCAGTGTCTCGGTTCTGAGTGCAGTTTGAATTTCAATGAAGCTTTGCCGCCCTAATAATCGCTAGGTTGGAAGACACTGCTGGTTTCCTAGAGTCGTATAGACTCCTTCACGTCAGGTTCTATATAGAAGATGTCAGAACTCATTCCCTCTCTTGTCTTAGAGCCACCAGTTTAGATCGCTATTTGCTTTTTATATTAAAGTTCGATTCTAAAGGGTGGGTCAAAAGTGACTTCCTAATTTAAAATGATAATAACTTTTATAGATTTCATTTTTTATTAATTATTTATTTTAGAATCACAATGCATGATTTATGAAGATTTTTTCGAGCACCAGCTTCATGCTCACAGTTCACAGAGACGGGCTCTTTCTAGAGCGTTTCCCATAACACTTCGTAGGACATCTGGGCGCCTGTATTTTAGCACGAATGTTCTCCTTCCGCTGTGGGATGGTGGCGGGTTTATTTACGTACATTTTACCCTTCAAATAACCCCACAGAAAAAAGTCTGGTGCAGTCAAATCCGGAGAACATGGAGGCAAATTAAATCCTGAATTTTTGAAAATTATTCGGTCGCCGAAAATGTCCATTAGTAGCGCCATTGTAGCGCGAGCAGTGTGCGCAGTAGCTTCATCCGGCTGAAACCACATCTCAGGACTATCAGCAATCACTGACCTCAAAAAATTTTCGATCATAGCCCGATACCTTTCACCATTTATGGTTGCACTATTGGCGGCATCGCCTTCAAAGAAGAATGGCCCAATAATTTTTTCTACAGTTACACCAAACCAGACTGTGCACTTAAAGTGAATGCAATTCCCGCGAATGGATCAACCTTGGGTTGTCATTACCCCATAATCCATTTAAGTGGAATTGAGCTTCATCACTCATTATGAGATGATGAATAAAATCATTTTGCTGCCTTGCCATTTCTTGTAAACGAACTGCGTAAACAACACGCTTTTGAGGACCTTCTGGCTTTAATTCTTGCCCAAATTAGATTGTATGGAAACAGCTGCAATTCGGTTCTTAGAACTCTTCGCAATGAACTGCGGGACACACCGAGTTGACCAAAGCGCCTTCGTGTCGATGTTTCCGGACTCTCCATAACATCTGCAAGAATGCGTTCCACATTCGATTCGAATCGGGCACTGCGAGGCCTTCCAGCTCGAGAAAAATCAACTACAATTCCTTGTTGACGAAATCCTGCCACCACTGCCGTAATCATGTGCGCAGAGGCTGGATTTCGCACATTAAAATGACGCCGATAAGCTCTTTGGGTTAAAATAATCGAGTGATTATTTTCAAAATAAAATTCAATTAGTTTGGTATTCTCTAAAGCGCTGTAGTTCATTTCAGTAAATCTAAACAAACTTGTGAGTACCTTAAAAAAAAAAGAAAAAAATTCAAAACAAAAGAGTTATGATTTTTTCAAATTAGGAAGTCACTTTTGGCCCACCCTGTATTAACACGTAATCTCTTTTTTTAGCGCCTTGCAGGAATATTCAAATTATATAAAAACACTAGCTGACCCGGCAAACGTTGTTTTGCCATATAAATTTTTTTCTAGTGAATATTTTCGTAGGGAAATGCAACTGTATACCCTATTCTAAGGGTATACTATTTTGACGCGAAGTTTGATATTGGCCGTAGACCCCTAAAAGTTACTATATTTATCGATAGTAATGTCGATCTAGCCATGTCCGTTCGTCTGTCGGCAAAAATTGAGCCTTTAACCATATATACTCTCCAGGTCCCCGAAGTTTAAGAATTTATGACATCCTCCCACAGACACGCTAAAAACTCGAACTAAAAAAAAATCAAATTTATCGAAAAAATCGATTTTTTAGCTAGAAAGCTGAAATTTTTTATGATCTTTGACTCATAAAACTGCTCGGGAGATAAAATTTCTAAAATCAGCCCACTGACACGCCCACAATTAAATAAAACAATTTTAATGGAAAGTCAAAGTTTGAGCTAGGAAACTGAAATTTATGATATAGACTCTTTAGGTGTCTGATGGGAATAAGAATAGGATAGTTTATTGTTTGTTTTGCTTTAACATACTTTCTCACGTTTTTTCTCTATAATTTGTTACTTTTTACGCTTCAATAGCTTCTGTTTGCACTTTCATATTCAGTTCATTAACAATCACAATGATTGTTCCATACGATTTGTGAAAATTTCTGCAATTTTATCATTCAATTTGTTTCTGTTGTTTAAGACAGGGATTCCGCACTTCAGAAAGAGATAGCTTGGTGAAAATGTCTATAGAGCATCCAGCTCGCCGACGCGACGATGCGTCTGGCATATGGTGAATTGAGGTTGTTGTAGCCGCAACGTGCATCCACGCGATTGGCGAGTGCGTTTTCGGAGTCCCCACCGCCCATAAAGTAAATTTGTAAAAAAATATGTGGTTCATTCGGCATTGGCAAGAATGAGCACACTTTGTGATAAACTTGGCCTTTGATTTTGAATTTTGAATGGAATTGTTGACCATTTGCAGCATTATTTTTAACTATTTCTGTTGCTCCGAGCGATGTCATTTGGAAACATGAATTAAATGTTGACTTCAGGAACAGGTTAGAATCTGGATCCGTACCGATAAGTAAGCCGTTCAATCCAATTGTCTTTGTTGATTTCGTTCAGCTCGTGCCTCTTGTGATTCACGAAATTGTGCCATGCTCATCCGCACATCTGCATTATCTTGTTGGACTCGTTCGTCTGATCTTTGGGCTTTTCTATTTCGCATGTATGTCGTTCTATTCGTTTGACGGTCCAAATTGTTCCCTTTGCGTCTTGCTGGCATTGTTTACTACACACATAAATAGATTAAATTGAAGTACTTAATGATGGAACCAAGTACCTATAGTGACAATGTATTCGTTCTTTTATTATTTTACCTTCCTTTCACAATCATAAGACACGTACTCGTATATATTTCTCTTTTATTTTAAATAGTTCCCCTTAAGATTTTGCACGCACTGAATAATAAACAAACTAATAAATGATAAATTAGTTATCGATCACTGAGAGTTGAAGATTATTACAGTACTAATATTGCTATTAAACATAGGGACGGGCTACAGTCCGCTAAGGCGAACTGTTGGATACCCTATTCTTATTCCTATCCCTCATAAGTGGGCGTGACAAAAGTCTAAGTATGGTTGAATTGTTAAGAACGCTCTACATATTTTGTTATACAACATTTAAAGGATTTTATAAAAAACGCTCCCTAGCTCAAACTTGGGTGTTTCAATAAAATTGTTTTATTTAATTGTGGGCGTGTCGGTAGGCGGATTTAAAAAAAATTAACACATGAGCATAAAGGGCCCCTAGAGAGTATATATTATAAATTTCAGCTCCCTAGCTCACTTTGAATTTTCAAAAAAAAAAAATAATAATAATTGTGGGCGTGCCAGTGGGCGGATTTTGAAAATATTTACACATGAGCATAAAGGGCCCATAGAGAGCATATATTATAAATTTCAGCTCCCTAGCTCAAACTTTGGATTTCCAAAAAAATTGTTTTATTTATTTGTGGGCGTGTCAGTGGGCGGATTTTGAAAATATTTATACATGAGCTTAAAGCGCCCCTAGAGAGTATATATTAAAAATGTCAGCTCCCTAGCCCAAATTTTGGTTTTTCAATAAAATTGTTTTATTTTTTTGTGGGCGTGGCAGTGGGCGGATTTTGAAAATTTTATATCCCGAGCAGTTTTAGGAGTCATAGATCATATATTAAAAATTTCAGCTTCCTAGCTCAAAATTCGATTTTTTCCAAAATTTTGTTTTTTTGAGTTTGTGAGCGTGTCTGTGGGCGGATTTCAAAAATTCGTAAACTTGATTATTTCGGGACCCTAGAGAGTATATGGTTAAAATTTCAGCTCTCTAGGTCCAGTTTAAAGGCCTAATTTTTGCCGACGGACGGACGGACGGACGGACGGACGGACATGGCTAGATCGACATTACTATCGATGCTGATCATAAATATAGTAACTTTTAGGGGTCTACGGGCAATATTATGGTATGTTACAAACTATGCGTCAAAATTAATATACCCCTAGAATAGGGTATAAAAAATGGGGGTTGGTGGTAGAAGTTTGAAAATTAAGGGTTATATGTATTTTTGAATGGTAAATCATAAAAAAATAAAAATAAAAAATTTTGTCAAAAGAAAAGAAAAAAAAATGTTTGTGGTAGACCACTTAGTGGTATAAAAATTAGTTATAAACCTATTCTCATACCTACGGAATATACATATAAAATTTCATCAAAATCGGTCAAGCCGTTTCGGAGGAGTATAAACACTAAAACTGTGACACTCGAATTTTATATATTACCTCCGCCAAGGTGAAATATAGATGAAATGATGAAATGAAAATTCAACAAAGTTTTGATATTAGATTAAAGAAAATGTGGGATATAAAAATTAAAAATGGAAGATGAAAATAATTTGAATTTCAAATCACATGGCACTCCTATTGTGTGCGCAAAATAACGGCGCAGGAACATAAGTCCCGAAGACTATGCCCCACTTAAGTGGGACATTAGTCCCGAAAAATTAATTCGGGACTTATGTCCCACTATACATTTCCTAAATATACGCCTGAGAGAAAATAAGAAGACCACTCCAAATGCTACAACAAATAGTCAAATCGGTTTCGTTAACTCGATGTGGTTTTTGAGTATTACCTTGAAAAAAAAATGCAGTTAGCTAGGTACGAGCAGTTGGGAAAAATGCAAATCATGTAATTTTGTATTCTTTATTAGTCGAGTTTGCATCTTGACAAAGAAAGTAAGCCAAGAAATTAAAAGATTTAATGCCATTTCTCAGTTCTTATGTATACTTCTGATATCGATGTTCGGCGATTTCTTTATTTTTATTTGATCAAACTCTCAAAAACATCGAATTCAGAAAAGGACATAAGTGCTGAGAAAAGATATTAAATCGATGTTTTTGAGAATTTAATCAAATAAAAATAATAAAATCGCGCGAATCGACGAAACACTGAATTGCTGTCTTTGTTTCGAAAATCCTCGAAATATACTCTTACAGCCTTGTAATCGCAATAAGATGTGTAGTTGCTGTTTCACGAAGCTAACTGAAGAGGCGATTGCAAATAAAAATTAATTGTTGTGTCCTTTCTGTCGTAAAATTTAAAAAAAAAACAGTTGTTTTATTTATTTGTAAAACGACCAAGTTTTAACAGTTTGTTGGAAATGTTTGTTTAATTTGTTTCAATTTTTTTTCTCGTTAATTATGTTTTACCTATCAATTTATGAACGTTAATAAAATATAAAATATTTCCAACTGTTTGTTTCATTCGGGACTTGAGTCCCATTTTCAACGATAAAAATTCGGGACTTATGTCCCACTTAAGTGGGTTATAAGTCCCGAAATCGAAAAATGAATTCGGGACTTATGTCTTCGGGACTTATGTCCCTGCGCCAAAATAACAGTGACGGCGGCAACCTAATTCTCTGGTGAGCTATTCCATATATCTATAACCCATATTTCTTTAGATAAATTAAACATTTTATTTGCAAATAATAATTCAATCTTTTTGTTGAGCTGTTGCATCGTTTAAGTTTGCTGGACAGCGGCGGCCAATTTTAGCGTCCAGCAGAAGAGGTGGATCATGGTTTGAAATGACGATAATTTCCATAAAAACCATCCGCAGCAGCCTGGTTGTTATATTTAAAATCTGCTTATCTTGCTAAGGGAACAGGAGTGAGTTGTTAAAATAATTTGGGGGAAAACAGCAACAAAGTGAAACAAGTGCGTCCGTGCCATGCCGAAAAGAACAAGAAATTGTAATAATAAACAAAATCTAACATTTTTATTCATCTTGAATGGATTACTTGAGTAATTTTGTCAACTTTAAAAATGAAATTAGCTGTCATAAATAAAAACACCAAAGTGAAGAAAGTTTGTTTGTATGGTATGTTCAACATAGATAGTCGTCTTATAGTCGGTCATGTTTCGTGCGTTTGCATGAGACTATATATCTATATGTATGTGTACAAATATAAATAGTGTTTTTTTGGTCCAGTACCAACTTCAGACAGTTTTATTTTCAGATTGCAAAGAGTCAGTGTCATTTTTATTCGGCAGTCTTTGCAAAATTACCGTGATGACATAAACGCTTCAACAACATCATATCTGAAAAAATCGACTATCTGAGACCAGTTGAACGTTTTCGCAAAACAAGTGTGTTTTAAAACTAATTGCAAAATGTACATATATACATAACGAGGTACATAATTGTATAAATCGTACCAACATCTAAGAACGAACCAACCAAAAGTTCATTCGATACTCAATAAATGTCAAAAATCTATCTGCAGCAGGATCTCACTTTTGCTTTTATCGGCAGTGATTCACAGTGGGATATTGTTTTTGTAATACATGTTAAATCCTACCTCACTAAAGATAGCTTTCGCAAAAAACGATTATTGTTTCTGTCACAGGTCGCACAATCCTATTAAAATCACGTGTTGTTCCATCCAATTTCAGTGTATAAAAGTTCGCTAATATTTGGAGGTGTTTCGATCCCCTAAGAGACTAGCACTTACAGTGGTAACGATTTCGCCGATCTCCAGATCTGTTACTAACACTAAATTCATCCTTAAACTCCGAATCCAACACTGCCACTGACCTAACAATTAGAATTGCGGCATTTGAACTATAGTTTCACAAAAAAATGTGTGGCCCCTATTGCGGTTGTGGATCGATGAACGACTTTTTTCGATTATCGATCGTCGATTTCCCTATTTCGTATTATGATTGTCGATTGTGGTCGACATTTTTGATTTCATAAACGTTTGCTTCCGATTGTCGTTTTCTGATCGACGTGTTAGTAAGGTGGTGTCTGGAAATGTTTTGTTTTACAAAATGTAAGTATTTCGTCTAATTAATTGGCGATTTCATATGAAATAATATTGAAATATTTATGCAGGTTAAAGATTATTTAATAATATTAGTACCTAGCAATGGCGTATTTCATTGTAGCTTTTAGGTGGAGAAGGAATAGAGAGATAGGATAGATGATTTGATGCAGTTGTAGAGTTTTTTTCCACGGGTGGTGTCTAAGTTGCTTAGGGAGATTAAGGTTTCATGTATTCGATATAAAGTAATGGAATTGGCCGGAATTCGAACGCACGACTTTCAGTAAGCGAATCTACTGTACCGTGCCCACCCGCATAATTTATGGCTTAAAATTTAAAGATTATTTAACTGATTTAGGAATAAGATGAGCCTGATGCTTGTAAATTTTATGATTAGGTTGTGTATGTGACGACTTATATTTATAGGCAAGGACATGAAAAATAATATTAATAACATTTCAACATGAAAAGGACATTTTGGAAAAATATCCTTTTCACAGGCATCGAGGAACTTTTTTGGTGTTAAAGCCCGAATAAGGGATATTTTTTCAAAATACCCTAAGAAACCGCGCTGTATTCTTGTGTTAAGAATTATTTTACCGAGAGGTCATTGAAAACCGAAAATTTGAAATGTTCACAATATTTTTCCATTGCCTTCAACAATACTAAACATGGCAACCAATCGATACAATCGACAAATGTCGATTCGATTGGTAATCGACAACGGCAATCGCGGCCTGTGTGTTTGACCAAAGTTCCTAGCTCTGTATTTTATATTATGAAAATCTTACAAATCCACTCTGCAGTTCTACCAAGGTACTTTCACTTTTGCTTCTTTCAAACAAAGTTGAACCAAATATGATGGAAAAGAGCACTGCTTTTAAGGTAGAAATGACAACATAATTGGAGTGCTATCTAACAGATACGTAATATATAAATATTTTTTTTTCCTTCGAATCGCGTCAAAATTCTTATAATTTGTCCATAATTTCCAAAATGCCTTATCTGCTTCTACACCGACGGATAAAAAACTAGCAATGGAGTAGGAGTTGGCGGGGGGTATTTTCTCAGAAAGATTTAATATCAGTCTCTCTTTCCGTCTTCCTGATCATTGTAGCGTGTTCCAGGCGGAAATCATGGCGATTAAGGAAGCCTTGTCGTGGCTGAAGAGAAATGTGATATCCGCTAAGGACATCCGCATATTCTCGGATAGTCAAGCCGCATTAAATTTCCTGGGCTCAGTCTCTTCAAACTTCATCGTAGCCATAGACTGCCGTTCATCTCTTGAGGATATGGCAGAGCAGTTCAATACTCACCTCTTTTGGGTGCCGGGGCATAGAGACATCCCAGCGAATTGTAGGGCAGATGAACTCGCCAAAAATGGAACCGGATTACCTCTTCTACCTGATAAAGGTTTTCTAGGTATGCCTATCGCTACTTGTAAACTTATGTTCAAACTATCCGCAGTCGAGAGTACAAACCTCTTAGGTGGACAGGTAGTGATACATGTCTAGCGACCAAGCATATCTGGCCGAAGCTGGATCTGCACCGCTCTTTGGGTTTGATCTCACTTAACCGACTGCACATTGGCTCTGCTATAGGTGTCATTACAGGACACTGTCTAATAGGCAAATACGCATCAAGGCTTGGCGTCTATTCAAATGACTTCTGTAGAAGCTGCAGGGATGAGGAGTAGGATGAAAAGGCTACACTTCATCTCCTCTGTACATGTCCTGCACTCTCCCATAAAAGAAATCTCTATCTAGGAGCCTTCTTCCTTAATGAACTCAGTGACTAAGCTAACACAGGTACACAGGTGTTAGAAGTCTATCGCGCTTCATTAGAAGCTCCAAATGGTTTAAGCGAGTAGTGGTCGAAACTCCCGATCTATGTGGCATCACAACGGACCTCATTGGTCTAAGTGTGTTGGGTATCAGCTTACAGCTACGTTAACCTAACCTAACCTAACCTTATTTTGAATGTCTTTAAAAAGTTTTGCGTAGGTTCTAACAAGTATATCAAAATATCAAAAAATTAACAAATATTCTATACAAATGAATTCAATTAACAGAGTAAGTCATATAAATTCACTGTTTAAAATTCGTGAATAACCAAAAAAAACAACATAATTATACATAATTACAATAGGTACATTTTTCCACTTTGGCACCAGCCTCTAGAGAAATGGATTTTATGGGGATGAAATACATTAGCATACAATTCTGAATTCGACGTTGCTTTGCAAATCATAGAAACCTTCCGACGTCGTTTTAAACTTTTGTTGAAACATGGTAAGTAGATGTATTCTGTGAACCGCATTAAGATTTTCACATAAAAATAGAAAAAAAACAATAAATTTTGGGCGTTCCCCACACTTAGAACTGAAACTCAAAAAAAAAATTTCATCAAACCCATACGTCTGGGGTATCTATGGATAGGTCTTCAAAAATGGTATTGAGGTTTCTAATATCATTTTTTTCTAAATCGTAAACCGCAATTTACTTTTCATTCAATCAACTCAAATATAAAAAAAAAAACATTTAATTTCATAAACATAAACCTTATGCGTAAATCGTGAACCATTATTTTCTAATTATAAATCTGTAATAGGTGCCTAAGTAAAAAATGGGCGAGTCCGACTCGCACTTGGCCGCTTTTTTATTTGTATTTCGAAAGAATATTTTCTTTCCTTTCAACAATTTTATTTGCTCTCGTTGTTGCTTTCAATGTGTTTGCCTTGAATTCAACTTGAAGTTGCCGCTCCTGTCAAAGTCGAATTCGAAGTTCATAGCAGCAATAACACCACAACATAATTGAAAGCCGTTAGAGGTAAGAATACGAAATCAAAACCGTGACATTTTCACTCAACTTTTTTTTAGTAGAATTATTACATTTACTCCAAGTAATTTAGATCGGCAGATTTGTGAAAGTAGAATAATAGAAGTAATATAACCAAATGGTGCCGTGACATAACCCCAAGCGTCATAAGCCCAAATCTCGAAATTTGGCCTTATGTCGCATTGTGAAAGTGACATAAGGTCAAATTTTAGCATTTGGTATTATGACACCTTGGAAAAGCATCATAAGGCCAATTTGGCTTTATGACATTTTCGCTTTGTGGTGTTTTCAACAATTTGCCCTTGCAGCATGCCCCCCCCATATGCATTGCACTGTTTATGGGATTTGTTACGAAATCGCAAGTAGATTCCATAATAAGTGTAATGAAACCCCCCTGCTTGGGGTCACTGTTTGATTTGGAGTAGGTGCGAGGTACGGTTTTAAAAATTTGGCTTTATGTCACTTTCCGGATTTGGCCTTATGACGCTTTGTGAAAGTGACATAATACTAAATGCTAGAATTTGGCCTTATGTCACTTTCAAAAAGCGACATAAGGCCAAATTTCGAGATTTGGGCTTATGACGCTTGGGGTAATGTCACGACACCAACCAAATACACGGCCCAACGACTAACCTTTTGTCACAAAGACCAAATTGGGTTGGATTGTATTTGGTTTGGACCTGCTAGCGCTGTCATCTGAATAAAAATACCAAACGCGCACTAGTAAATTTTAAAACAAGCTTAAGGAATTCTGGGCAATTTTTATTCTGCCGCTCCCTCCTATTCTAATAAACTACCTATCACCTCTACTATTCGATGAACAAAGTCGAATATATATACCAAATCGTAATTTTTTTTAATTCCCTACATCTGTGCTCCAGAAACCAATATTGGCCCATGTTCTGCATTCCACTTTTTGTGAATTTGCAAGGTGAAAGTGAAATTGTGTGTTCTGTATTTCGATCGAAATGAATATTGTGAATTGAAGCAAATCTGTAGGGAGTTATTACGAATGGTTTAAGTGCGAATCCAGCATTTTTTTTATTGACAATTGCTAAAACTATTACATCCATGTTTACTTAAAAGCAAACATTTTGTTTGTTTAGGTCTTTGACAATTCGAAAGTGAATTCGAAAAAATCTAAAATGATCGAAATGCATAACACCAAATTTCATTCCGAGTGAAATTGAAAAGTGAATTGAATTCGATTTCGATCGAAATGCAGAACATCGGTGATTATCATCCACCTGATTTAACAAAAATTATATATATCTTAGAATGAATCCCTCTTCGAAGCAAACGCGGAAGTTTCAACTTTACTCTGAACAGATTTCTATTTCAAGAACTCATTCCAGAAACAAGAATCATTTAACTTTTCCATTACAAAAAATATATACAGATCGTTCCCTTTCAAAAAAAAACACATAACCCAAACATTCGATGACTTCTTACATTATGTTCTCCATATTTGACAGCTCAGCTATCATATTGATAGCTATTCAGCACTGTTTTGAAAGGGTCTGGTTTTTAACGACAACAAAACGCATTTCTGACACACGACCGAAAACCAATTTTAGTTCATCACAACAAAATGGCTGCCCGTCAATTATTTTGTTTCTGTAGAACGGTTTCTTCCCCCATTTTTAGAATGCAAATGTAATAAACACATTACCCCGCGATGGTAATGCTATGCTTTATAGAGGGCACGTGCCACAACAACTCCAATGAGTTCCTGTTTTTGGAGCACAAGCACAGCTATAAACTCCGTTCCTTTCTTTCGTTAGTGGCATCGGCAGTAGTTAGCAAAACAGGAACTATAAACGAAAACTAAATAATTATTATTCTAGTATTCTCTTGTGATTGCAGTGAAGACCATAATAACCGCTTAACGTTAACCGGAAACTGCAGTTGACAATTATTGCGGTAATGTTTATCCATATTGTTTTTTCTGTTTTGTTGTTCGTTCTTGTTTTAACACTGACCTCTCTCTCCATATTTTGAGGGAAGTGTGTTTTGTTATTAAAGCCGAATGCCACTTTGAATACAAAGTTTCGAAATCTTCTCGTCCAGCGGAGACGGGTGCCGCGTCGCAAGATGAATGAAAACATTCAGCTGATAACTCTCACTTTCGCAGCGCATATCCTTGTAATTGCAACGGTTAAGCATTCATTAGCCATCATTTGTAAACACAAATGATTTCGATTTTAAACCTGAGACAATGGCTATGACCGCACTGCGTTATGTTCCACTTTACTTGAGAATACGGCTCACGTAGCTGGACAATTGGCGCCAGAGCTAATGGCGTGCGGAGTTTGCTGCCGCAAGTTATTACGACAATTTGTCGAGAAAATTGTGCATAAATACGAAATAAATGTGAATAAAGTTGTTTTTAAACGAAGCTTAAGCCAAGCTAATACGGTCTGAAATCACTATCATAAGGTATATATACCACAGACATCGGCAACCACAACTACGACGATGGCAGCGACGCATGACGGAGATTAGACAGTATGATGTAATGGTGCTTTTTTATAGATTTGGCACGAGGGTTGGATGGTGATTGGCGAATGGAGAATGATTGATTTACAGTTTAAGGAGGGGTTGTTTCGGTGAATAGACAAGTTAAATAGATGCACATTCTTTTGAGACTGAAAAGATGAATGCGATTCCCAGTTTGACTGAGAACTGTCGTCAGTTCGACAGGGAATTGCTACCGGTTGTGGGAAAATTTAGGTGGTTATGTTTAGGAGCCGACTTGTATGTTTTATGGTGTCCAATGAATAGATTTGCTTACACATTCGTAATACCAATGAGCAGAACTACGGCACTAATTGTTATACCCTATTCTAGGGGTATATTAATTTTGACGCATAGTTTGTAACATACCTTAATATTGCCCGTAGACCCCTAAAAGTTACTATATTTATGATCAGCATCGATAGTAATGTCGATCTAGCCATGTCCGTCCGTCCGTCCGTCCGTCCGTCCGTCGGCAAAAATTAGGCCTTTAAACTGGACCTAGAGAGCTGAAATTTTAACCATATACTCTCTAGGGTCCCGAAATAATCAAGTTTACGAATTTTTGAAATCCGCCCACAGACACGCCCACAAACTCAAAAAAAACAAAATTTTGGAAAAAATCGAATTTTGAGCTAGGAAGCTGAAATTTTTTATATATGATCTATGACTCCTAAAACTGCTCGGGATATAAAATTTTCAAAATCCGCCCACTGCCACGCCCACAAAAAAATAAAACAATTTTATTGAAAAACCAAAATTTGAGCTAGGGAGCTGAAATTTATAATATATACTCTCTAGGGGCCCTTTAAGCTCATGTATAAATATTTTCAAAATCCGCCCACTGACACGCCCACAAATAAATAAAACAATTTTTTTGAAAATCCAAAGTTTGAGCTAGGGAGCTGAAATTTATAATATATACTCTCTAGGGGCCCTTTATGCTCATGTGTTAATTTTTTTTTAAATCCGCCTACTGACACGCCCACAATTAAATAAAACAATTTTATTGAAACACCCAAGTTTGAGATAGGGAGCGTTTTTTTTTGATAAAATCCTTTAAATGTTATATAACAAAATATGTAGAGCGTTCTTAACAATTTAACCATACTTAGACTTTTGTCACGCCCACTTATGAGGGATAGGAATAAGAATAGGGTATCCAACAGTTCGCCCAAGCGGACTGTAGCCCGTCCCTATGTTTTTATTTTGTATTTAACTTAATAATCCAGTGACGCAAATCAGACGGAAAAGACACGACAGTATAGGTACGCAGGGGTAAGTAATTCTGCTATGGAATGCATGTACCTACTTGTTATTTGTTTGGCTTCTTTGTATTTAAATGCGATCATTTATTGACTAACCACTAATATTCCTAGATAAGGGTCAAGAAACTAATAGTCAGACGCATAAAATAAAAGTCGGACACTTTCAGAATAACATGAAATGAAAAACAGAACGTTTTTTCCGTTGGTAGCTGACACATGATGTGCTGATATGATATACAACATATAGGTTGGAATCATTGCATCATCATGGCTGCGAAACTCGCTTAGGCGAACTGTTGGATACCCTATCTAAATTCCCAAGCCGTAAAGTGAGTGTGTCATTGAGTTAAGAGTATTTTTTCCGTTTTGGAATATGTTTTCTTGGTTTTCTAACAACACGAACAAGAATTGAACATTTTGTCAAAACGCCCTAAAAGTGGTCATGGCAAACACCTTTGGTTGCGCGAGTTTTAAGGCCCCGGTTATAGCCATACGTTAAAATTTGAAACGAATATGTACATCATAGAAACGATTTGAGTGATTTCAGTGAATTGACTGAGAAGTTGAACAGAAAAAGTTTTCAGTACGGACAAATTAATGAAGCGCGCTTAAAGCGTGGACAGGCCAAAAAGCTGGCGCAGGGACCTAAGTCCCCGTTACATGAGTTCCAACTTTTTCTTGTGGGACTTATGTCCCACTTAAGTGTATCCCTTTCTCGCTAATGAGTATAGTAATTTGGAGGAAATATTATGTATACACAATAACATGTTTCAATTTATTGAAGCAAACATGTTCAATTTTCGTCTTGCTTCCTTTACAACCGATTTCGAACAGAGCCTTCAAAAAACCTATCCTGCTGCTGAGACTAGAAGCTGTTGGTTCCATTACCTTTTTTTTACTTGTGAAATTTGTAATTTGGTGCGTTTAATTTTCAAAATTATTATGAACAACTGCAGACATAGCGGAAAAAGGATGCCTAATGGAAATTCACAGCGTTTTGCTATATCTCTCCTAAAATTTGGGACTTATGTCCCATCTTCGACGAAATATTCACCTAAGTGGGACATAAGTCCCAAAAGTTGGGACTTATGTCACTGCGCCAAAAAACTTTGTATGTACGAATTGCTACGAAAAACGTTTTCTGTGTACTTGGCATAGGGTACAACCTTCATATCAATCAACTTTGTCGATTAAACAGTTTTTTTTTTAAATAGTGGGAATGTCAGTATTTAAAAAATATTTTCACTTGAGCATTTCTGAACCCTAAGGCCTATTAGCCGCATTGATATATTATACATGGAAAGGCCAACTTCACCCGTGTGAAAACATGCCTAGCGCTTATGTTTTGGGTGAAAAAAAAAGAAAACGAAATTGTCTCCCATAACGACGATAAAAATGGTATATATGTAGCAGGATTTCACTAAAGAGGCTTCCTGGCATGGCAGGTATTGCGGTTGAAATGTACCTTTCTTCAGGTGTTGTGTGTCCAGCCAATTTGAATTGTGTATATTGAAATCAGCCGCAATGACGATTTCAGTACAAAGCATAAAACCCATTATAAGCTTTGGGCTTCTATAAATAAAGCAGTAGTGAATTAATTGCCTGCTTAAATGAAATTATATTCCAAAATAGAACATTGGCCTTATTGTGGTAGAAGTTGGTAGGGTACGTCACTATGTCCATAGAGGGCGAGACCGCTTGTGGGGTGGGGGGCCAACCTGTGTTTCTCCCAACAGCTGGTTTTGTATGTAATTCATGGGCGTGCGAAGAAAACAACTTTTTCGTTAACCCACGGATGTTGCTCAAATCCGCTAACACTTTGACTGCCAAGCTGTTTTGGCATTTTGGGTCGCCCAGGCCAAAGTATTTTTTTTGAAGTTTGTGTATATTAGGACCTAAAAAGTAGTTCCCAATCAATTCCCAGTTGTTTATTGCCATTTTTGTAAAATTATAACTGTTTTTCTGTGTCGCACGTTTTCGTGCGACATGGCCCCAGAGAATTTTGTTTTTCTGAGGTCATATGTCACACGAATTAAAATGAAAAAATGTATTTCCTAAATTTTTATTTTACTTTGCTCTAAAAAAATAATATTTCTGTACTTTCGATTTACTTTACTTTGAATAAAATAAAATGAAAATTATGTAATATAAAATACATTTTTTGATATGAAAATAAAAAAACAAACATGAAATTCTTACCTCTGTATTACACACAAAAGCTATCCTAGGGCCATATAAGTAAGACAAAATGTTCAACAGAGGCCACACAATCTGAAACCAATACAAAATCCCATATACTGTCGCAAAAAAACGTCTGACATGGCCTGAGCTGAAGAACTAGGTGTCGCACGAAAATGTGCGACGTGGCCCCAGGGGAAATATTAGGTGTCGCACGAAAACGTGTGACATGGCAGTCAAAGTGTTAAAATTCCTACAAATTACAAAAGGCAAACATAAAAGCGCAAACCAAAGCGCAAACCAACCGGTCGGAACCAGGGTGTCGAGTTTAAAAATTAAGAAAAAAATAAGCCATGTAATTTATAATGTATACAAATTTTGTAGTGGATGTAAGCAACATCCGTGCGTTGAGGAAAATGTTTTTCTCATTATACGCCCATGTCTTCCTCAATAAACCAGCTGTTTTGACACTAAGTGAGACTCAGGTTAGCGTTGGCTCCGATTTATTGGAGTTAAATCTACCTGGCTACAATTTAGTGTCATCATTCTTTCCCTATCGCGGTCTCGCCGTATATTTACGTAGTGACGTTGCCTATCAACTTCAGCGTCAATATGGCCAATGTTCCAATCCAGAATTTAATTTCAATTGGCTAAAATTCCATGTCCGTAGGCAATTAATCCACTCCTGTTTAATTACAGTAGCCCAAATTTGGACATACATTCAACTTATAATGAGTTTCAAGCTGGCTTAGACACTCTGGCCAGACAACACCCGAATTAAGGTACGTCGAGATTTTTGCTGAGGTAAATAACCTGACTCAGCTTGTAAATGAGCCGAAACGAATGCCGGACATTAGCAGCAAACTGCCAACACACTGAACTTGTTTCTTACCTCTCACCCGGATAAATACGCTTTGAAAGTATTATCGCCTCTAGGTTCGTCAGACCATTGTATCATATCCAGTGTTACCATTTTGACCGATTTCCGGTCAAATCTGACCGAAATCTCTTTATTTTGACCGAACATATATATTGTTTACCAAGATTTTTTTTTTTATCTGAAAAATAATTACTGCTTTCATAAACTTTACAATCAAAAATATTTTTCTTCCTAAAACCTTACAATACTTTGCGAACTTACCCACCGTCAGCTTAGATTAGGCAGCCAATTTTAAAGGAAATGCAAGTTGATAACTATACATCAGAAAAAATCTGTTCTCAGTGGAACAATCTGTCGATCAATCTGTCGAAGCCGAGTGAACAGAAGCTTTCTGGTGTGAAGTTACAAACCTCACAAATGCAAGTGGCGAAAATCCCTTCCACGACTTGGCTAATTTTGTAATGTCGGCCAACTTAATCTAATAAAAACTAAACAACGAAATAAAATGAAATTAGGTTTATTAAATAGTATTTTACTGATAAGAAATAACCTTCCGCCTAATTTTTGTTGTAATAAAATAATAATACCTAATGAAATGACTCATACAAAAAATAGGGACTAGTGAAATACATATATAGAAATAATGAAACCGATTCAGAGAGCGATGAAGATGATTCTATTTTAATTTAATTTACATTTAATAACTTTGGATAACTACAATTTTTTATACTAAACTAAATTAAAAGTTCATTTTATAAGATTGATTTATGATTAGAAATAATTATTTATTTTTGCTATTTTCTTATTAGATTTAGATGGATAAAATTGTTATATATTTTATTCGGATCTTTTACATAACACACCTAGAAATAAATCTTCAATTAATTTTTTTTTTTGTTCTATTTTAAATATATGTAATTTGTGAATTGAGCGACTAAACTTATTTTTTTTTTGTTTGTAACATACCTTAATATTGCCCGTAGACCCCTAAAAGTTACTATATTTATGATCAGCATCGATGTCCGTCCGTCCGTCCGTACGTCAGCAAAAATTAGGCCTTTAAACTGGGCCTAGAGAGCTGAAATTTTAACCATATACTCTCTAGGGTCCCGAAATAATCAAGTTTACGAATTTTTGAACGCCCACAAACTCAAAAAAATTTGAGCTAGAATTTTTTTATATATGATCTATGACTCCTAAAACTGCTCGGGATATAAAATTTTCAAAATCCGCCCACTGACACGCCCACAAAAAAATAAAACAATTTTATTGAAAAACCAAAATTTGAGCTAGGGAGCTGAAATTTATAATATATACTCTCTAGGGGGCCTTTTATGCTCATGTGTAAATATTTTCAAAATCCGCCTACTGATACGCCCACAATTGACAAAAAAAAACTTCTTTTGAAAATCCAAAGTTTGAGCTAGGGAGCTGAAATTTATAAGATATACTCTCTAGGTGTCCTCTATGCTCATGTGTTAATTTTTTTTAAATCCGCTTATTGACACGCCCACAATTAAATAAAGTAATTTTATTGAAAAACCAAAGTTTGAGCTAGGGAACGTTTTTTTTTTAAAAGCTTCGTTTTTGTTTGATAAAAACTTTTAAATGTTATATACCTAACAGAATATATAGAGCGTTCTTAACAATTTAACCATACTTAGACTTTTCTCACGCCCACTTATGAGGGATAGGAATAAGAATAGTTTATCCTACAGTTCGCCCAAGCGGACTGTAGCCCGCCCCTATGTTTATTTTTTATTTTTGATTATAGTAATTATCGGTTTTTGACCGATTTTTCGGTCAAATATTCGTGTTTTAACGTTTGACCGAAAAATTTGACCGAATTTAAATTAAATAAATTCGGTCATTCGGTCAAACTTGACCGGAATCACATATTTTCAGTGGCAACACTGATCATATCAGCAGATCGTACTCCAATCACATTGTTAAAAAAAAACTCCTAAAAGAACCGTATGGCAATACGAGAAAGCCAATTGGGAAAAACTAAACGGTTTCTTTAGGAGTTTTAACTGATCGTGGTTGCTGCTGCTTATATGGTCATAAACATAATTCACCTGGGCATGAAGTCGTTCATCCCTAACAGGATAAAAAGTATGAAACCCAAGGTAAACGCGTGGTGTGACTCCAGCTGCAATCAGGTTAAAATAGGTAAGCTTTCGGTCATTCAAAGCCAATCCATGAGGAAAGCCGAAAAAAGTTCCAGCGAGCCATAAATGACTGCAATCTCCACATTAATCGTGTCAAATTCTCCTATGACCAAAAGTTGAGGCAAAAAATACTGCAAAGTCTCACGGATAGTAAAAAATATGGTCATTTGTTATAACAACATCAAGAACTCGGCCTTATCATCTATCCCGACACTAATTTAAAATGGCATTCCAGCTGTCAGCCCTATATATAAGGCCAATCTACTTGCTGCTCACTTTGCAGTTAGCTCAACGCTCCCAGATTGTGCTTTGTCTCCCCCTGAACTCGAGCGCGTAGAATACTCCATCGGACCAATCCGCTTCCGCACTCGTACAGTGGCTAGAGTACTTCAAGATCTTGACGTTCATAAATCCGCCGGTCCAGATGGTATTTCCCTATCGTTCTGAAGAGGTATTCTTCTACTCTGGCAATATCACTGCGCAAATCTTTTCTATCTATCCTCTTCTTCACGGCTCATCCCGAGAAGATGGAAAACAGCATTTGTACAGCCTGTCCCCAAAAAATGCGATTTTTCATCTCCCTCCTCCTACGGACCAATTGCAATAACTTCCCTTCTTTCCAAGGTCATGGAAACGCTGATAAACCATCAGCTCATGAAATATCTTGAATCGCGAAAACTTCTTAATTACCGGCAGTATTGTTTTTGCAGGAACAGGTCAACTGGTGATTTTATGTTATCTAACCGAAAAGTGGAATCAATCTCTTCACCAAGGTGGTGAAAGTAAGATCGTTGCGCTTGATATTTCAAAGGCTTTTGACAGAGTTTGGCATCAACCTCTCTTGTCGAAAATGCGTGCATTTGGAATCGATGTTACCTTTCTTCAATGGATTAGAAATCAAGTTGTTTTGAACGGTTTCAAGTCTGCAACTCACAAAATAAATGCTGGTCCCCAAGGCTCTGTTTTGTCTCCGACTCTCTTTCTCATTTTTATAAATGATCTCCTGTTTATTACCTCTAATCCAATCTACTCCTTTGCCAATGATAGTACCCTCAGCTTCTCATATTCGTTCCGTCTTTCATGCCCCTCATCTTCGGTTGTGGAACTTGAACGGAAACTTATGTTTAGCTCATTAAATTCCGATCTTAACAGCATTACTCACCTAACTACCTTTAGCGCTGCAGGAAATATTTCACTCCCTCTGGTCTGGCTTCTATTTATAAGGCGTTTATCCGCCCAAAACTTGAGTATAATGCGCATATTATCTGGTCTATTGCACTAACTACTTATTTGGAGCTACTTGACAGGATCCAAAAAAAAAAACGCGCGATAATACTCATAGGTGGCTGTAACATCGCGAGATCGCTTTTATCGTTTTTTCCACCATAAGTGGTCAAACGCAATAGCCAGTTGTATTCCATCCCTATAACATTTCAACCAGAATACCCGCTGTGCAAGGAATGCGCATCAGTTTACACTTAAGCCTGTATTCGGACGTACAGTGAAATACAAGGAATCTTTCCTTAGCCGTGCAACACGAATGTGGAATGCTCTTCCCCGCTCCATTTTTCCTACACATTATAATCTACAAACATTCAAAACCAACGTGCATCGGCATCTTTCCCTATCTTCTAACCCTAATTTCCTTAACGCCCGCGCTGTGTAGCCATTACATTATAAAGGTATTCAAAAATCCCTTTGGATAGAATAATACAATTCTCTATAAAAATGGGAAGGGTTTCACTTAGGTAAATTGAACTCGCCGAAAATGAGGATGTCGCCAGGATGTAGACCAGCGTCTTCTCAGGCAAGCACTCATGAACTGTGTCATTGAAGCCACGAGTTCATCCAGTTTTTATTTTGATTTTCTCGGACAGACTTTGCTCCTGTAAGTATATAATGTTATTCATTCTGGTTTTTATACCCTATTCTAGGGGTATATTAATTTTGACGCATAGTTTGTAACATACCTTAATATTGCCCGTAGACCCCTAAAAGTTACTATATTTATGATCAGCATCGATAGTAATGTCGATCTAGCCATGTCCGTCCGTCCGTCCGTCCGTCCGTCCGTCCGTCGGCAAAAATTAGGCCTTTAAACTGGACCTAGAGAGCTGAAATTTTAACCATATACTCTCTAGGGTCCCGAAATAATCAAGTTTAAGAATTTTTGAAATCCGCCCACAGACACGCCCACAAACTCAAAAAAACAAAATTTTGGAAAAAATCGAATTTTGAGCTAGAGAGCTGAAATTTTTTATATATGATCTATGGCCCATAAAACTGATTGGGACATAAAATTTTCAAAATCCGCCCACTGACACGCCCACAATTAAATAAAACAAATTTTGGGAAAAATTGAATTTTGAGCTAGAAAGCTGAAATTTTTTATATATGATCTTTGGCCCATAAAACTGCTTGGGACATAAAATTTTCAAAATCCGCCCACTGACACGCCCACAATTAAATAAAATATTTTTTTTGAAAAACCAAAATTTGAGCTAGGGAGCTGAAATTTTTAATATATACTCTCTAGGGGCCCTTTATGCTCATGTGTAAATATTTTCAAAATCCGCCTACTGACACGCCCACAATTATTTTTTTTTTTTTTTTGAAAGTCCAAAGTTTGAGCTAGGGAGCTGAAATTTATAGTATATGCTCTCTAGGTGCCCTTTATGCTCATACTTAAATTTTTTTTAAATCCGCCTACTGACACGCCCACAATTAAATAAAACAATTTTATTGAAAAACCAAAGTTTGAGCTAGGGAGCGTTTTTATTTACAAAAGTTTGGTTTTTTCGATAAAATCTTTTAAATTTTTGTCACGCCCACTTATGAGATATAGGAATAAGAATAGGGTATCCAACAGTTCGCCCAAGCGGACTGTAGCCCGCCCCTTCTTCTTTTACCAACTTACTGATAAAAACATTTCAGCTTCTTAATTTTAGTGCAGTTTTAGATTTTTTTTTAGAAATGTCTTTGATTAGTGTAGATTGCTGTTTAACTGATTTCCTCCTGGAGGATTCAAATAGTTTTAGTAAGCTATCTTTTCTTGATAAAAAAAAAGTTATAGACGTAGGGCGCTCTATGCCTTTTATAAATATTAATTACCAAAGGAGAGATGGTTTTGTGACACATTTTAATGTTTCCTTATACCAAAAATATGAGTGGCTAGCTGGGAGTTGCAAGCTTAATAAAATGTTTTGTTTTCCTTGTCTTCTTTTTTCAAACTCCGCCAGTGTTTGGAGCCGAACGGGTTTCACTGATATAAATAATTTAGTTAATTCTTCGAAAAAACATATTAAGACAGAAAAACATATTCGTTGTTGTTTATCCCTACACGAATTCGGCACGAATCGCATTGAAACTTCTTTAGGAAATTCTTTCGTTGTTCATAATAAAAAAATAGATAAAAATCGGAAACTAATGGAACGTTTTATTGACACGGTCATTTTATTAGGCAGACAGGAGTTAGCTTTTCGCGGTCATGATGAAAGGTCTAGTTCAGATAATCGTGGCAATTATGTCGAAGCGGTTTATTTTTTATCTAAATATGACACTTTATTGGAATCCCATTTAGAGCAGTGTTCAAGTACACACAATCCAATTTTTCCAGGTTTATCCAACGATATTCAAAACGATTTGATACATAGTATCGCGGCGGTTATTAAATCCGAAATTAAAACGGAAATCAAGGATGCTCGGTTCGTGTCGATTATGATCGACGAAACACCAGATTTGAGTCATAGGGAATAACTGAGTGCCATATTTCGGTACTTGTCAGAGGATGGTATACAAGAAAGATTTCTTGGATTTTTTGACGTTAGCGCAAGTCGTAATGCAAATGCGTTATCCAATCATATATTTAAAATTCTTGAAACATACGACTGCAAGGAAAAGTTAATAGGACAATCCTACGATGGTGCCGCAGTTATGTCCGGCGAGGGGGGTGGTGTTCAAAAGAAGGTCCTTGATGAATGCCCGATGGCAAATTTTATTCCTTGTTATGCACATGTTTTAAATTTAGTACTATCCCGATCTCTAAAAAACATAGCAGAACTTAAACTATTTTTTGGCTATACTAATAGCATCGTTCGATTTTTTAATAAATCCACAAAGCGGTCCAATCTTTTAAAACAAATTTCCAATCGACGCATGCCAGGAGTATCGGAAACTCGATGGCATTATCATTCAAGAATAATAAACGTAATCTTTAACTGTATATATATATAATTGAAACTTTTAGTAAAATAATTAATGACTCTAGGGAATGGGATACTGAGACTGACACACTTTCGATGGCAGAAAGTTTATTAAATAAATTAGAGAGCAAGGAATTCTGTTTTTTGCTTCATACCCTTTCTGAAATATTTGCAAAGACCGATGTATTATTTAATTTAATTCAAAAAAAACAAACAGACGTTAGTTATGCCAAGCAAGAAATCGAACGTTTTGAGTCATGGATAAGCTCTGACTTTTTAAATATGTTTGAAGTTATTTATGACAGCGTAAATGATTGCATCGAACCTCCACGTAAACGCAGGTTGCTTGACTTCGATTTGAAGACGAATTATAAGCGCCTTTTTGTTGAAATTAAAGACAATATAGTTAGCCAAATAAATGCCAGATATAAATCATTTAGTAATCTTACATTTTTGGATTTACTAAATAATTTGAAGTATGACACTTTTTCTCGTTCCAGTCCAGATGTAAAAATATCTTCTATAATTAAGTTTTTTCCTAGAATTTTTGACTTCACGGCATTAAAAAATGAACTTAATGTTTTATATTCTTCGTAGTCACTTCGGCAGTTTGAGGTTCTCGACCATCACAACCATTTGAATAGTGAAGCATTGAAAGAAGTGTTCCCTCAAGTCTTAAACTTAAGTAGTTTACTTTTAACACTTCCCATTTCCGTCGCCTCCGTTGAGAGGTCTTTTTCTGCTTTAAAAAGAATTCATACTTATTTAAGAAACTCACAGGGCGAGGATAGGCTCTCTGATTTAGCCCTCATATCGATAGAAAGAAGACTTCTTCTTAAAATTAAAAATAGACCAAACTTCTATGAAAGGGTATTGGCAGAGTTTATCAAAAAATATCGTCGAATAGCATTAGAATACAAATAATTATAAAGAACTAATATTTTAACAAAACTTTTCACTTTTTTTTTTTAAGTGTGTGAATTTTAGCTGTTTTTAATTTTGATTTATTTTTATTGCTGACATTATTATTTGTATCGTTTTTATATTTTAACAAATATAAAGAATTATCCATATAATTCTTCTGAATTTTCTTATTTTAAAATTACTATCCACATTATGCTGAATTTTTTTAAGTTATTGTATCATGCGTCTGTCAAGACCGGCTTCTTTTGAAGCCACTTTTGTTATACTTTAAGCTCATTGTTGATTGAAATATTAATGTCTTAAAGTATAAAAAATGTGGCTAGAATATTTTTGCTAAGTCAATGTGGAATGCATATTATGTAGATACAATATCCCCATTAAAAATTATTTTATTTCAGGTTTTAAAGATTTTTATTTTTATAGGTGACTAAATTTTTCAACGTCTTCCCTTTTAAAATTATCCACGCCACGCCACTGCAACCCAATATAAATTCTACCACTATAGAAGTCTGTAGCACCCAGAAGTTAGCTTATATTTTTGCCACTTTGTGTACTTTGTGTTTGCCACTTGTGTTACTCGTTCGGGGAAAGAAAACTTTCAGATTCGAACGATTGATCACATCTGGGACAGTTTACCCTTTGAATCAGACATGAATTTGTGCAAAAGAGGAATGTACATACATTTACGACTTTTCTAAAGTATTGCTCATCCGACAGAATAATCATTCACCCTCTTCTGTTCAAAGATACTCATGGTGCCCATCATCTGTTTTCTATAAAACTCTAGTCTCTTCTATTCAGTTCAAACCTATACTTTGCTCTGCTGATTTTATAAGTTATGACCGTCAACTATCTTCTTCGAATATTTGCATAAGGCGCAGTCGAACCAATATTCACTATGATTTAGGCGAGGATCCCCATATCACATTTGCGAACAGGCGAACAACCACCCTTCTAGCCAGAGGGTCCGCTCTCTCATTACCGTAATAAAAAACCCAAGTCAGTGTTACAGAGTTATACCTTCCCAAACTATTCAGCTTAACGATCGCCTCATCCATAATTTTAAAGGTGATCACAGCAGGCTTGATATCGACCTAACTGTCCGGTTCAGCTTCACCTACCCTAAACAATTGATTGCGTGCCCCAGGCTGCAGATTGTCTTATCCAATAGTCGCTGGAGTACGAGCCGGCGCGCTTGGAAATTTATTTTGAGCACACAGATCAACAAGAACACTGAACCTTGGACCTCTGGTTCCTTCACCTTAATTGACCTGAAGTCCAAATATGAGGTTATATCTTTTCTGGACTTACAAATCTCCATAGCAGCCTTAGGGATTTGCTCATCTCGTTGCCTCTAGCTTTAATTACTTAAGGTCCGTTCGCTTACTTTTATGTTTGGAAAATGAAAGTTGTCAAATCTCCAATATCGAGCGAGAAGAAACCGATGTTTTTTTTCTGGTAAACTCATAGGATTTGATCATTTGACAGTTTTTATTTGCTTGCCAGCTAAAGTTCTGTGTGAAGAACAATGAACGAAAGTGCATATTCGTCTTTTTACCATTTTTTCAGTACGCGAACGCTTTTGTGTAGTTGCGCACGACAGTTTATATAAATTTACGTTTGCATATTAGTATGCGAACGGACCTTTTATAAGTAAAAGAACGGAATGTTATAGTTTGATATTTTATATGATAGTTTTAATATCGAGTGCAGCAATGTTTTGATTTTACCTGCATCGGTCAAAGCTACAACGCAAGCAAATTACTTTTTCCATTTATGTATGTGCTGCGCTATTGCCCCTCCTGTAAATACATATTATCCAGATAGCAGCCCTTAAGTCTAGTCTAGTCTAGTTTAGTAAGATGACCCTTGTCTTCATAACGCAGTTTTATGGAGGATATATTTGTGTCATATCTTTCGTGTCGATCAGGAATTCATAAACGAAAAATTATGGAGATGTTTTCAAGTCTTAGCGAAAAAACTCTTTGACCAAATGCTTGTTATTGTTAAGCGGGCGTATAACATGGACTAGAAAGTTGCCTCAACACTCAGTTGCATTCTTTCACGTTTACGTCGAAGTGTATTAGGTCGCTTAAACATCTTATTATTCCTTTTAAATATCTCGGCCGATCTTATACAGTTGCGCTTAAAAACTAAAATCCTTTGCGCAATAACCAGTCGGCATTCCTTTTATCGTTTTATATGAACATAAAGTTTCCTTCATCAACAAAAAACTCATTTCAAACCTTTAAAAAACAAAAATCGTGATATCCATTAATGAATCTTGATAATTCTGTCCAAAAAGAAGGTATTTCGTCCTTAAGCCCTTTATCTATTCGTTCTTTTGTAAATCCATTTGGAATAACTAATTCTGACAGATCCTACCCGACACAAATGCTCGCTATTGTGGGAGTGATAACGAACTTTGCATGCGCGTGCATACGCATAGACATTATGTCAACAAGTCACGTTTCCACGGGAAAAGTGTTTCCTTTTTTCTCAACTCCTTACAAAAAAAAAATTAAAAAAGCGAAGAAGAAATAATTTAATCAAGTGCCCATGACCACAGAGTTGGTTTCCTCTCTTGACTCTTTTGATCCGTTGTCAATCATGGCCAATCATATGTTGCATTTTTAATTTTTTAACATATTTTTTCTTCTGTCGCTCTTCGTCATTTTCGGTCTTCATCGGCCATTATTGTTTACTTATAAAAGTTATTAATATTTCGAAAAAAAAACAAAACACCTTCTTTATATTTTTATACCTTCTTTATAGCTTTGTTTTCTTTTGGAGGGAAGCAGCAGAATGCAAGTAAAAGGAGGAATAAATAAAAAAACAAAATATCAACTTTGACTGTGATGGGCTATGATATGGCTAGCCTTGCCATAATTTTCGAGTTTGACGTTGCTTGGTTGTTGTTTTTTTTTTTTTTGTTTTTTTTTGGTACGTCAGTCAACTCCATTTTTTTTTGTTCATTTAATTCCCCATTTTCTTATGTTAGAGATATTTTAACACGTTGAGTTTTTCGCACGCGCCACTGTCATTTGCGTTGTCTCGGGCACAGTGTATTGCTACTGTTTAGCTGCATGGCTAACAGATATCGGAACGATAGTCAAGTGATTGGACCGTGATTTGAAAACATTTTTTTTCCGCGGATACAGCGATTTTGGCAAAGTGACAATTGCAGTGTTAAATGCAATAATAATTGTTATTATTCCAATGTGCAGTGACGTTTTGAATAGCGAATGTGCTTGATCCTGTTGTTTATTAGAAATGTTTGATATTGATTGATGGTTTTGTTTGAGTGTGTTTTCTTAATGATTTTTGAAAACATTAAAGCCACATATTTGAAAAAACGAAAGTGAAATTCATACATAATTTGTATCCTGTTGTTTTTTTTTAAATGACGAAAGTAGGAGAATCAGAATCAAAGGAATTCTGTTGTGGTAAGTTTTCTACGATCGGTTACAAGTCGTTTATTTGTTTTAATATCTAAAAAAGGTTTGTTGTTTTTTTTTGTTTTAACTGCGGTTACAAATTTTAAAATAAAAAAAAAATGTGTGACACAATTTTGAACATTTTAAGCTAACAGAGTTTTCAAAGAAAAGATTATTACAAATAATGCAATTTTATTTCAAAGGTTTGGAATCACTTCCGTTGCATATTTTGTAGGTACGAGTATGTTTGGACCGTTTCTTATGGGCATTTTTATATGTCATTTTTTTCAATGAAAATATTGACAGGTTTTTTTGTTTAAGAATGACCGCTTTTACATCTCGTTCCTTAAAATGCATAAAAAAATTGTTTAATGCTGTCAGCTTTCTAAAAAATATTGCATTTATGTATACGCTTTTGAATTTTTCCTTAAAAAATTGTTTACTTCATCAATATTTCTATAATGTACAATTTTGTTTAGAATAAGCTAGTGTATTTATACGAGGTCGAACTCTCGCATTTGCAATTGTTGAGTATTCAAGGCTGCATCTCACAAATAGCGCGCTTGATGTTGCTTCCTTTAATAACTCAATGGTCTCACCAGCAGTATGGCATATGGTACCGTCCTGCATATCATGTTCACGCACTCTTGGAAACAAAAAATCGTTGATATTGAAGGTGACATTGATTTTGTTAGTTTTTGAAGAAGTAAGGCCCCATGAGGCCGCCAGCTTATAAACCTCACCAAGGAATGCATCGGGTTGCATCGGTAGCTGATGAACCACCGTTGGACCTTCGTCGCTTCAAATGCAACAATTTTGACGGATAATAGTGGATCGACTTGCAACTGTTCGAACGCGCAATCACTGAATTCATGACACAAATGTATATTGCTTTAGTTCGTGCAGAAATTGGGCCTTTGTTAACCGAGATGCTTGCGCAAAATCTTCCACAAAGTCGATGGACATAGGCTAAGATCTTGAGCACGATGACATATTAATGAAATCTATGCGCATTCTTGTCAGTATATTGGAGTCCAAAAGAGTAAATGTAGTGTGACATTTTCAATAATATTGCGAATAGCCGGCGCAAAATTGTTGATCGTAAAATTGGCGTGTATTTATCTTTAAATGTTTTTTACTGAACAATAATTTTTAAAATGAATTTCCACAATATTCGAACGCTTCTTAGGTGTAACCTTTTGGCACGAGCGCCTGCCAAATAACACTGCAATAAAGAGAGCGTCGGAAGTACTGTGGGGCATTTTTCTTAGAATTCACATCAAACAAGCCATCAATTTCTTCTCCTAAAGAAGAAAAACTAAGGCCTCACCACTAAGGCCACTTTAAAACGAGTTTCGTTATTCTTACATATATTAACGAGTTGGAATAGGTGAATAAAAACTCTTGATCGATTGGAATCTTCGAGGTAATTTCTTTTTTCCATTAAGTTTTTTAAACAAAATAAATTCCCACAAAATCAACTGATTCCCACAGAGTCATAAGTTTTCCCCTTTCTGCTTTTGAAGTCGGAATTCCCACAAAAACGAATCTGAGTGTTGCCATATTAAAAAAAAATCCGAAAGTAAGAATGGTGTAAGATCCGTAAAATTGATAGAAATAATATAAAGCTATGACTCTGAATAATACCTGTGCCGATGAGATTTCCTTATTTCAACTGGACATATTTTAAATAACAATACTACCAGCAAGGTTGCGTACTGGCACTTATACTTTTTTCTAATGAATAAAGTTGAGCCTAAGAGTAAATGGATATCCGGTTAGTTTCCGGCATACGATCACCTTAGAACTGGTATTAGGCATAAATAGGTCTAACAAGAAAAGGCTTTACTTGATTCCGTATTCAATTTTTTAAGCATCATTGCATTTATTTCTTAACATATTGCCAGGTTTAGAAAATAAATAAGATACAAAATAATGCAGAATACCAGCTTATAAGAGAAAAATATAGTATGAACGAAAATGCTCTTGAATAAATGAGAATTTTCCTATACCAGTTTGCTTTTCATTGCAGCACATAGTCCATTTAAGAATCAGTGCTTCAAAACCGGTTAAATTCTTTTATGCCGGCTAACGAAGTACGATGATTGTAAACCGTATTTATATCATTTGATATATCTTAGTAGATTTTTATTAATTTGGGAAGCGTGTTAGGTGATTTTTCGGTAGGTGTGAAATGTTTTTGAAAAAATACCCAAACTCGTTCGATATCACCTCATTTTCATCTTTTATTACTTCAATCTGGGTGTCTTGCTTTTACTTTTAAATTAATTTTTATTATATATTATCGAATATTAATTAACTCACTTCTACTTCTTTACCGACGATCTGGACTAAATGGATCGTCGTTACCCTCCTACTTCACTACTGGTCCGCGTGTGGGAGATAGGTTCTTTGACGTGAAGGTTTCCTCGGATCTTTGAACTTCTTATTCGACCAAACTTGGTTACTGACCTCATACTTTTTGTATGCCGTCCAACATTGTGAACTTTATTCGAGCGCCGGGCACACAATTGTGGTGAAGAGCCTACATTTTAGCTTAGTGTGTATTTCCGGTCACAGAACATGACAGAGTTATCCCGCCATTTTATCTACCTAACGCTTAGACGACGATTGATGTTGTCATGACAGGTTGCTTCTATATTGATCAAAGCTAGCTGTTTGTTTCAGTCTTTGATCATCTTCCCAACTTACCGGCTACTTTTCCATTGTTAGAAATGTCTTTTCGTAAGTATAGCCGAGGAAACTGTTCGTTGAGAATTACTTAACAATTCGGTTGCCACCAGTGTAGTATTTTCTCGACATCAATACGAAGGAATTTCCTGAGTATATCGCTTTCTCTGAGCGGCTTTTTTGAAGATGATTGTGCCCCTCTTCAAGCAAATTTGTCGCAAATCGTGGATTAAGATATTTGTCGATTGTTTCGATTTAACAAAGAAATTATCAATATTTGGTCGGATTAGTTTTATACTTTAGCGTTCATATGGTTCACTTTTTTATTGATTTATTTTTAATTGATGTCTGCATCGAATTCTTTATTTGTTTTTTTATGATTTTCAGAACTTTCTTGCCTTCTTCTTCTAGAATTTGACATGTAATGAACATGAGGCTGTACCATATCTTTTTAATGATTTCTAAATAAAGTCGTCGATTGTCGAAGGATGTCAAAAAGGATTGCCTCTAGTGCTGCGGTTCTCATCGCACTTTTTGAGCTAAGCCTGGGTAGATCTTTGTTTGGTTCACTCATGGTATCGCCGAAATTAGCGCAGTTATACATATTTCAAATCGCAAATAATAGAAATTAAAGAATTCTGCAGTGTTCACACTTAGAGGCATGTTTTCAATGCTCGAAAAACCTACTGAAAACTGATTACAAATCGTCTTTTTCCATTGCTCCAACACAATACATAGGATACTTATCTCCCATCAGTAAGTGCCATGGGAAATGCAACTATACCAACAGGAGATATGTATTTTCTCCTCAGCAAAAAATCAAATGCATGAATTAAATCTAAAGTGGTGTCATGCCACGACATCACTGATCATCATCATCATCGTCTTCACGATCATACTTCATCAGATTTAAATAGAAAAGAATCTTCATTCCAAGTGACATGGGATCGCGGATCGGGTCAAACCAAATACGATTGCACCACAGATAGATAAATGCTTCCAGCAAAATTACTTTTTATTCAAAGTGATGCACTAAAAGGTATACATCCACTCCAGCCAAGCTATGATTTGAAGTGATAATGTACACATAGTACGCACTAGATGACACAAATTCACTCCCGCTCGACAACGACGAACGCCGACAAAGCCGCTTGTTCTTGTTCCAATATGAGGGTAGTAAAATCAACCCCATGCATGTCATTTCTCATTCATAATCCACTTGAGTGGAGGAGATGAGTTTGTAGTTCTTTTAAAGTACCTACATGCGAGTACGGGTGTAGCGCAATCAACATGAAATAATGAAAGAGTTATATGTAGTATGCCCTTGGAGATATTTAATCTGTTGGATTTCCTGTTGTACCTTTGGTGCATCTGTTTGAGAAAAATCGGGGTGAATTTCTCCCCTCAAAATTCAAAGCTGACTCGTGCTTTTTTTTTGTTACTAAAGTAAAGTAAAAATAGAAAAACTATCAGTAAAGGAGTTCTTTTCTAGTTCGAGAGCTCCAAATGAACGTTCTCCGGAAGTTTATATGACTCTAGAGGGAGTGACAAGATGTTATGCTTGGGCATTTCCTGTGCGTGTTTTTTTGCCTCCTTCTTGATTTTCTTGCCATACAAAAGTCGCGTTTCTTTGTGCCAACTATTGCTTCTTACTACTGCCGAAATGAGCTCGTGACGATACTGTACACGCCATACGCGTTCGCGAGTGCCGATACTCGCATATGACTAACATTCTTTTATTCGAATCACGTCGATTGTTTATTTGAATTTGAACATAAACCAATTTGCAACATCGCTTGGATTTAGAATAGAGTACAAATACTGTGGCGCACGATCGATGGTTGTTTGGACTGGAGTCGGAAATTCGTAGTGAATCAACGGGCATAGTGACTTATTGGAAAATCGTAAATGCCCGTTACATACTTTTTTTTAATAAATATTTTGCCTCAATCTGCATTGGTTAACCGTCATTTGGTTGTATCCGCATCTGACAACAAGAATTAGTTCTTGAAGTTTATAAATTTTCTTCGTCGGGTGGTGTTCTTACAAATATGGACAAGTTCGCTCTGATTTTGTTTTGTTCATTTACACTTTTTTGGCATTTTTTGTTCATGTAACGAGATACTCTGCACTGCGCCAAATACAGAGGAATAAGCCTACTGAATGTCGCGTATAAGAACTTTTCGGCTGTATTGTGTTATAGCCTAAAACCTTTGCGTGGTTTTAGGTCAGGAAAGTCAACCACCGACCCAATTTTCACACTCCGACAGATCTTGGAAAAAACCCAGGAATTTCAGATCGATACACACCATCTATTTATCAACTTTAAAGTCGCATATGCTAGCGTATATAGGGACGAATTATACAAATCCAAGCCAAGTTTTGGCATCCCCGCCAAACTCGTCCGTTTGTGCAGGATGACGATTTAGAAATCTCGCTGCTCCCTCAAAGTCGGCAAGAATACCACCTCAACACCAGAGGTACAATTTATCAAAAGTCCGCTCAACTACTTACCTATGCTGATGATATTGACATTATTGGGAGAACGGCGAGCTGTCAGTGGCCATTTGCAAGCATCGAAACGGAGGCGGCGAAGATGGGTCCGCCTGTTAATGAGGACAAAACGAAGTACGAGTATATGCTGTCAATGAGAAAGGACTCTCAACATCGGCGACTCGGATAAAACGTCACGATGAACAGATACAACTTCGAAGAAGTTAATAACTTTGTCTACCTGGACTACACTATCACTTCGCAAAATGAAGAATCACTCTTGCCAATCGCTGTTTCTTCGGGCTAAGAAGGCATCTAAGAAGTTATACAACCAAGGAGATATGATATAAGACCTTAATCATCCCGGTCCTGCTGTATGGTGCAAAGTGGATAAAAATCTTCTGGGATGCTTTGAGAGAAAGATTCTTCGAGGCATATTCGGTCCAGTTTGTGACGATGGAGTGTGGAGAACAAGATTCAACGACGAACTATACGCGCTATACAATGACGCTGACCTGGTCAAAAAGCTAAAAATACAACGGCTGAGATGGTTGGGACACGTGGAGCGTATGGACAATCTTCTAATCAACCAATGCGCATTATGTCTCCTTTTATAATCCTGTTAGTTAATTCAGCTCGTGAAAATGAATTCTCCCTTATTTTGAGATTTGAATGAATAGTTAATTCGTTAGAATGAATTAATTTTGACATTCGAACGAATAATGTTCATTATGGAATGATGTCACAAAATTAAATTAAATTTATCTCTGAAAATCACCTGTTAGCCATTTCAATGTAACTTTCCTTTTTTTGTAAAAAACTAACTTTGCAAAAATTACCAAAACTAAGTGTTAGCATATCGAATCATATGAGCTACTCAAAAGCCGCAATGTTTGCAGCAAAAAATGTGTCGAATTCGTCAAGTTCGTTTGTGTTAAAAACGAAGACCAAATGTTTTTCTCTTATTAGAAAATGCGTTCAAAACTTTACTTTTCTGTATGGACAAGTTGTTTGCTTTTTATACTTAAACAAATCTGATCTCACTCGTTTTTCATTAAAGAAAGAAGAGCTGTTAACTTAATTCGTTCTTATAGGTAGTTATTCAGTTCAAATTTTTAATCAATTAAATTATTTTCTTATGCTAGCTATAAGAAGTGTCATATACAAAAATACTTATATGTTTTAATAGGTTAACTCCAAGTCAATAATTGTGCATTTGAGGGCTGGGCATTCACATAAGATGTGTTCAGCTGTTTCGTCTTCTTCAAAACATAGCCAGCACTCAGGAGCGTCGACTATTTTCATTTTCTTAAGGTGGTATCGTAAAACGTGCTGACCAGTAAGGGAACCTACCAGGTTTTTGTTATCATTCCTACTTAGATTATGACATCTGCTGGAATTGTTACTGAAAGAAGAATGACTCGTTTGCCTGTTTTAGACCTGGCTCTCAATAAAATATACATTTCGTATGTATAGCATTGCCATTACATGTGCATACTTTTTTTCTGTTATCTTAAGATCTGAAATACAAAATTTCATCGGGTACCCGGCGCGTTGCTGCACATACCCGCTAGGGAGGGATTTCACCCTTTTCTACGCATGGCTTAGCGTTTTTCTTTTGGTAATATGACAGAAACTTTCGCGCAAGTAACAACAACAACTGTACAAAGTTTCAACTCAAATGAACACACAAACAATAATTTTTATATAAGAACAAATGCAGTGTTGGTTAAACTGATTTTGACAAAACTTAACAGAAACATTCTCGATTCGATATGTAGATACTAGATAAAAATGATCAAATCTAACATAAAATTATCAGGATTTAAGATTACTGGTCCTCATGTGGAAGCTCTATAATTAACTCTAACCTTATAATTATTACGCTTGTGGGTCTAAAAATTGAATTCTTTTGTGGATGGGCCGCTAATCTCTCGCGGTGCGGTAGTAAGATGTACAGGGATAGCTACTGTTTCAGTGTCAGCCCCTTTTTAACCTTACCTAACCTATCGCAAGAGGTGGGACAGTGAAAAGGGTGTGACTGCGATTGTTAGAAAGTCTCATGCACTAACGACGGAGCACACTGCACTACTGTTCTACATAAAAATTGTAGCGAGTAAGTACCTGGCCTGGGCCTGATCACGTTAAATGAAAACGACATCGTTTCGACTATTTCTGTCCTAATCATCTCGATAATGATAGTAAAAAACCGTTTTCATCACATCGACATTGTGATCTGGATCCCTATTTACGAAGGGCTTCAGGAAACTGCAATTCAGAGACTTGTATTTCCTTAGTTGGGATACCTACTAAAGCGCGCCTCCTAGTCGACCAGCGATGCCGGATTCTAATCCGACTGAATGCTTAGTTTGTGCTGATGTACGAGTATTAAGATCCATTCCAGATAATCTCTTGCTATTTGTCAGCGTTATTTGTTTACACTTCTTGCAATATCAAATATTCATTCTCCTTACCAGTTCAACTGGCCTATGTTTCGCCTCCAAAAAACTCATTCATCCCATCGAAGTCCATCCCATCTATATATTTCCCACATGTTAGTGCATAGATTGAAAATGCATTCAAATTAGATTTTACCGGTTCAATGATCCATCCAGTCATCAACAACAAAACGAACCGAAAATAGCCCCAGCACCTGTTTACACTCAACTTCTGCTCAACAGAATTTTCCAAATTCCAACAATTACATGTGTTTAACACCATTCTTCTTCGAACGTTTTCCTGGAACAAGTACCAAGCTCATCGTTATAAACACTAAACCAAATTTTTAATTTTTTTGGACATATGGACAACTCCTGGAGCATCCGCATGTAGTGCACCGAACACAAACAGCACGCTCTGCTTGTCTAATTTAGGACTCCATCCATAATTTCCATATTATGCCTGCGCCGATCTTTCTTTTGACACGATCCAATGTTCTAGCGCAACACGCGTTAATTTTTATTTAATGAACGAATTTTTGTTTTTTCCGTAAACTATTTTTTTTTTCTAACTCGAGATATCAGCTTTACCAGAAGCAAAGGCCGTTTAGAGTCGGAGGGGACAATGAGAAGACGCGATCCATATACAAGTATGTATAGCGCTTGTTCTCTTCCATATTTCTAGATTAGAAACGGCAGGAAATCGCTTGTTTACGTGCTCTACATGTGTGTACATTGGAGTCCAGCTATTCCCGCTACAGATGTTCCCTTGGTTGGGGCCCACACTGTAAAGTCGCTTTCAATGAAAAAATAAATAATAGAGTCTATATCCCGCAAGACCCTCATAATGCCTCATTCATTTAATTCGATGGAATTTTGTTAGTCCGCTTGTGTGTCATGGAGAAGATGCGTTAATCGCACTCTTCGTGTACATGAAATGTAACTACACTTATGCACACTGTTTGATTTAAATTAGTACAAAGCATTTTTCGGGATTTAATTGACTTTTCTAAATAAGCTTTAATGATGATCAACAAATGCGCCATCTGGGAAACAGTGACAGTAAACGTGGAACATTTGACAGTTTGGGATTCTGATTTATGTCGTTTGAAGTTTAATATATGACAACTTAATGCCCATCTGCCATATGTGAGCGCAAGCAACAGAAAATCATAACGATCGGCTCAGTACTTTCGTAAACAAATCCTCAAAAATTGCACATGTGGATTTACACTCCAGCAAAGACCAATATTGTATGCACAGCATGCATTGGCACTTAACAGAACTAAAAATCATCGTTTTGACACATGTGGATGTGACCCTTATTTAATGTGACATGGATTTTTCCTTTCGGGATTTTCAATTAAGCTGACCTTGTGTTGTGAATATTAAATCTTTCCCAAAGAAGAAAACCAACACAGTGATAATGTGACTGCACTTCAGAATGGTAAAAATGTATTTGAAAATTTTCGAAACTCATTTTAGACAATGGCTGGGTTGCTCTGCTTTATTGGCACATTTTTTTGAAATCTTCTTAAGGCACTTGAAAGTGAAACCCAAAATTGTATTTTAAGTATGTTCGTAATTGATGTAGGCAGAGACACTAGTCATTTCATTGTCAAGAACAGCCCTTATTTATGTAGTATATTACTGAAAAAGGCAAATCTCCAAAAAGAAATGGTACATCTGTTGTTTGAATTTTTGTTAAGTGACTTAAGATAACCGTTTTTATTTTAAGCAAGAAAGGCTTGGAATTGAATTGACCGTAGACCTGACAGACCAGTGAGTGAAAACTGTCATGCCAAGTGAAAACCGAAAAGTTCAGCCCTATGTTCGCCTCTCAGCCGTGAAATTTCAAATAGATAATCCTCACTGTTTTGAGTGAGCATTGTACCGTCACCCTTTGGCCTAATGTTGATTTGATCACAATTCGAACTTGTATATAATATCAAAACAATTATTCACCTCTGTTGGGTGCTGGGGAATAGGGCAAAACCACATCTTTTACCTGATAAGGTTCTCTAGGTATACCAATCGCTGCATGGAAACTTTTTTTCAAGCTATTCGTAATCGAGAGAACCTCAGGCACGCATCAAGGCTTGGCGTTTATTCAAATGAATTCTGCAGAAGCTACAGAAGCTGCTTTGTCCATGTCCTGCTCTCTCCCATAGAAGAAATCGCCATCTAGGAGTCATCTTGCTTAATGATCTAAGTGACTTGGCTAACACTGAAGTAAGAAGTCTATTGCTCTTCATAAGAAGCTCCAACTGGTTTAACAAATAGCAAGAGAAACTCCATAGATCCGTGTGGTATCACAATCAACCTCACATTGGTCTCATCAAGTTGGCTTAAAGCCAACTAACCTAACCTAAATCCTTCTTAACGATTCACCCATACTTAGATTTTTGTCACTCCCAATTTATGGAGCATATGAATAGGGTATTCATGCCTTTCCCTATGTTTGTTATCAATCTTTCAGGTAGCAAGTCCTACCAAAATCAAAATCTCGAGAAGCTGAATTACTCAGCTTGCTCAATGGAATTTAATGGTCAACTATGTCGAAAGCTTTTGTAATATCAACAAAAAGTACAAGATCTTTTATCGTCCAGGCCTTTCTGTATAATGGAACGAACATCTAAGGGAACATCTTCAGTAAGCCGACCTTCCCTAAAACGAACTGCACTGGACTAAAGAACTTAATTTTGTTGAGATATTCCAAAACTCTGCTTTTAATACATGTCTCAAAGATTTTGCAGTCCGAAGACAAAAATATGATCGGTCTATTGTTGTTTTTTCATATATTTTTTCCTTTTTTAAAAAGGGGAATGTCAATTGCACTTTGAAATTTTTCAAGTAATTTTTCAGATACAAAACTCAAATTAAACAGATGAGCTTAAAGCCAACAATATAAAAGCCACGCACTTTAGCATTATATAAGAAACCGCATCGCTACCTCAGGAATTCGAGTTATATAATATACATTTTTATATATATAGATGAATAGTTTTCAGAATTTTAAGCCCAGAAATTTGTTTAAAGAAGAAACTATACCTTTGGAAAAAGCGAAAGGTACTATGTCTTTGGAAAGAGAGAAAGGAAAGAAGGTATAACTATCTCTCAAACGGCTGTAGAGATTCTGCAAAATAGAGTTGACAATGGCATTTGTTCCGCAATTTAAGTTTTTGTTTTATTATCCTAAGCTTATCTAAGGTTTAAACCTTAAGGCAGATTTTCTAGAAGTGGTGACGTAACTCGCAACATACATAATGTTTAAATAAATTTAAAAATATGTTATAAATTGTTGACAATAGGTCAATGGCGCTCACATAGACGCCAAAAGATCTTGTAAACGCGCCCATGTGAAGACTTGCGGCTCTGCAATCGACGCAGTTCTTCGATCTTAAAAGAAAAGTTGCATACAGAGCCAACGGTTTTAGAAGCTTAATAATATAAACTTTATATTAAATAGTGTGCAAACCGGCAAATCCCACAGGCGGACCAACAGGGACTAATTAAAAAGGGAGGGTTATGATCCCTTAAATCCTGGTTAGAACCTCGCCGTTAAAGTAAAAGAAGAAGTTCGCAAAATATTTAAACTGGTGCATAAGCTTTTCATAAGGCGCATTTCGGTAACACCAACAAGATGAATTGAAAACATAATGAAAAGCGGAAAAGTGCACTTAGCGAATTATTGGATACGCTATCCATATCTCCTGTCCAAAAGTGTTCGTGACATTATGTCGAGTCTTGTCGATTTCTAAAAATTGTAAAAAGGGCGAGTTCTTTAGAAGAGCATTTACTACAATTTTTTTTTTAATTTCTGGCTCGCCAAGGCGATATAATAGGAGGAGGCACTTCGACCTAACAGATCTTTTGTACCGTATTGGCCAGAAAAGTTTAAACTAGTAGACTTTCCACTTTCCGTGTAAACTAGTAGAAGAATTCTTTATATCGTCGGGGCTCATACGTTCCCAGAGAAAGATCTTCTTTGTAATTCCATTAAGGGCTGGACATTCACATTAAATTTGTTCAGCTGACTCGTCCTCTTCAAGGCAAAGTCGGCACTCAGGAGAGTCCGCTACTCTTATTTTGTTTAGATGATATCTTAAACTATGATGACCAGTAAGTTTTTGATATCATGCCTGCTTAGGTTTAGGCATTTGCTGGACATATTATTGGAGGGCTGAGTGGCTCGTTTGGCCTGTCTTAGACCTGGGATGCTTTCCCAAAGATAGATACATTTTCTGTGTTCTCAGCTTTTTATTGCTGCCGTAGCTGCTGATCTAGGAGTGCAGCAGAACTGTTCGGGACCTATGAAAGGTGTTTCTGAACATTTTCTGGCCAGTTCGTCGGCCTTTTTGTTCCCTTCTAACCCGACATGACCCGCAACCCACCATAATTTGGTCTTGTTTCTTAATCAGAGTGTTTGAAGGGTATTGAAGCAGTACATGACTGATTTGGAGTCAATGGTATGCGAGCTAATGCCGTTTATAGCTGCTTGACTATCCGTGAATATATGGATGATTGCACCTTTTATACCAGATAAATTAATGTGGCTGGCGCATTCTTGAATGGCGTTTAGCTCTGCTTGAAATACGCTAGGACTTTTTCCCAGGGGTATCGTAAAGCGTTTGTTTGATTTTGTCCAACATACTATGGAAGCGTATGTTATAATGGGTCTTATCATCACTTTGTAGATCTAGTGGACCGACTGGTAGAGGTGGAGACAGAGGCTTATCCGTGGGCTGTGATGAAATTATTACACTTGATCATTTCGGGCCCCTTATATGTTCCAAATTTCAGCTTTACTAGCTCGAATTTAAAGGCATCAAAATTGGTGACCGACGATCATGGCTAGAAGTAACTTTTACTGGTCTTAGACTTATATAAAAGCATGTTACAAACTATGAGTCAAAATTAATTTACTCTTAGTATCATGCGTGGATGATGGAATGAGTATGAACTTGTCTTAATGCAAGTTTTACGGGTGCCATGCAACAATTAAAAATTCTTTTAATACCTAAACATAAGGACGGGTTACAGTCCGCTTGGGCGAACTGTTGGATACCCTATTCTTATTCCTATCCCTTATAAGTGGGCGTGACAAAAGTCTAAGTATGGTTGAATTATGCGGAACGCTCTACATATTTTGTTATATAACATTTAAAGGATTTTATTTAAAAAAAACGAAGCTTTTGTAAAAAAAACGCTCCCTAACTCAAACTTTGGTTTTTCAATAAAATTGTTTTATTTAATTGTTGGCGTGTCAGTAGGCGGATTTAAAAAAAATGAACACATGAGCATAAAGAGCATATATTATAAATTTCAGCTCCCTAGCTCTAACTTTGGATTTAAAAAAAAAGGTTTTTTTTTCAAATTGTGGGCGTGTCAGTAGGCGGATTTTGAAAATATTTACACATGAGCTTGAAAGGCGCTTAGAATTTTGGTTTTTCAATAAAATTGTTTTATTTAATTGTGGGCGTGTCAGTGGGCGGATTTGGAAAATTTTATTTACCGACCAGTTTTAGGACTCATACATTATATATAAACAATTTCAGCTTTCTAGCTCAAAATTCGATTTTTTCAAAAAATTTGTTTTTTTGAGTTTGTGGGAGTGTGTGGGCGGATTTCAAAAATTCGTAAACTTGATTATTTCTAGATCCAGTTTAAAGGCCTAATTTTTGCCGACGGACGGACGGACGGACATGGCTAGATCGGCATTACTATCAACGCTGATCATAAATAAGTAACTTTAAGGGTATACGGGCAATATTATTAAGGTATGTTACAAACTCTGTTTCAAAATTAATATACCCTTAGAATAGGGTATAAAAACAAACAGGCGACTTTGTCAATAAACGTCAATAAACGCGCGAACAGGCGACTTAGTCGCGAAGGGCGTTTTCATATATGCATGCATTTGTTGTAGTAACTCCGTTCACAGAGCAGTAACAACCACGAGCAACAACTTTGTATGCGCACAGTTTAAGTTTTGTGCTTGAGGGTATGTGGGAGAGAGAGTGGGAGAGAGAGAGAGGGAATGAACTTATAGAAAAAATTGGTCGAATTTCGACCACGGGGCGACCCCTAGTTTATAATATATACTTTCTAGGGTCCCTTTAAGCGCATGTGTAAATATTTGCAAAATCCGCCAACTGACACGCCCACAATTTAAAAAAAAATAACTTTTTTTTGAATATCCAAAGTTTGAGCTAGGAAGCCGACATTTATAATATATAGGGTGCCCTTTATGCTCATGTCCACAATTAAATAAAAAAAATTATTGAAAAACCAAAGTTTGAGCTAGGGAGCGTTTTTTTTACAAAACCTTCGTTTTTTTTTCGATAAAATCCTTTAAATGTTATATAACAAAATATGTAGAGCGTTCTTAACAATTCAACCATACTTAGACTTTTGTCACGCCCACTTATGAGGGATAGGAATAAGAATAGGGTATCCAACAGTTCGCCTAAGCGGACTGTAGCCCGTCCCTATGTTTTTATTTAAAATTAGCATATGGGCCTAGACATACTTGCGGGGGTACCTCAGGGTTGAATATTGGATCCTATTTTGTTTGGCGTGTTTATCAATGATCTTCCCAAAGTTTGCTCAAATGCTAGCCTCTATGCGGATG
The DNA here is from genome assembly GCA_949715645.1 of Portevinia maculata. Taxonomy (NCBI): domain Eukaryota; kingdom Metazoa; phylum Arthropoda; class Insecta; order Diptera; family Syrphidae; genus Portevinia; species Portevinia maculata. The sequence goes on along the minus strand of OX454525.1, from coordinate 288,657,245 downwards.
ATGAGCAAATATACTTATATGCAGGTCTAGTAGAGGATCTGGTTTGCAGGTTGAACGATGATCTATCCGCAATTAACCAATGGTCGCTTCACACTTACCTGACCATCAACCCAGCAAAATCCCAGCTCAATTTAATATCCAAGAAACTTCACAACGTCGAACTTGTGCCGCCAATTTACCTTAACAATACACAACTGCAGTTTGCGGAGACTGTTACCATCTTGGGTTTTCAAATTAACCACTCTCTATCCCCAGTAAGCCACATTAGCTACACTGTGGGACGAATTTACGGTGATCTACGAAAACGTTGGTTATGCTTTACTGGTACCCTACGTTGGTTATGCATCAGGTGTGTACTGCAAACTGGACTCCTTATCTCAGCTTAAATTAACTGTTGCATTCAATGATATTATATTAGGTATGTGTACGGGCTTCGTCGACACGACCACATATCCAATTACCACAATAATGTCCTTGCATGTTCACTTCAGCAGTTTTTAAATGTAAGGTGCTGTGTCTTCGTGCACAAAATTATACACAATAGATCGCCTCCATACCTCTTTGAAAAACTTCAATTTGCTCGTTCGGCAAAGACGTTTAGTCTTATAACTCCCTCCTCGAACTATTTGAACTCCTCACGTCATTTCTTCGTCCTTGGCACCAGACTCTGTAACTCCCTGCCTACTGCAGTAAATAAAAACTAATAATTTTAGCCACACAATTCAAAAATGCCGCTTTAGAGTACATACTTCTCATAAAAATGTGACAACTACTTATTTCTTTCTTCCTTCTAACATTCGATTCCTCTTTTCCATACTTTTCTCCTCCCTTCCTATCCCCTTCCTGTTTACCGCTATAATGTATTTGTATTATTCAATTATTGCTTATTGTAGGTTATTTACTAAATTAATTCAATCCTTCAATTATCCAAAATGTAAGTACTATAGAAGTCTTATTAAATAAGACTTCTACAGTACAAAGGCTTCTACAAAGTACAATAAACTTCTATTAGTACAAAGTTTGTGCACACCAGATTAAATAAACTTAAACGTTTCTATACTTTAGGACAATTTTCAATTCGATTTCGGATCACATACAATATATTTATTTTTTGCATCCAACAATAAAAAAAACATAGGGACGGGCTACAGTCCGCTTGGGCGAACTGTTGGATACCCTATTCTTATTCCTATCCCTCATAAGTGGGCGTGACAAAAGTCTAAGTATGGTTAAATTGTTAAGAACGCTCTACATATTTTGTTATATAACATTTAAAGGATTTTATCAAAAAAAACGCTCCCTAGCTCAAACTTGGGTGTTTCAATAAAATTGTTTTATTTAATTGTGGGCGTGTCAGTAGGCGGATTTAAAAAAAAATTAACACATGAGCATAAAGGGCCCCTAGAGAGTATATATTATAAATTTCAGCTCCCTAGCTCAAACTTTGGATTTTCAAAAAAATTGTTTTATTTATTTGTGGGCGTGTCAGTGGGCGGATTTTGAAAATATTTATACATGAGCTTAAAGGGCCCCTAGAGAGTATATATTATAAATTTCAGCTCCCTAGCTCAAACTTTGGATTTTCAAAAAAAAAAAAATATTTATTTGTGGGCGTGTCAGTGGGCGGATTTTGAAAATATTTATACATGAGCTTAAAGGGCCCCTAGAGAGTATATATTATAAATTTCAGCTCCCTAGCTCAAACTTTGGATTTTCAAAAAAATTGTTTTATTTTTTTGTGGGCGTGGCAGTGGGCGGATTTTGAAAATTTTATATCCCGAGCAGTTTTAGGAGTCATAGATCATATATAAAAAATTTCAGCTTCCTAGCTCAAAATTCGATTTTTTCCAAAATTTTGTTTTTTTGAGTTTGTGGGCGTGTCTGTGGGCGGATTTCAAAAATTCGTAAACTTGATTATTTCGGGACCCTAGAGAGTATATGGTTAAAATTTCAGCTCTCTAGGTCCAGTTTAAAGGCCTAATTTTTGCCGACGGACGGACGGACGGACGGACGGACGGACGGACGGACGGACATGGCTAGATCGACATTACTATCGATGCTGATCATAAATATAGTAACTTTTAGGGGTCTACGGGCAATATTAAGGTATGTTACAAACTATGCGTCAAAATTAATATACCCCTAGAATAGGGTATAAAAACCAGAAAACCATTCCAGTTTTTATCTTTCGTCAGTTCCACATAACTGCACAAAAAGTCTACAAAAATATTTACCTTCTAAACACCAACTTGTTCATGGCTAATTGAAAACAATTAATTGCTAACCGTCACTTCATAAGCAACTTCCTCTCAAAGTAAAGTAGGAAACACAACATATAGGGTCAGCAAAGAGAAACTGCACCCTACTCGCGGCGGCGGTCGGGGCGGCTTATTCATTCATATCGCATATATGGAGGTTATTCACATCAAGAATAGGAAATGAAAAATTGAAATTGAACTTGAATGAGTGCCCATCGACAGACGCATTTCAACATAGCCATTTGGATCGCAATGTCTCGCCTCCTCATGCCAAAGAGGGAGTCTAATTTCTAACATCCGGTTGGGTCTAGCGAAACATACCGAAACATTGCACACTTGCTGCATCTGCGAAAGATATTAAATTTAATGTTTTTTCCCCAGCAGTAACATACCTACGGTTTAAGCATTTCCCTTCCGAGTGAAGCCACGCGTGTTTTTTCAGAATTTATAGGATTTTTTGGAGGAGCTTCAAAATGAACTACGAATTGAAATTTATGGGGACATTAATTATTAGATGGTCTTCCTTTTTACTGTCTACAAGTGGGAAGGAATAAAGTTAAAGGTGAGCGAACCATACATTCCTATAGAGAGATTCAACTTTAAATCTAAAATTGGATTGAAATATTCATTTGATTGATGACAAATAAAGCGCAATGGAGTGTTATCACTGCCACGGTTACGCGATTAGATTAATTCGTGTTTCAGTTAAAAGGGACTTTTTTTTACATGAAAATAATTTCAAAAAAAAATAAAAATGAAAGGGGAAAATAAACATTTGGGTCACATTAGTGTCAAAGTAAAGTTAATATTAAATAGAAGGGAAGTTGTAGATTTTCGAAAGAAGAACATTTGTGGAAATGTTACAGTAGGAGTTGTCAGAAAGTTAGTCAACAGTAACAAATCGAAATTAAATCCACAAAGGAGGCAGCTCTTAATGGAATTTATCCGCTAACTAATGCGCGCTTTCAGAAGTTTTGGCAGTTTGAATTCCAAGGAACATTTTCTCTTGGGAAGAATATCCAAAAAGATATTCCACAAATATATCCCATGAGAGAGATATTACAAATAGGTTTGTTCTGTTTAAACGTAAATTAGTTTTATGATGATGAGAAGTGGATTTCGAAGAGATATTGCATATCTTACCGAAAGTTGGAATCAGTATCTGCATTGAGGTGGGTGGTGAAAATAAAATCTTGAAAATCAAAGTCATCTGACAGGGGCAATGTCGGTATGTGTGTTAAAGACAACCTTTGTCCGGATGACCACAAATTCGATGTTGCCATAAATGCCTCAAAGTCTCTGATGTTTATAAGACGTTAATTGGCCACAAACTTGAGTACTTCGCTTATATCGGGCCCCGTGCATCAAGTACATATGTACAGATGAATTTGGATAGAAACATGAGAGACTTTAAATCGATAAACTCATTGGCGATCGGCGCATTGCGAAATCGTTTAACTCATTTATTTAAAGACCATTCACATATCTAGAGCAAACAATTTACCGCTTCCAAACGAAAATTCGCCAAATTTCACATGACTACATTTTTTGTCGCAGATGACGGCTGAATTCTAAAAGGTCAAAAAAAAAATGCGCATTGTAAATGCACTCTGCTTTTATAATGCCAGGTTGTGAATGCTTTTGCGCTGCTTTGCATTTGTGATGCTTTGCAATTTTTGACATTTTGGAACGACTTTGATGCGATCTATCGTAAAAGGTTTCAAACACCAATAATGTCTAAAAAATTAGTAACAACAATGCTTTTTAACAGCTTAATAAACAATATTGGTTCGTACAATGCAAACACGTTTAAGCATATTTTTTTATTTTAGAAGGAAGCAGTTTACTCGCAGAATGTCTTTGCTTTCTTCAATTAAATAATAATTTATTGGACTCATTCGTACATTTTTTATTACTGTAAATCAAAGTAAAATTGGCAAATTATTACAAAGTATATTATTTTACTTACGACTCCATTTTATTTGGCGGTTCAAACTGAAATATCAAATGTCATTTGCATCATAATCATTCACGGTGCTCTGTTTGCGCAGTTGATGCGTTTACAATGCGTTTTAGAAAAGTATGCATTGCATCATAGTAATCCGTTTGCGTTTTGGAACCCTTGATTATGCAGTAATGCAGAAGTATTTTTTTTTTTTTTTTTTTTTTTTTTTTTTTTTTATTTATTTATTATCTTGCTTTTAATTGGTTTCCCTAGGGATCGCGATGGGCCCTTCTGGTGCCTAGTGCTGTATGCGAATTGCATACCCCTTTTTAACCTAACCTAACCTTGTCGCAGATGCCCGCAAATTCCAAATGACATTCGGATTTCAGAGTAAAGTTCAAACAATCTTTCATTCGTCGGTATGTGGAACGCGGCTAAATGTTGTAGATTGTGATCAAAAATTGATCGCGGCGAGAGGGTTTGTCTTTCGCGACCCAAAAATGGAGTTATAAAATTGGTAATTTAAACCGTGCTGAACCCTGTCTCTCGCATGTTAGATCCTATCCAACGTAGTTTGTGAACGTCTGCAACACACTAATCTGCACCTACCAGTGTGGCTTCCGGCCCGGCAGATCGACAATAGACCAAATCTTCACACAAAGGCAAATCCTGGAAAAGACCAATGACCACCACCGTTTCTTCGACTTTAAAGTCGCATATGATAGCATTCATCGTAAGTGGCGATGACCGAATTCGGGATCCCGGTAAAAGTGATCCATTTGTGTGGTATGACACTTGAAAATACGCGGTTTAATGTGCAGTTTGGAAGCAACTCTTCCGAATTATTCCAAACTTGTACCGCATTTCGGCAAGGAGATGCACTGTCATGTGACTTCTTCAACCTTGTTCTGGAGAAAATAGTGTGAAGGGCACGGAAGGCACTATCTTCAATAGATCAGTCCAGCTACTGGTGTATGCGGACGATATCAACATCATCGACTGTTCCCAGCGTGCCGTGTTAGATTGAAAAACCGGCGAAATTGGTTAGTCTTGAAGTAAATGAGTACAAGACCAATTACATGCATCAACAAACAAACAAACATCTGTCCACCGCCTAGGAGGAAACGTCGCTGTTGATAGCAATAACTTCGAGGTAGTAAAGGAGTTCATGTACCTAAGGTAAACATCAACTCCACGAATGACACCTTAGTGGAGATCCGGCAGAGAATTACCTAAGGAAACCGCTGCTACTTCGGTTTAGCAAATCAAATGGATATGCCAAATGATCGCCTCCAAAAAAAGGTTGGGCAATATATGTAAAATAAAAGCAGCTGGTACGGTGAATGGATTGTGTTGGGTCTAGAAGGTGGTATAAAGATTAATCTGGATACAGAGGATAATTAAAGTTGGAGACAAACTTTTTATCAGTTGGTTGAGAAAACCGATTTGCGGTCAAGGGAGAACTTTGAAGAACGTTGAAGTCGGAATCGCCTCAATTATTGTTTTAATGGACTGCTTCAATTCAGTCTGATTCCATGGTTTCGTTTTGTACACCTCTAGCTTGACATAACCCCATAAAAAAGTCTGGTGCAGTCAGGTCAGGTGACCTTGGGGGCCAGTGGAAAGTCGAGTTTCTGGATATTAATTTGTTTGTGAGTTTTCGTTGGAGCTCCGCCTTAACCGGTCTGGCTGTGTGTGCAGTTGCTCCATCTTTCTGGAACCATATGACAGTTACTGTTACACGGTTCTTCAAAGAAAAATGGCCCCACAATGCACCTTGATAAAACTGAGCACCACACAGTGACTCGTTCTGGGTGCAGTAGATATTCTGGATTAGATTCACCCATATAGGGCAATTTTGCGTATTTTCATTGCCGTTTCGATCAAAATAGGCCTCTTCAGACATAAACAAGCAATTTATCAAGCTGTTGTCTTCTTCGGGCATTTCAATCATTTTTTGGCAAAATCGTCTTTTGGCGTTTGTGTCTTGAACCCGAAAATAGAAATTTCGATGGTACGGTCTTCGTGCGATGCCTCCAGAATCGGAAAACATGTTTACCAGCCTCATAATGGTCCATCTACACGGGGGAGTGCCGCCAAACTCATGCCTTGTAGAAAATTACTCACCCTGTACACACCATAAATGTCCCCGGTTCATTCCCGGGTTTCGGCACCATGAAATAAAATAGATTCGATAATGAAACACCCGACTCAATGCTGACTTAGGTTTTAATGAAAAAAGTTTAATTGTACAGGTTAATGGTTTTCTTTCGACTGGTTTAGACAAAAATGAGATGCATGTATTTATGTGAAAAAGGAATGTAAAAGAAAGCAAAGAAAAGAAAACACTAAATAAAGTAATAGATCTTTTACAATGTGTACAGGGTGAGTAATTTTCTACATCCTCCGCCCCCAAATGATTAAGAGTTCAAATTAAAGTTCAGTTGACTTCTAGGGGATACAATAACTGAATCGGGCGCCGCAGCTTGGTTCCATTAGCCAATCTTATTTGACACGCCCTTATTTTGTTGTCTCGCCCAGGATAAACTTCTTCTACGACTGTTAACTTCCAGAACATTTTTGATAGCGATGGATCGTGTAGAATGACGACATCATTAGGTTGGAATACCGAAGAGGTACCTATCTTCGAGTGGTGAATTGTTCGGAGCTGTTGCAAATATTCAAGCCTCCAACGTTTCCAAAGGCATTTTAAAGTTTTTAACCTCGAACTCCACTTACACCGAAGCTCGCGGCTTGTAAGCGGGTTACCCAATTGATATAAACCACAAAGTCCAGATGAGCCTGTTAAAAAATGAGAAGGAGTTAAGGCATTTAAATCTCTAGGATCATCGGAAATATAGGTTAATGGTCGCGAATTGATAACACTCTCGGCTTCAGTTAATAACGTTCGGAGTTGCTCAAAACTAAGAACACTTCGACCGATTGTTAATTTTAGGACTACTTTTACACTTCAGACGAGTCGTTCCCAGAAACCTCCCCACCAAGCCGCTCTCTCAACGATAAATTTCCAGCGAATACCTTTGGTGGTCACGAGTTCTTGGACCATCTCACTACTCAGTAAATCATTCAAACTTTTCAGCTCCTTCGATGCACTTTTAAATGTCTTAGCATTGTCAGAGTAAATTATACTTGGCGTCCCCCTTCTTGCAAAAAAAACTTCTCAAAGCTAGCAAACAACTCTCAGCTGTCAGATCTGTCACGAGCTCCAGATGTACGGCTCTTATAGAACCGCACGTTAGAAGCATTATGTAGACCTTCCTTGTTGATCCATCATTAGCAGAATCCCGAATGTACAGTGGTCCAGCGTAATCCACTCCTGTCATATCGAATGGGCGTGAAATCATCATCCTGTCACGAGGAAGAGGAGCAAATGGTTGCGTTCCAGGAAGGGCCGATATTCGCTTACAAACGTAACATCGAGAAATTACAGATTTAACCAGCTGTCTAGCCTTTAAAATCCAAAATTTGTTTCTTAACTCTGATAACGTAATAACGTTCGGAGTTGCTCAAAACTAAGAACACTTCGCCCGATTGTTAATTTTAGGACTACTTTTACATGCCTAAATTCCCTGTGGACGGAAATGAAGGACTGCAAAGCATTATACCGCTGCACTACCCAAATCATCTTTTCGGTATCCCAAGCATTCATTTTAATAAATCTGAATAGTAACCTGCCAAATAAAAAAAAATAGGCTGATTACTCAAAAAAAAGTTATTACATTGTTTTTTTTTGTAGCACGATTCGTGCGCCACATTGTACTTCCCTGTCATTATAACAAATATCTCATCCGACTATCTCAATGCCTTTACTGGCGGTATTTAAAAATTTTCTCAATCGAGATGCATCATAAGCGTCATTTAGCATAGTTATTGATCAAGATATCTGCTATTAATGACTCTGCTGTTGAGCTTTATCCGAACCCACTTCTCATTAAATGAAGGTTTTTCAGTCAGTTTTCCTTCGAAATTCATACTTCCATACTAATATTATAAATGCGAAAGTAACTCTGTCTGTCTGTCTGTCTGTCTGTCTCGCTTTAACGCCAAAACTACTGAACTGATTTAAATGAAATTTGGTACACAGATAGTCTAGAGCCTGAGAATGGACATAGGCTACTTTTTACCGCGGGGAAATGCTTCATCCACTATCTAGAAGCGGAGATCTAAGCTGATATCTAAGAAAAGTTGTAACTCTCGAATGCTTTCTAGCTCCTAGCTTTGGAATGACTCATCCAAATGAAATAGGATTTTTTTAATAAGCATTAAACTATACATTTTATACAATTCAAAAAAACTAAAATGTTTGATTGAAGCTAGATCGTTGGATTTTCCCAGCGTTGAGTGGAGGAAAATTTGTGTGTGTGTGCGCACAAATCTGTTTCTCTCTCTGTACCTTTTGTGCGTGTGCTTTTTCTTTCTTTTTTTTATGCACCTTTTGTAGTTTGTGTTGTTTTTTTTTTGCGCATGGGATTGAGAAATATAGGGTATGAAATGTAATTGAGATTGAGAGGGAGTCACACTCAGAGTATATCCATATAATGAGTAGGGCTACTCTCGACGTTTTCTTCAAGTGGCAGACTGGCGAAGCAAGGCGAGCACGGGTCAGCTAGTATTTATATATGACAATAATTAAATTTAAATTGTTTTGTTTAACGACCTCGAATTGTAATAAATAATGTTTGTTTAACGGGCTGTAGGTCTTAATTTAAAAATACTCTTTTTTTGTATTTTAAATTATATATTTTGTCCAATATTTCGACTTTCTCCGAAAGTCATCTTCAGGGACTGTCAAGAAAAAGTATTATGACAATAAAATGAACAATTTACATTTACATTCTGAAACTTACACAACTTATTGTACAACATAAATTTAATGCAAGTAAGTATAGTATTTCAGTAGAAAAAATGCAAGTATCGGCTCTCTGTACGTTTACTGAGTGGACACAGCCACTTTGTCCAAAAAAATCCGAACCAAGCTCCTCAAGTGAAGGTAATGGTTTCTGTATTCAGATTGTTGTCTATATCAAGAAAAGCAGCTACAGATCTGCCCTTGACATATGCAAGTTGTGAGCTACATGGAGGTTCAGTTGCATCGGGATTGTTCCTTAATACTGTCGATTATTTTTAGAAAATGTTTGGAACCGGAGCTGTATATGTGAGAGCAATACTCAATCTCTGGCCTAACTTAAGCTTTATAAAGAAGGAGGAGTTTCTTCGGGGTAAAGTACCTCCTTGCTCTGAAAAGCTTACTTAATTTTACTGAAGCAGTATAAGATAAGTGATTATACCAAGTAACGCCCGAGTTCATTGTTGCACCAAGAATATGCATGGTGTCATTAGGAATAATTTTATATTATAAAGCTGAAAAGTTTGTTTGGTAGCTCAGGAGCTTCAGTCTTCCATTTTTTTGCTTGGCATATGTTGCATATATTACGCATTCTACCAATATCAACATCATTTAGTACAGAATAGTCAAGGTTACAATCATAAGCGAATGTGTCAATGGTGCAGTAGTAGTGTATTCGCTTACGGAATGGAAGGTCGTGCGTTCGAATCCCGGCCAAGTCCATTAGTTTATACCGAATACATGAAATCGTAATCTCCCTAAATAACTTAGACACCACCCGTGGAGAAAAACCCTACAACTGCATCCAAACACTACTTTCCTATCTCTCTATTCTAATACCAAGTAGCTTACACTAAGTTCTTAGCATTATAAGGGTACTGTAACAACAGAAAAAAATCCCTTAGCGTAAGCAAATTATAAAAAAGGCAGAATTCAATAAATTGTGTTGCCTGCGTGTTCCTATTACTGCAAGCGATGCGTAACTCTAGAGATTGACTCTCACAAATATTTAACTTCTATAACTGTAACTTCTAACTATAACCAATTAGTTCACTGCTGATCGTGCATTTTGTTGTGCTAATCGGTGGGAACGTTCAGGGCTTGATTCCCGTTCACGGTTCGCCAAAGTTCTGAATTTCTGTGAGGCCAAACGTTGAGAACGTTCGGCGCTTGATTCCCGTTATCGGTTCGCCGAAATTCGAGAATTCTGTGAGGCCAAACGTTGAGAACGTTCGGCGCTTGATTCCCGTTATCGGTTCGCCGAAATTCGAGAATTCTGTGAGGCCAAACGTTGACAACGTTCAGCGCTTGATTCCCGTTATCGTTTCGCCGAAATTCGAGAATTCTGTGAGGCCAAACGTTGACAACGTTCAGCGCTTGATTCCCGTTATCGGTTCGCCGAAGTTCGAGAATTCTGTGAGGCCTTCTCTGAGACGTTGGAAAACGGCCAGAGAGTTTATTTTAATCATAATGAAAATCTCCAAGATCGGTTCAACAATCCTCCTTCGACAACGCTTACAGCGTTTTTCGATCTGTGCGAAAGAGATGAATTTGCAAACACTCTTTTGTATCATTGGGAAAGGAATACATTTTCCAGAAGCAAGCGTGGGCAAGAAGTTGATGATTTGTGTAAAGATAATATATCAAATAGAATGCGTAATGACAATCAGGATATAACATTAGAATATAATGAATATATATGCAACAATGGACTTATAATGATTGAAGATTAAATATATGAGATGTATGATCAATCTTTAACTGATTTTGGACTTCCAGCATCGAATAGGAATAATTCAAATAATAATTTGGATCCGTTAAAAGAAGCTTTGCGAAAGCCGTATGATTTAAATAAATTAAGTGAATATATAAGGGTAAAACTATACAATACGCCCCACTTTTTTAGAACTTCAATAAAACAAAAAAAAATAAACAAAAATAATAATTCTTTTATTAAATAAAAAATTAACAGTCTCTTTTCATAGGTTTGGCAATTTCATTTGTACAAAAATTTGTTAGCATATATTAAATATATATTTTTTAAAAAAAGTTCAAGTGCGGCGTTTTGTAACTGAATCGTTGGGTAAAAAGCCCAGCATTAGTTACAAAACGCCCCTAAGGAAAAAATAGAACAAATATTATAAATATGAAAAATAAATTATTGGATTTGTAATATGGCCTGTCGCTTCGCTTTGTGGCCGCAGCTGTTGCAATTTGGTATGTACATAGTACAAAACTCGTGCAACCAGCCCTGACAAGATATGCACTGAATCCAGTCTTCTGTAGAAACGGTCTTGTGGTAATTTTCAGTGCACTCAATGGATTACTTTTCGAGAAACCATTGAGCCAAACATTACCACCCGCCTTTGTGTCGTTTGAGAAACGGTGTGCTAATCCAAGACGTTCGCAGAACCGATAAGCGATTTTTTAAGTCTTTTCGGTCAGGAGCAAACCCAACTTTTTCCAATTTTTGTATGTGGGCAACCAATTTTTTTTATTAATTAAATTATTATTATTATTATTATTACAACTTTATTGATACATAAATAAATAACATAAACAATAATTAAAGAATTGAGCTCTATCTACTAGGGCTTTGAGCTAAATAATTATAAACTAAATCAAACTAATAATTCTAATTTTAAATTATTAATTAAATTATTACTGTTACTTTTAAATTCATTTTTATTAATTATTAGCTTATATCAACTTAAATACTAGACAAAAATGATTAAATCTAACTTAAAATTAACAGGATACTTATTCTAGATTATTGATCCTTATGCGGACGCCCTAAACTTAACTCTATCTTATAATTATTGCCTTTCGGCCTAAAAACTATTTTACGAACTAATCTTACATAATTATGTTTTCATCGAGAAAATTGTTAAGAAAACTCGGAATCTTTATCAAATTTTATATTTTTATATAAAAAAAAAACAAATTACAAACTACCTACTCTACTTACTTAAACTACTTAGCATATTCTAACTATAATTATGATTCTGAGCACTCGTTGCCTTGCGCAACAAGTGGTCAAAATCCCAATTGCTTTCCGAGCGCCTGGCAGTCGTCAACGTGCACACGCGCCGCCGTGAGCCGACTGAAGCCTTACAGCGTCAGTCACCTCCCGGAAGCACCACCACACGTTGGCGAGCCCGGCCTCTCCCAAAAACGCCCTAGCTGACTTAATCTAACTTATAAGCTAAGAGGATGTTACCTAGAGTAACGCACCGTCCTGGGAGGGCATGTTGACCCCTCCCCCCTCAACAAGCCACCAAAATTCGGCGAATTGTTTTTCCGTGTCGAATCTATCCCTCTCCGATATTGCGGTACTAAAACGGAGGAGCTCGTGAGCATTGGCGACGTCCCCGTCATGGAGGAGCCGCTTATCTCTCGCGCTGCGGTAGCGATGGTATAAGACCGGGATATCATCCCTCGTCTGTACCAGCCCTTTTGAATCAATGTGGATAAATGCCTCTGGCGGGATAAAGCCAGACCGGAGCGTACTCTCTATGTACATTTCATTGGGGTAGTAAGCCCCAAATATCAGACTATTGTCGCTGGCCATCGCCCTTGCAACGTGCCTTCGAGTCACCTTAATGAGGAAATTGTCAATCCTATTCAACTGAGCCCCATCGTATAGGAGCTTGTTGGGATAGTATTTTATATAGTTGGATTCGGGCGTTCGGAACAACCGGAGACAGGTCCTAAGACATTGTCTCTCCAAAACCCGAATCTTTTCCATATAACTAGGCGCTATATTAAACCACAATGGACAACCATAAGCGATGATCGGCCTTATAAGGGCCACGTAGCAAATGACCTTCACTCTAGAGTCAAGTTGACTGCTATGAAACAGTCTCCTTGTCAGAGCATAAGCCTTCTTGGCCCCAGCAAGACAAGCAACTATATGTCTATCGAAATACAGATACTGGTCAAGCCAGATACCCAGATATCTAACTACGCTTCTCACCGCCAATGGCTGCCCATTTTGTCCAATAATGGCAAATTTCTTCCAGTTTTTTCTGGTATCCCTAGAGGCCCCAGCCAATGGAGTTCTGAACAAGATTGTTTCCGTCTTCTGAAAGTTGATTTTCAACTTCCAGTCGTCGCAATATCGCTTAAATTATTACTGTACTCACCGCAATATGTTCTGAAAATGCTGGACTACTGGGGCGTTTTGTAAACTGGGGCGTTTTGTATAGTTTTACCCTACTGGAAATAAACCCAAATTAGTAAATGACCACCTTACGGCGTACAATTGCAGTTTGAACAGTGTTCGTTTTAACAAAGGAAAGATACTTTTTTGGAAGCTCCAGGTGAAACCGGCAAGACTTTTTTTTTTTTTTTATTGATTCAATTCCTTAAGATGCTAGTTGGTACTTAATAAAGTAGCTTTACAAAATTCACTATAATAAAATTACTTTACTAACATTTAAGAAATAGAATAGTAATCATTCTGTAGCACATAAGTGACTAGAGGCGAATGATATCTTCAAATACAATTCAATTCATGTGGGGTAAATTCAAAAATAAAATAAAAAAACAAGTATATTCTTGTAAATATAATAAACAAAAACAAGGTTTACAAACATCAAATTAGATAGCTGTATTTACAAATGTTTGAACTGTACAACTATCCATACTAAAAAGAAATTTTTTTACTTCACTGAAAAATAAAGTAGGTACTACAATCAATCTAACTTCGATTGGTAACTTATTAAAAAGCCTTGGTGCTGCCGCTGTATAAAATCTTAAACAATGAGTTTTATTGGAAATTGGAATGTTAACCATTGCCTTATCATTCACTCTTAGTGTATATGTATTCGAGCTTCTTAAAATAGCACTGTAGCCGCTGCGCATGAAAAAAACTTTAAGAACCTTAAAGATGTAAAGATGCTTAATCGGAAGTATACGTAGGCTAGAGAACAGTGGCCATTCATTATTAATTTGATATTAGCAAAAGTTAGGTCTCACGCAAAACTAGCTTTTGCGTTAGCGTCGTCGGGTATAGCTGCAGCTCTATTATCAGGTGAACGCACAGCTTATTCAACTTTTAAACTGCCTCTTACGAGAAACAGTAGTGTTGGCCAAAGTAACGACCTAATTTTAACTAAACCTCCAGGAGATACCGTTAACTACACATCTATTGACAATGCAATGAATCAAGAAGATGCGTTCCATTACCCACAGGCTTTTCTTAATTCTTTAAGCCCAAGTGCGCTCTAGTTAAAAATAGGTGCCCCAATAAATTTTCCTTAAGAATCTTAAACCACCAAATTTGTGTAACGGGACCAGACTACAAGTTAAATTTCTGCGCGATAACGTGATCGTTGCAATAGTTTTGACTGGTCCAACAGTTGGTCAAACAGTGCTAATACCTCGCATCCCAATGATTCCCAATGATTTACCTTTTAATTTTAAAAGAATTCAATTTCCCGTTAACGTATCGTTTGCCGTAACAATATATAAACCACAGGAGCAAACATTTAAACACGTAGGAATCGATTTACGTCAAGACTGCTTTTCATATGGACAACTATATGTCGCGTTATCAATATTAGGTTGCGGAGAAAACCAGTATGTTCCTCTACCCCAAGAAAATAAAACTAAAAATATCATTTACACAGAAGTACTTTAAAATACCTTTTACAAAAATACCTACACTTTATTATTTCTGTTCCCGTGACATTTTTTACTATGGTTCAATTATTTGTAGATTTTTTCCACAAATCGTTGGTGTAACCGCGGTGCACAGCTATGTTATAACAGTTTTTGAAGTAACTCTGCCTGTCTGTCTATCTGTAACGCTTTCACGGCTAAACTACTGCACGGATTTTGACAAAATTGAGTATTGAGTAAGCTTAAACCTCAAGGACATACTAATATTATTTATCCAACCGCGATAACTGATATTCACGCGGGCGAAGTCGCGGGCAACAGTTAGTTAGGAATAATAGGCCAACCATCCATTTGAATCTCAGGAACAGCCGAAGTATTTCTTCGAGAAAAAAGTCGTTTGTTGCGTTTTCTTAGCAATGAATTCAACCATAAATGCTCTTCCTCAGAGGTACGAATATTTGATTCAGAGAGATGAATTTACAGGCTCGTCATTCAAAAACAAACATAAGAGTGCTGAAAATTTTATTACATGTCCGTATAATAAAATAGCGACTACAAAAGGTCATTAAGATGGATGAGAAACAAGGTAGGAGAACGTATTGATCCTTGCGGCACTACTTTATTAACAAAAACAACAAAGTCCGAAGAACACCAACCCTCGCAATTTAAGATCCCCTCCTCTTTTCTACATTCCCACCCGTCGCACGTCGTACGGCTTGAACGAGCCGATATCCCATATGTTGCAGAAGGTCAACTCTAACCACCTCCTCTTTGATTTTAATCGTTGCACCCCCTCCCTCAAATCTGCCCTCCTCCACCCCTCACCATCCACCTAAATATGTTTAAGTATTAGTTTTAAGGCCTAGCAATAAGTCTTTGTTTTGTAAGTAGTTTTAAGACATATAGCTTGCATTAAGCTGAATAAATGGGGCATACGCCCCCACCAAAATTAAATATTCCATCGATCTTTTGCTCACCCCCTTTTCAACCTAACCTTGCCTTACCTACTCCATCGAACACAATGTGAATTGGCTGTTCTTTAAGGAAATTCTGCATTCAACCACAGAGTTTATTCGGTATTCCGTAAGAAGTCAGTTTGCTCAGCAGGGCCTTATGCCAGACTCAATCCGAAGTTTTTTATATGTCCAATGTTCCAGCTCCTTATCCGCAACGCTGTTGAATTGCATATTTCCAAAGATGGGTTAACTGGTTTGGCTACCTCTTGAACGTCGATTTCGAAAGTCAAATTGTAGATCATATATTAGCCGGTGGCTTTCTTAATATTTGACCAACTCAACGTTTATTGCCTTTTCCAATTCTTTTGACAACATGGACGGTAACAATAGACGATTGGACGATTTTCTGGTAGGCACTTTTTCCTCCATTTTTTTGGAACCAGTTGAAAGTGGTTTTCCAGCAAGAAGGAACAAATCTTCTGTGAGTACTAAAAAGCTTACATAAAATAGTTGCAAATAGGTGGTCAGGTGCACAGGTTTCTAGTACTATGGTCCGCCCGGTCCAATTCCCTTTGTGCAATCGAGTTTTTCTACAATGCGTTGAATTGATCGTGGTCGAAACGTTAGGTTTCTCATTAACTATTAAATCCACTCGGGAAATTATTATTATGGTCGTTGTTTTGTTGGTATTTGTACTACAAGTGCTTAAGTGCGTAATAGTCAGTTGCATTCCTTTCCTAGATTGTTTTTACCGATATAACCGCCGGTCCAGAAACTGGCATCAGTTCATCCTCTTCAAGACTTCCGAATTGTAGGTGTTCAATTTTCTCAATTTTTCCAAAGTTTTTCTAAAAATAAAATTTTGTATGCCTTAAATTAAGGAAAATATACTCGTACATGCGATATTTCTTTTCAGAAGTCCGGTTTTAGGTATAGCTTCTATGGCGGGTTGGTCATCTCATCACTATTTAAATTAAACTGCACAGATTTGGTAAAAGAAAATCAATGAAAAAAACCCACTATCACTACCGGAAGTTTCTTTTCTCTCCACGCACAACCTTACGCCCTTCACCCTATTCAACAGTCGTCAATTGGTCTCTCCCTCTTTTATATGCCAGAATTGTTTAAATTTCCGGAAGTCGACAATTATGTATTGTATGTTATAGTCTGCATTGGTGCACACGGTCTACAATTGAATGCATACCAAATAGCCAGTGTGCCATGTTCATTATTGCGGCATGCCCAGGCCCAGTGTGGCATGCCCTTATAGGGAATGCGAGCACAATAAAAAGGATTATCGTTCAATTCATGCGGGAATAAGACAAAAAAAAACTCAGAAACGCTGATAAATGACGAAATAATTTTGCGAGTTGAAGTGATTGACCAAAATCCCAGAATATCTCTGGACATGGACAGTGACAATTTTTTTTCATTTCCTCACATTTAAGACCATGCTGCATATACAGGCGCATTATGTTGCTCGACGGTGTTATGGAATGGAATTTAATTGATCGTGCGACAGCAGACACTTTAAGAGTGGGCACACATGTACATTAAACCATGCGGACATAAAACGATGATTTAATTAATTTCAAACCTCTTCAAGTAAAATTGGAATGAAATGGAATTCTTTAATCAATTTCAATTTTTCAGCTCAGTTTGCTAATTGTCGGTCTAGCGAGGACCACTGTGTCGCGCGAAAGAATAGTGGCTTGCAAGTGAGTTTTAAATCAAGAAAATAGAACCATTCCTTTGGCTAGCGCTTTGGTACCTTAATTCAGATGATAATACGATTAGTGATCTTCAGAGGTCCATCAACTTTTAGCCACACTTTTTTAGTTCAATTGCAATCGATAAACTGATATATACTACCAAAAATAAAACAAAAACGAAGCACATTGAGTGCATCAACAATATTCACCATCACCGTCATGATCGCGATCACGTTCTTTAAAAAAATGAATCGGCCAACAACCCTCGAGATGCAAAATGTTCTTCGTTCTAATGTGGACAGATGCTTTGTGTTTTTTTTTTTACTTTGCGAAGACATAACACTTAGCAGATGTCCCAAGTGAACTAAAATACCACTGCGTAAATCGCGAAAGCTTCGATTGTGTATGGTGATCTTGCCAAAAAGCAAGCGATCCTCACTTGGGGGAAATTTTCCGCATTTGCTGCCGTCGAATCTATAACGTATGTATGTAGATCGTTTTTTTTTATGTTTGATTTATCTTATTGCTGCCCTAAAATCGATCCTCTGCATCCTCTTAAACAGTAGCTGGGTTCCGTTGTTGGGCGCCATGCATTCAAAACATTTGAAAAGATTTCTCTTTTTCTCCTTTTGGAGTTCGGTGGATGAAAGTTGGTCGGATGGTATTTATGTTTTTATTTTTAAAAACTCAAAATACGTAAAATAAAACATTCAAAGCAAGGAATCGAAATGAAAAAAAAATTATTCGCTGCATCTGGCTTGCTTCGGCGGATTTTTGACTCGACGACGATGGTGTTGCTTTGGCTTCTTCGCGGTGCAACACGGGGCGCATTTTTCTTTCCACGAAAATCTTACGAGCAGTAGTAGCGATTTAGTGGCCATAAAGATCGGATTGTGACGAAAGTTTCCTAGCAGTGTTTTTTTTTCGAATTAAGTGCAAATTAAGAAAGTTAATAGTTTTTCATCTTTCTCCGAAGTAGTGAAAAGTTGTGTGTTTATTTTATTTATTTTTTGGGTCAGACTGTGCGTTGGATAAACAATATAAAAAATGTGTTTACAATAATAAATGAGTATCTGTGGTTGTGGTGGAGTAAATAAATATTCTGGAGATATGCCAAAGTTAAAAGGTACTTAATCACCAACTTGACAACTTTATTTGTCTAATTCGGGTTGTAGCTTTACAAACTGAATTAAGTTTGAAGTAAAATAAAATAAATTAATTGTGAGGATATCTTTGTAAAACAATAAAAAATAGTAGACGCTGTTGTACATTTATGACTTTTAACAAATTACTAAATATTGGACATTTACGGCCCATAATGCCTATAACCTTTCTTTCTAGTTAGGGACGTATAGTTTTACACCGATTTCCATCGTCTAATTTTGAAACTCTTCTCAAGACAGTTTATACTCGTACATGTTTGTCGAGCTTTCGTAAGAGATTGGGAAGTTTAAGAAATGTTTGGTGATCTTGAATCTTACCCCTTTCATAGTAGTCCAACCTAGCACTAGTGGCTCTAACCACTTTTAGGGATGGAGACGGTGTATAGTTTAGTGTTTGGCTTCTGACCCGTGCGGTGCAGGTTCAATCTCCATGGGGGCAACAACATATTAAAGAAGAAAATCGAATGACACCTTGTTTTCTCCAACCCCTACACAGGATTTCTTCCTGGTGGTAAAATGGACCCTTACCGAGTTTTTTTAGGAATAAAAAAAGCACTTACCGCTAAGCCGCAAAGAAGAAATTCTCCGGGAATATTTGATAATTGCGCTGATATTCTTTTTTGGACGTCGATGTTATATTAATATCTGGATAAGAGGGAAGTAAAAGCTCGTGATTAGTTGATACACGATGGGACCAATCAATAGCATTTGGAAACCAATACACATACAAAAATGCATCCTCTTCAATAATTTTTCTTTATTGTCCTTTTTATTGTCAAACCTGCAAACATTATGAAAAAGTCAACTCCCACATAGTTACATAATAATGACAGATAATTTTGCCCTTAACTGCACGCCAGGATAATTGATGTATAAAATCGGACCAATTGGTGATCGCAATTAAGCGGGAAATACTGTATTAAGTACTTCTACAAATATTCTTGTTATAAATTTATATAATTAGGTGGAGGTTGGAGGTACTCGTAAAGGGGGTGCGAAACTCATCATCCCCATAGGGAATTATGATGATTTTCAATGAAAATCAAGGCTTGGTTGTATTTAAAACGCGATAGGATAGTTCGCGAAAATATCAGTATACGGTTGAACAACTTGTAGAAAAACAAATCCAGTTTGCGCATTTTCAGAAAAACAGATTACAAATTTGAGAAAGAGATTGCTTCACGAAATACTCCATTGTGAGCATAGTAAATGAACTGTTTGCAAAGAAACATTTTAAAGGCTCTAAGAAAAATACGCTTTAAAGACCGTCTATTTATGTCCAATTGCATGGCTCGTTGTCTGGTTGATGTTTGAGGTCACGTTGGACATCTGCAGCCACAGCAGCGATACTCTTGACCGAACGGCTGCATTGGTCAGCCCACGTATGCTACTACCCCGTGATAAATTGTGAAGGTGTGCGACTTATCGTTGCAGTGTTTGCCCTGTTTGTGCCTCACGATCAGTAAATCGACTACGAAACCAAAGTCAAAAGTGTCGGTCGGGCATGTGTCTTTTTGGAAAGTGTACTATCAGAGATAATCGTAGCAGGCTAAGAACAAATTGACAGTTCAATGACAGATGAAACTATAATTGACAGAATCGTTTTCAATGAGCGGAAAATGTAGAAGATGAGTACAGGATATATCTGCATTTTTCTGTTTCATGAAGCTGTACTTAAAGAGCTCAGTTAAGTACAAGACTTTCTGTGGTATTAAGGTCCCTGATTTAGTTTTATTTCAATACAAATAGCTAATTGATCCTAAATTTAACTACGCTAACTAACTGAATATGGATCAAACGTAATAAATGTAAAGGATCTTTCATTAGCGACTTGACAACTTTAAACTTTCAGTTAAACCGATTACCGAACTGTCAATGTCAAAATATTCAGTAATACACGAAAATTTACTACCGAAATTCTGAGTTGGTGGTCGTACTTTAAGAGCGTTAACGCCAGTTTTCGGCCGTAATTCTCGTCTCAGTAGACAAGCATTTCATAGTCTAGTAAAAAAATTTGAGTCAGAATATTCGCTGCTTGATGTTGCCGTGCCAGTGCCAGTGAGACTTCGTTTTGCCCGAAGTGTGGAGAATATTGACATTATGGCGAATTTTGCGTAAGGATCTTGGCCTACACCCTAACAAGATCAAGCTGACTCAAGACCTATAGCCGCTTGATCATATGAAGTGACGTATGTTCTCGAATTGGGCTATGGACATGATGGAAGAAAATGAAGAATTTCATCGCAAAATCATATTCATCGATGAAGCGCATTTTTGGTTAAACGGCTTCGTCAATAAGCAAAATATGCAGTACTGTTTGATCAGAGACATGTTGGAACGCTTTTTCTTTGAGCTATTCCATATACTGGACATCAGTGATATGTGGTTCCAACAAGACAGTGCCACAAGCCACACAGCGGGTGCAACAATCGAGTTATTGAAGTCTCAGTTCGGTGAACGTGTTATCTCGAGAAACGGGCCCGTCTATTGGCCGCCGAGATCGTGTAATTTAACGCCTCTAGACTGTTTTTATGGGGCTACATTAAATCATTGATCTATGCCAACAAGCTGGCGACGTTAGAGGAGCTCCGAAACAATATTCAACCGTATCGGTCGAAATGTACGGCGAGTCATCGAAAATTGGTTTCAACATATCGAGCGCTGCATATGTTCCCGTGGTGGACATATGAACGAAGTCGAATTCCATTCATAAATGCTTTGATAGTAATTCAATTTTTTTGATATATCTCAAGTAGTTTGCATTTTATTTAAAAAAGAAGTTGTCAACTCCATAATAAAAGACCCTTTATATATATATATAGATACATTTATTGTTTCAAGGAAAAATTACATAGTTTACAATATTTATAAGTCATTGCACAGCACAGAGATTTGATAACAAATTGTATCTTACTACTGAAAATCAATATTAGGATTCTGATAAGCTTGTATTTCAAAATGAATAGGTTTGAAGGAAAATAAGAAAGAAAAACCTTCATTTAAATTTTGTTTATAATTATATCACAGATAGGGCTTAAATCTAATGGAATGAACACAAATACTAATATTATTTCATAGATAAATAAATAAATAAATAAATACATTAACAAATAAATAAGTAAATAAATAAATAAATAAATAAGGAGATAAATAAAATAAATACCCTTTATTTATTTATTTTTTCCAAAAAAAAAATTGCATTTCAGTCATCTCTTACCGTTTAGCCATCAATGGTTTTTTTTTAGAAAAAGGAATGCCAAATCCTCGGTAACGGTCCATTGTACTACCAGGCAGAAATCCTCCTTTTTGGTGTAGAGGCATGTGAATGGGTGGCGTATGTTGTTGTTCCCCATGGGGATTGAACCTGCACCGCCATCCATGGTTTGTCTACGTGCATTCTTCTTCTGTTTACTTCAGAAATGTATAAGCGATTACATAAGACGTCATTTGCAAATATGAAAGCATCTTCCGAATCCGATAGGATGACGACGTTTTACTCTTGTATTAAGCGTTTTGAAGGCCCTTTTGGTTCAATTATAATGATGAAACAGTCTCTCTCACGTATCTCAAATATCTGAATTATTCGTTCTTGCAAATGACAGATATGTGTTTACGTACTCATAAGGGCTCCGGACGCATGAACATGCCTTAGCTTTCCATACTTTGAAATTCCAGAAACTCTGCTCCAGTTGTCTCTAAACTAAGCGATATAGTGGTTCTTGAAACGAAGGTTCGCGCTTTTTTATTATCTCCGCATAGGCCCAATATGGTTATGAAATGAGCTCCACAAATTTCTGAACATTGACCATAAAATAATCCTGGTCGATTTATAATAAAGTTAGTTTGATTTAATCGTCAAGGAAAAAAAAAAAAAAGTTACATCAATTTTTACCCCTAAAGCTGGGATTGTTCATGAATGAATTACATCTGCAGCAGTTACAAGAATTCGAATTTGATTATTTATAGGTAATACAATTCAATTATCAAAGCAGTTAAACTCAGCTCATGTGGAAGGAAATACATCACGAATAAGGAGATCGATGTTGTCCTTGAGTTGTTTAGCTGTATAATAGAAATTACTATAAAAAAAGAGACGAAGAAGTCGGAACCTGTCGACATAGTTGCGCATGCAAATAAAGGTGTTAGTGGGAACCATCAAGATCTTTCGCTCCAACGCACTGTTCCATCCATTTTGAAAAATTAAATTGTTTCATCACGTAATTTAATTGTCTTTTACGTGTTCTGCTGGCCATTCCCACAGTCGTAAATGTATGCCAAATTTATTATGTATTCAAAGACGTTTATGCAAAGCACTGCTGTCGTTTTTTTAGAGTTTTTGTTTTTATAATATATACTTGCCCAATGATATTATTCGTTAATTGAATGGAATACCACAGAAGCCATTAAGGCACTAACGACAACCAATTTCTAATGGTGGACTTATTAGAGACTGCTGGAGACCTTGTCATCTTCATCATATTGCTACCAGATATGCGGGTAGTAAATACCTACAAAAAAAAAAACAGAAAATAAAGAAATAAACATCCGTCGCGACAATTTTAAGCGATTGGGTCGACCAGCAAATACTTTGCCCGCTATTTGCATGAAATTATATATCCATGTCGTTTCATCAGACAATCACACATCAACGACAACATTTTGATGTCTTTTTCTTGTTCTGTGGTCGATGTCGCGTCGCGCCGCTTGGTCTTTTCTGAAAATTTATCATGCGTTGCTTACTCTCAAGGACAATATTAATAATTATTCTAACAGACAAGTGCTGCAGTCTGAGTGGTTTTCATGTCTCCCCATTCAAACGCATCGCACCGCAATCCGCAAACAAATCCTTTTGCTCCCCTCCCTCTCGTTTGATCTGCTTCAATCATTTATAGTGGGAGAGAAGATGCTTACATGTATTAAAAATAGAATACGCTCGCGCGTCTCTTTATTCTTAGCTCAAAGCCACATTTTAACAACAACAAACATCAGAAGAAAAAAAAAAACTTCTTAGTTGCGTGCAAGGGAGATGTTTGCATTTCACGCCAAATAGAATAAGGGTCTCTTCAAGGTGAGATAAAATATGTCAAGTATGTAGTTGCAAAAGGCCCTAAATAAATATTTCAGCAAATCTATCGATAAGAATATTCAACGATGTTACGAGTTAGATAAATTTTCTAATAAAAAGTCACTTCTTTTTGAATTTCAGATAACTGTGGCACCAGTTCGAATATGGACGACATCCTGATCATAACAGCTAAACACAGCGAACGTGCTATATTGCGAGCTAATTTTCTAAAAAACCACTTTGATAAAATTACAAAACAACGAGGTCGGAAACCTTTCAAGTGAGTTTTTGAGATTTTTTTTTGTTTCTTCATACTCGTAGGTCATAAAGTTGATTCCTAGTTTGAATGTTAAATGTGAAAATAGGTTATTCAACTAAATTGAAACAATCATAGCTTCGACTCGTGTTTTTTTTTAAATGACGTTTTAAACAAACATTTTTGCTTGGATAGACAGATCGCAATTTCAATAGTTATAGCTATAGGATGTTGTTTATAGAGGCATACAACTTTTTTTAAAAATAAAACACAACAAATTCAATGGAATGACCAAATTTTGGCTTCATTAGCTCACAAATTTCATGGCATTTAATGTTTAAAAATAATTTCTGGTATATGGACTCCGCGACTGCGCCTTATGAACGCTATCCTGTAGGTCCAATTTTGCACCACTTTTTCGGGCATACCAGGTCTTATTTCGTCAATAGTGCGTCGAATGTTGGCTTCTATGTGATCAGTCGTTGCTGGTTTATCAGCATAGGTCAGAGATTTGATGTTCCTGCACAAAAAGTAGTCCAAAGGTGTCAAATCACACGAACGAGGTGGCCAACTCACAAGTCCATTTCTTGCGATGTTTCGGTCACCAAACGTTTGGCTCAACAAAGTCATGTGTGGAAAAGGTGCTCTATAAGTTTGGCTAACAGAGCGCGGATTTTGGAAATAAATTTCCACGATTAGTAAATGTTGTTCTGGTGTTAGTCTTTCCATGGTTATTTGCCAAAGTATAATGAACAAAAAGTCAAACTCACTTTATTAGTATGACAGCTAGTTTGACAGTTATCCCTATCAGAAGTTTTATATCTCAATAAAAAACACCCTATATAATATAGCTCAGTACAGTATCATCTCTTACATCCTAAGTATCAAACATAATTTCAAAATAGCCAGCCAAAAGCCCAGGTAGCTAGTTTTGTATGTTTTTATTAATTTGTAAGTTTAATTGACCTTCTATAAAAATAAATAATAATAATAAATATAAAAACACAATTTTTCTCTGTTCCTTAAACTTCTTCAACATTACCCCCTTTTTATTTCATTTTAAGTTTTCTTCATATCAAAATTGACGATGGCCCCTTCAGTGAGGACCTTGCACGAAAATATCAGGACACCGCATTGCAGATCGTTATCCTGTGTCCCGCTCTGTTGGCAGTTTCGCATTCGTTTCTGCAGTCGCAACTTACGGCTATTTTGAAAATTGAAAAAGTTCTTGGGATACTGTTGGACGTGAGTGAGGAGAAGGTTCTGGAATTTCATAAGAGTGGTATGTTTGAAAAATGCACCCATTTTCTGCCAACTTAAATATAAATTTTTATGTTTTAGCTCTTCCATCATTCCGCAAATGGCGCCGTTGTGTCGTCCGTGACAATGATCAATCCCAAATTGGAAATATTCTTGGTATAGCAACCGATATTCTTGGACGAGCACTTTGTCAAAGACCTCCTTGTCAGGATATGAATACAAGTCAGACGAAAAGTTTCAGTAGCTCCGAAGGATTTACTGTGCTTCCGCGAAAGGTAAAAGTTGGGCAAAATAAAGTGGTGGCAATGCTGAACGAACCGCTGGACAAGGACGATGTTGTGAAAATTGTGATTGAAAAATCTGGTGAATTGATTGAGGTTCGGAATTTTAAGCATAGAAATCCTTTTACTCTACAATTTACTGTTCCAGGTAACATAGCTACTCATTCATAAATATTAGATCTCTTCTAACTGATCTCTTTTACTTAAAGAATCCTGCATGGAAATCTCAACAATGGTGGAAGTCCGCATCGAGAAGAATGAAAAAAGTCTCGGAAGCAGGCCAATTAAATGTGAGAGTCGTCTACGTGAACTTGAGCAACTGCTGCGCACTGAAGACTCGCCGATCGAGTTCATGTGCCATTCACTAGGAATTGGGCCCACCGATCGTGATTCATTAGATGTTCATCTACTTCAGTGTTTCCAAAAGAATATGCCACCGAATTTCCATTTGCTGACGGGGCCATTCGAAAAACAACAACATTTCCTTACCATTCGTGAGTCCAGCCCTGAGGAGTATCCGACTCTATTGCATTTTGCAGCACGATTCGGCTTTGATCGACTTTGCATCCAGCTGATGGAGTGTCCAGGAGGTGACACGGCCTGCGGAATTCGGAACTGCGTCGGTAAAAATCCCGCGGAACTGGCTGATATTGAGGGATTTCACAAGCTTGCGCAAAGTATCAATAGTTTCTCGGAATTCCATGAGCTCACTACCATGTACCACTATTTCAAAGGAATCCAATGTGGTGATGCAGCCAACAAAAACAAGGTCCTGATCGAAGCAAAAGCAGGCGGAGGAACCTCGCCAAAGAAGATAGTGAGCAAACAAAAACCGCAAGAAGCGAAGGAACCTGCACAGGCCGAATACATGGATATGAGCAGTGGTAGTGATCGGGACAATTCACCCTGTCCAGTGGTATTTGCATCCAACACTGTCACCACCATGGCTGTTTCTAATCTCAACTACATTAGCGTTGAAACCGAGGACGACAATCTGCAGAACTGCGGCGACATGAGAAAAAATTTCGATCAAATGAAGATCATTGCCGAGGCCGAAGTGACTTCGAATGAACTCAAGATCAGTGAACCGCCATATTACCAGTCTGAAGAGAAAAACAAATGCAACTTGCAGGTGTCCCCGTATCAGATGGACAAATTTAGTCAGGAATGCTCGAATGTACTGGAAAACTGCAACGCATCAATGATGGATTACATGCTTCAACCTTCGAATATCCCAGTTCTTCCCACTGCAGAGGATGATGGCAACTACCTATTTCAGCCCTCAAACAAACCAGTCGAAGTTGAGATGCTACCACTCGAGGAAATTCACCAATCACCTTTGAGCTTGAACAGGATGGGTTCAAACACCAAGTTGGGAACGCTCAAAAGGACGGGAAGTGATGCATCAAGCAACAAGGGTAATGCCGATGATGAGCTCGTAGAGATAATGAATGACTTTAAGAACAATGTTCTGTCGATTCGTGATGTGGAACAACTTGTGGAGAAGTGGAAGCACCGCAATGACGTCAAGCAAAGCTTTAAGGAAAAACAGGAGCAAATCGATATCCTAAGACAGGAATACGAAAGGATTCAAGTACAAATTAAGTCCAAGCTCAAGCGTGAAACCCCCTTCGAGAAGATCAAGAAACTATTCTCGCGCCATAAACCGCCCGTGCACAAGGTGACAGTTGAAAGTCACGATGAGACCAAATCATCGATCGCTTCCTCTTTTCAATCAAGCCAGCGTCCTATCAGTACGCTCAGCCTTCAAAGTGTTTCATCATCATCATCGTCGGGACGCTTAAGCACCGGAAGTGCTTGCAGTGGAGCAAGTCTCGGTGATAGTGGTACCCACTCAGATCACGAAGATCGACGTTTCGGAATTTGCCGAATCGGCTCGCCTGGCAGTCTAATGGATAACTATCTTGTACCACCACCCCCAAGGCCAGTTCTAACACCCAGTTCAACTCCAGGCGAGGAAAAGGAAAAAATAGTTTTCCCCCAACATCCACGAGTTCTTACTCCAACTAGTCCCAGTCCAGCCGCAACTGGCAACAGTGATCATTACTACATGTTTCCATCAAACCTTCCAGTATTTCAATCCCCAAATGATCAGTCTACTTCATCGTCGCTCAACAGCAATGGCTATCTGAATACCATTGTCGAGGCCAAAGAGAATGAGCACAACTATCAAAATGGCGTCACTGTGCAGCCTATTAAAGTACAAACACTCAATGACAGATCGAACATAATTTATGGGAAGTTAACCAAAGCCCTACCAAAGGATGTTTGCAGTTCATTTAAGCCACATGCTGCAGCGCAAGTTAAGAAGGAGGTCATCGCAGCAGAGGTTTATCAAAATCTTCCAAATGGTAATCTGACAACTGACAGCGCTGCTAGTGAGGAGAATCATAATTACATGAATATTTAGGCATTCCTCAAATGCAGGCGATTGGACCTAAAACCATTCTAATAAGCTTCAAAATGAATTCAATTCGTGTTCTAAATGAGGAGAGACTGTATAATTATTATTTTTTTGTTAAATTTATTTCAATTTACATATTTTTATAACAAATAATTACAAAATTTACGTTGTATGTATTAAAAGCTGTCCGCTAGTATTGTATATCTTTTCATATTTATTTATGTAAAACGAAGTTTCCAAAAAAAAATATAATAGTTCTAAGATGGAAATAATTATTATCGAATCGAAATATTTTCATATTGTTTATTATAAGGCGAATTATAAAATTAATAAAATATTTCAAATATATATTTGTAAAAAAGCATGTAAATGAAATGAAGTATTTTTGAAAAAGTTTTTCTTTAGTAGCGTAGGCCATTGGCATTAAAAGTGGTTCCAGCGAGGGCAATTGTAATATTTTCTCTTCAACCACGCACTCTCTGGTTATCTACATACATATGTATGCATGTAAATACATGGGTGGACACAACTGTAGATCACCGGTGTCGTGAAAATAAGATCAAGCAATAATCAATAAGGGGAACATGCACGTGTCAAAATCGTAAAGGACAAAAAGGCAGGCATAAAATTTCCTGGGGCGGAATCGGCTTATGGTAGAAACAGATCAATACATCAACTCCGACTTTGACTGTAACAGGAGCGACAACTTTAGCGTTTGAAGTCGAGTCAAACACATTGAAAAATGCAACTTCGAGAGCGAAAAAAAAATATAAGCATTCCCAACATGCACAAACTAAAACATCGCCGCAAGGTCGGCGGGATTTGCATTTAGGACTTAGGTCTAACGTTGAAGTCGAAGTTGAGGTGCTTATGTGTTCCATCCCATTAAAAAGTATTGGTTCTAAAACGTACAAGAACGCCGCACGTTTTAGAGGCAATGCCTTTTAACGGGATGTAGCAGGAACGCATGTCTAAACCATATTCAAGCTTTGGCGCAGGCGTTGTTTTTGTGAGGTCCAAACGCTTTGCGTGTGCTTTGACCAAAAATTCAAAATATTACTATTTATATACAAATATACCTACTATTACTATTCCCATACCAAGAAAAAGCTTGACAAACAGTATAATATACCAATTTCAAAGAGAAATAAGTAATTTATCGCCGTTCTGCTGAAGAGTAATCACTGTACGCAGTCTTCTGTTTATTTATCTCCTGATCTGTGCTAATATTCACCCCTAAAATCATCATCTGTTCCACAAAATATGCACTTGTGTCCTCACAAGATTGAACTTCAAAAAGAAAAACAACTTTACCTACTACGCAACATTTATTTCTCTTGAATATTCAATGCACTTTTCCCTCTTTTTTGCAATAACGGAAACTATCACATATTTCCCTAAAACTAAGGAATACGCACTGTCTACTGTGTCATATACACACACATTGTACCACGTATAAAAGGCTTACAAATTATCAGGCAACACTTTTGTAAATAGATCCTGCGACAGCATTAATAATTCAGCAAATTTTTTATTAAATTTATGGGCGCTCGTCTTCTGACTGGCACGGAATACAGTTGTATGAAAGTTAATGCTGAAAGAGAATCAATTAAAATAGAAAAATACGAAAAAACATTAAAAAAAAACACGTACGCATTCGACACAATTGTATAAAAAACACCATAACCGTCGGGAACCATCGGAGCTACAAACCCATTATTAATGGTGTAGCCCAGCGTGCTGGTTGATAAAATAAAATTACCGCCTCCACCGCTTTTGGCATATAAAGGATCCGAATAGAGAGCAGGAATCTCAATATTGGCTTCCTTAGCAATACACCATAATCCAAACAAATGTCGATCCACCGCACGTCCCTCGCGAGCTTCGTTCATCATGTGGCTGTGATGGTTGACTGCTTTTACAAAGGCTTCTGCAACGCTTTTCTGGTTGGCATTGGAATCGGTTGCAAATTTAATGAAATCTACAACCTCTGAGGTACAAGCACGCACTGTTTCCGTCCGACCGTTGTAGTATTGACGCATTAAGGCGGTTTCGTAAATGGATGCTAACCTGGAAAATGTATAAAAAAAAATGGTACACAAAAAATAGAAGCTCATTAGACTTGTGAAAAGAGTGTGGTTCCTAAACTAACGGTTAAAATGAGTATACACATCATTTATGTTGAAAATTCAAGTTCAAAAACGTTCAGCCAATCAGAATCATCGCTAACCAATCCAACCCTTCATATTAAAAAATTGCTAAAATCACCAACACACCATTAAACCGATGGATGAAAAACCTAAGGACGAAGTAATGTATCATGTCTATAGTGACCAGACGTCCTGCATTTCGCGCATTAGACATGCCTATCCCGCATTATCAATTGTCCCGCAAAATATCCCGCAAAATGTCCCGCTTTACATATCTGTCTCGCAAAGCCCCGCAAAAAAATCAAATGGCAAAATTTCAAAAGTAAGATTGCGAAGAAAATATGTTATTCCTGAAATTCATGGTCCCATTCCATTACATTGTCTCAATGCAATGCAATTTTAAATACTCTTGGTCGAATCAATCCCATAGAAAAATCTTCTTCAGATTGTGGAATAACCATATGCTGAGTCTTCCAGGTGCAAATGCAATTACAGAAAATATTATTTTTTATATCCTATTCTTAAGGCAGTATAATTTTGGATCATAGTTTGTAACATAGGTACCTTCAAAAATTTCTCGCTAGAGGCAAGAAATGCTCATGTTTGAAATATGAAAAGGCTAAGACGTGTAGACACGTCATGCACCGCCGGCCGCAAGTCAACAAAAATAAATGTTGTGGGCGAACGTGTTGAAAAAAAATGTGCCGCATTGCCTTTAAAATTCTGGTCACTATAATTATGGCCAAGAGCATAACATGAAGTGCCAGCAAGTTTGAGAAAAAAAAATCTGTCACCGTTAATTCATTGGTCCGTTGCATCGACACATCCGTCAGAGTTAACGCATTTAACGGAAGGAACAATCCCATAAAATCCTTCGTCAACATTGACAGCCGAAGACGCATTGGCCGCATTTAGTATGCCTTTAGCCTACCTATACCTGTATGATCCAACTGCCTAACATCTAAGGAAATGTTATATCAGTAAAATGTTTGACATTTCTCACCTAACTGCATTAACGGCTCATACAGGGGCCCATACAGGGCCTAAAACCTAGCTTTTCCAACCACTTTCTTTGGGAAGTACAAGTTACCTACAATTTTAAGCCGAATCCGAGCGGCAAAAAAAGAAAACAAAACAAAAACATACATATTAAAAACTTACAAACAAAATTATGACTTTTTTGAAAGCCAAAATCCGTTACTTAATATGTAGGTGTTTTCAATGAACCTGAGCTGCACAGAAAAGTGCAGAAAATATCAGTAACGTACAGGAATGGGTGTTCCATGAGTAAAAATCTTGCCCGAAAGTGTTCTAAATTCTGTCACTTTGTGTTTCATGAAGCCGTGGAGATCACTTAAGCGGAAGATTTTCTGCACCTAGTTTTGAGGTAGGGCAATTGAGTGAAATGTGTCAAATTTGAAAATTCAAAAAGTACTGATGTCAACTGATTTATTTGTTTGGCATGAGGTTTCCGATTTTATAAATTTAATGTTACAAAAGTTCGCATATTTATAAAAAAAAAGAATAACATGGAACAAGTTAAAAGTGTGATCAAATCAACGTCACGCCGAACATTTGACGGTTTAATACTCACTCAAAATCCGAAGTTCACTTAAACACACAGAGGATCATCTATTTTAAATTTAACGTCTGACACTCGAAGCTGTACTTTTCTGTTCTGATTTGATCTGACAGTTTTCACTCATTTGTGCTGTTCCGTTCTATGGTTGCCATGCGACCGGGACCCGCCGGGACGTCCTGAAATTTTCGCCGATGTAAAGAGTCCAGCTGAAAAACAATTTGCCCAGTCGAACTCTTCCAATTCCAACAAATTAAAAAATAATTAGTATCTTTTTCAAAACCTTGAAAACTTTTACATAATAATGGAATTCCAATCAATAAAAGGTCCCTTAGGGTACTAATATGTAAACGTAAATTTATATAAACTTTCGTGCGAAACTACACGAACGCGTTCGCGTACTGAGAAAATGTTTCATTTTAATTCACACAGAATTTCAGCTGGGAAAAATATTAAAACTGTCAAATAATGAAATTTGGCCCGAATTTTTTACGTTTTTCATCTTTTTACGCAAAAGCGTTCGCGTACTTTTCTTTGAAATGAGAGGATTCTTTCTCGATTTCGGAGATTTGACAGTTTTCATTTTTCTACACAAAAGAAAGAAAAGGAAAACAAATCGAGAACGAAAGGCTGAGTTATTCACCCCTATCGTGGAATTCAAATGAAAATTAATAAAATTGAATCTTTTTAAAATACGCCTGCAGGGACTAAATTCTTTAATTCTTTAAAGTTTGATCAAGTAGTGTCAACTACACAGTAACAAGCCCCCCTTAAGAGAAGTTCGGAAATAATTTAAATAAAAAATAACAAAATTCTTACAACATTTCTTTTAAACAAAGCAGCACAGCAGGTCTAGATCTGGACTCTAGAGATACCATCTAAACTACCTCCCCTTAGTCGTTTCGAGTTGGCGGTTTCCTAGGGTAATCCTTCTTCGGAATATAACTTAAAACTAACTCAAAGTAGTTACTCTCAAGAAGCTAGGTAAGGGAGAGTCATTGGCACGTTTTTCACTGCTTCTCGCGATGCTAGGTAGAATATAGGTAAGACTTAGAAGTTCTTGTCAATGTGAAGTATTCTGCCAAACTCTTCTCTTCGAAAGAGCTCCTCTAAAATCTATTCTCTCTTAGTCAGTAAATACATTTCTCGGAAAGGTCATTAATAGGACCACCTTATTTAATCGCAGATTTCTGAACTGTGAAGATGTCCAGGCCAGTCCCGAAAATCCAAAATATTGTGCAGATATGTTATATTTGCAAACTGGCAACCCTACTCTGTTCTGATCTATTTTTCGTTCATTAAACACGTTTATATTATTTTTAAATCAAGTTAATGAAATGAATAGTTTATGGAAAAAATATTTTCAAACTCAAAATTTCGAAAAAAAATAAAATAAAAAAAAAAAATTATTTAATGATGTTTTTTTTTTAAATCCTGTAAGATTTTTTATATTTAAATTTTTTGTAGAACGCAACAAAATCAGATGCTTTCATATTCCTTCTTGCTCTTGAGAAAATTGAAAATTACGAAAACTATATCAACAGATGCTATGAGTTGGGCCTTTTTGCTGAATATCAGCTGATTGATAGCAATACCTAACCAAATTAACTTGAGTGTTTGTATCGCATGAAGATGATAGAGTGCAGCATAGCATTCACGCGCAACAAACAGGTAAAATAGTAGAATTGTTAAAATCATCAAATCACCAAAGAGATAACTGGTGGGCATTGCTCTTGCCGATATGTAGTGAAAGGCTTATAAAAATGTATGTGCTCCATACAGTGGCTAAGGTAATTGACTCGCTCTTCATGCATTACCCCACGCTTAGGAGTTGATTTATACCCTTCAGAGTAGAATCGCCAGAATATTGGATGCCTCTTAACAGTACGAAATCGACCAAATTGGTTGAAGAATCGTTTGCAGCTGCAAAATGGATTAACTCCTTGAAGATGTTTTTCCTTTCGATTCAACGAAGCCACGGATTTTAAAGGGGCAAAAACATTTTGATAACTTTACAAAAAAAAAACATACTTACTCTCCATGCAACAGGTAATACGTCCACTGAATAACAATTTGAACGAACGAGTCAGGATTCAGTGTTAAACACTTAATGTAGTCCTTGCCAAAGCCGTAAAACGTTTCATCTGTAACAATAACTGCCGTTCGCTATAAAATGAAATAATTTAACCACGAATCAATAAATATTTAAACAAAAATTAAACATCTACCCGAGCATCACAATCGGT
Organism: Portevinia maculata; assembly: GCA_949715645.1. NCBI lineage: Eukaryota > Metazoa > Arthropoda > Insecta > Diptera > Syrphidae > Portevinia > Portevinia maculata. The sequence goes on along the minus strand of OX454525.1, from coordinate 288,623,457 downwards.
CATAACTCGTTGAATTTCATTCCGCAAAGTCTCATCTAGTTCAAATTCGATTTCAGTGACGGGTACAGCTGTCTTCGGCTCAGCACTCCAGTCAGGTTCACTGCTCTCCATCAAGCTCATATGAACGAAAACTGCGAAATGTACACTAATCGTTCCATCGTAGGCAGAATGCTGAAAAGAAAGCATCTTATCTTCTGAATCACGTTCCTAATCTCTACTTACCTCTCCAACGAGAGCAAACTTTCCATTTCTGTAAGCAATGAGTAGGCTGCTTCTATCCGACCATTTCGAGTGGTAATCACCATTGATTGCATTTGAACTAACGTCCTCATAGTCCTTGGGCTCGTTATCATCCAAAACAGCCAAAACTACAGAACTTTCTACAAACTCCAGGTATTCCTTATTCTTTGGTGAGATCTCCAGCAAACGTTGGCGATTCTACAAAGCAGAAATATAAATACTAAAATGTTTTTGATGTCAGCACTATTATAATACATTGTACCACGAGGTCCTTTCATCATGTGTCAGTACAGGGACACAATCGCCTGTACTTTTGTAGTTTAAAATATCATTCACTCCTTCAATGATAACTAAAACTTGTTGTGGCGACAAGATCGAACCGTCCTCATTGATGCAGTCAAACATGAAAATTCTTCCTTTTCCAACTAAAATTCCATGATGAGGGCTATAACCTTCACTAGCTAAAAAATAAATTAAGAGCTTTCAAAAGTCACTTTCATGTAGCGTGAAGTTGATCTTACCAGTTTTAAAATGGCTTACGACTTTGTCCACCATTTCGCCAGGAACACGAGTGGTGGACATAAACCGTTTGTACAGAGCCGAGGAATATTTAACTTTACCACCAGCTGACGAAGACGGTTTCATTCTCTCAGTGCGAAGGAGTTCCCAGTATTCAAAAGAATGATACATAATGCGAGCCATCAGCTTAAAAGAGTTCTCTTTGGATTCTGTAATTCCTAGCCAGTCAAGCTTCAGTGGCATTGACATGGCAGTATACGGATACAAGGGCAATCTCAGGGAATGATAGGCGTACGCATCCCACCATACGTTTAACCAGTTTTCCATTTTGTAAGCACGTTCTACGAGTTTCTTTTGAAGTTCAACTCCGATTCCTTTACCAAACTCATCGAGGATTTTACGAGTGTTGGAAAGTTCTTCTTTAGTACCGAATGGCTTAAGCGTTTCATAATAACGCACGAGTGTATCAGTCAATTGCGGCAGTGGTAGTGGTGGAAGTGAATAGTCCAATTCATACGTAGATGGTTCTCCAGGCCTGGAAACGTAAATGCTCTCACGATCCATTATCTGAAAACAAATGAAGTTTAAAAACATAGGGACGGGCTACAGTCCGCTTGGGCGAACTGTTGGATACCCTATTCTTATTCCTATCCCTCATAAGTGGGCGTGACAAAAGTCTAAGTATGGTTGAATTGTTAAGAACGCTCTACATATTTTGTTATATAACATTTAAAGGATTTTATAAAAAAAAAACGCTCCCTAGCTCAAACTAGGGTGTTTCAATAAAATTGTTTTATTTAATTGTGGGCGTGTCAGTAGGCGGATTTAAAAAAAAAATTAACACATGAGAATAAAGGGCCCCTAGAGAGTATAAGTTAAACTAATCACTTTTAATTTTATTAAAAAAATATAACTTTATTTTTCAACTCTTTAATTTCACAATTTCTTAGTTTTGAACAATTTACTTTGGTAGACTTAAACTCTAAACGAAAATGAATTACTTAACTCTCAAGACTTGATTAGGCAACGGAACTTAATATTATAAACTTAACTAGGAAACTGAACATCGATTGTTTGAAGACTTTGCTATTTATAGTCCACTTGATGTGTGGGTCTGCTCCAGAAATAGCATCATATTTTCGGGGGATGAATGGTGACACGATCGTACGTGCTCAATGTGTTTATTTCATGGAGATTGCCATCTGCACTTCTTGTGCGTAACATTGGGCGCGTTCAATTTACAAGTCAACTACTAGTGACTACTATTTTACCTTTTCTCATTGATCAAATAACTCACGTGACCATCGTTCGGCAAGTGATAGAAATTTAATTAGTAGTGAACTTGCAGTTAACTTGCAAATTGAACGCGCCGATTGTTGTTTATGGTCAATCTAATGGCACTGCTTGTGACGACCGACTTTGTTGTTGATGTTATCTGGTGGATGGGAATGGCTGCTTCTTTGTTGCGGAGTGGATCGATTATTTAATGTGATTGTTTTTTTCATCTGGTGGATGGGGATGGCTGGGCCGTTACTTTGTTGTGGAGTGGATTGTGCCTCGCCTCGTCAATAAACTCTTTGTCGTCAATAAACTCTTCTTTGTTTCGTTTATTAACTCTTCCCCTCTTAAGTTTTTGCGTCCACGCAAATTAATAGAATGGAATATTAAGGATGCTGGTCGGTTTTGGGATTACCTCCGTAGGCTGATCTGTTGTTTCGGAATTTGACTGCATCTGCATTGGTATTGGTTGCGGGATGATGTTAATCTTGGATCCTCTCTTTATTATTAGCTTAAAGAGAAACACTACCGCCAGGACAAGAAATACTACTGCAAAAAGGGAGTAGTTTACTATTTTCAGTGATTCCTTTTCACCTTCGATGAGTTGAATCTGCTTTGTATTATTTGTCTGTAGTTCCTTCATTAGTTCTAACGATAGGACTTCTTCAAGTTCGGATGTCTCAGATATCAAATTCAGGAGGCACCTCCTCTCCTTTGATGTTGGCTATTTCCTCTGAGATATATTTTTGGTTGTTTATGGTAATGGTGATATATTTGAATTTTACAATGAAAGTTCCCTGGAGTTCCTTGGTTGTTCCGTTGGTTTCTAGTTGACCCTTGAAATCATTCAGCAGTATGACCCCTGGTGCAATTTCTTCAACCTGAGCGATATGATGGCTATTTGTTCTGTCGCATGTTGCGTTTAAACTTTGAAGTAGTCTTGAAATACATTTGTCATTGCTTATATTTAATATATTATTTCTTTTACAAATAGATAGTTCATTAATCGTTTTACATTCTTTTATTATTCCGTAAATAATATCATTGTTTCTTATTATGTTTTCAAACTCTATTTTATTAACAACATTGTTTCTTTTAATTGACTTAATTGTAAATTTCTTGTAAATATCATCTTCTGTTTTAGGAATGCTTACAATATATATTAATTTGTTTGAACTTAAAGCTATTTTAACAATAGCGAATTTTAACGCTTCTTCAATATTCTCATATGGAATATGTGTTTCATTAAACTTATTCATTATTGAATTAATTTCTACTTTAGAAAGTATTTGAGAGCTCACTACATTCGATTTTGCTAGCTCTATACGAGTAGCATAAATAATATTTGCCAATTCTTCTTTTAATATTTTAGTTTTATATTGTAGGCTTAATGCCAATTCTAATTTAAATGATTTATCAGTTTTAGTAACTTTCAAAAGTTCGTTTGTTATATTAGTTATTTGAGTTATTCTCTCGCTATATGCTTTATTAATAATAACTTGGTCATTGTTATTTTCTATTATTTTATTAATTTTATTCTCTATCAAAATGAAATCAGAATGATCTGGATTTCCGGCTATCCACTTCCAAACGGATCCGATAAAATCTAGAGATCGTTTCGCTTTATGAATTTTAATATTATCGATTAAATTTTTAACTTGGGTTAGTTCGTGTTTAAGGAGTGGGAATAAGGCGAGGTGTGTGAAATCATGTTTGCTAAATGTGGAAAGTATTTCAGATACGTATATCTCGTACTGCTCTATTTCAACGATGTGGATTAATTTTAAATTTCCGTTTTGAATCACGATGAGCTCTTTTATGAGTTTCTAAAATAATATTTTCTTGTTCAAACTGTTCTGTTATATCTTGTACTTTTACTCGAGTGAATATAATTTTGTAACTGTTGAAATAAATGGGGTACATTTCTTGGATTAAGCCCATGACTTCTTCTGTAGTCATTATTCCATTAATAACAGCTGGGTTAAGAAATCTTTTGAAAATTCCGATTAAATTTTCCTTGGTGTAGGATGGTTCGGTTATAATATGCGTATTGAACTTGGGGAAAGGTGTTTCAAACTTATGTTGCGATGTATTACCAATCTCTAAGATGAGCTGGTTTCTGAAGACGTTTATTGGTGTTTCTACTGAAGGAATAAGGTTATGCGATGAACTTTCATCACTGTGCTGCGTACCTGTAAGCGAGTTTATAGCAGTGTCACGTGGGGGTCTAGACAGAGCGTCTGCCACGACGTTAGTTTTACCAGGTTTATAGATAATTTCATGATTATATTCCTCTAAGATGGCTTTCCATCTTTTCATTTTAGCATTGTTGTTATTATTACTAAGAGCGTAGGTTAGGGGCTGGTGATCAGTTAGAATTTTCACTTTGAGTGATCCGTAAAGGTAGTTCCGAAGAGAATGTAATGCCCAAATAATTGCAAGCATTTCTTTCTCATTGGTAGCATATGATTCCTCTGTTTTGTTCAATGTTCGAGAAATAAAAGTGATGGGTTTCCCGTTTTGTTCCAAAACTGCTCCAATTGCATAATTGGAGGCATCTGTGGTAAGATGGAACTCTTTTGTGAAATCAGGATAGGATAATAAAATATCGCTTGATACTAAAGAATTCTTTACTTTGATAAAAGCTTCAAGTGCTTCGTCATTAAGATGAATTGGTGTTTTGGCAGATATGTTTTTGGAGATACGGCCTCCTTCACCTCTTAAAAGCGAAGTTAGAGGTTTTGCCAAATTGGCATATCCTTTAATGAAGCGGCGATAATAGCGAGAGAGTCCGAGAAAAGATCGAAGATCCTTGAGAGTTTTTGGACATGGAAAGTTTGATATGGCATCAACCTTTGCCGGGTTGGTTTTAATACCATTCGAAGAAATAACAAATCCTAAAAATTCGACTTCGTTTTGTAAAAATGCGTACTTATCTAATTCAACCTTCATGTTGGCTCTTTCTAATGTTTCGAAAACTTTTCTGAGATTTTCAAAATGCGTTTCTTCGTCTTTACTGAAGATTACGATATCATCAATATAGACGTAGCATATCTTTCCAATAAGCTCACGCAATATGTCGTCAAGTGCCCTTTGAAATATCGAAGGTGCATTTTTCAGGCCGAAAGGCAACCTCATGAATTCGTATTTTACGTTGTTTACGGAGAAAGCTGTCTTTTCAATATCCGCTTCTCTGAGCGGTATCTGGTGGAATCCACTCTTAAGGTCAATTACCGAGAAGTATCTATATTTACCTAATTGAGATAGAACTTCACAGCAACATCACCCCCCCCCCCCCCCCACAACAAATAAAGCCAAAAAACAGAAGGTGGATGAAGGTACCGAGGGGGCCACGGGAAAGCCTGCAAAAGCGAGCGCCACCGTGGTCGGTCGAAGCTATGCTACGGCGGTGAAAACCTTCCCCGCTAGCAGTAGACGCGAGACAGGTGCGATTGCTGAGCAGGTTGCTGTTCTCCCGGTGAAATATCCGCAGGAGATCCTCAGCAACCCAGACCTCACGGCACTTGAAGACGCCATTGTGTTGGAAATGGCCTTGGGATGGGAGCATAAGCTCAAATTCCAGGGCATACATTTCAAACATGGAATGCTCTTAGTGGACTGCGAGACTCCGCAGACAGCTGAGTGGCTAAAGGCAGTAGCCCCAAAGTTGGGGAAATGGAAGGGGACACGCCTCATGGCTTGCAGTGGGACTGATATACCACGGTCCTACTCCATAACGATATTCCTTCCACGCAGTGCAGAGCAAGAAGCTAAAACCTCCTTGGCACTGCTGGAAGCACAGAATGTGGGACTTAACGTCCAGGCGTGGAAGATTCTCAATTGTCGAAAAGAGGGAACCGGGCAGGTACTGGCTCTTGGCATCGACCGAGAATCCTTCGACGCCATAAAATCCCAAAAAGGATCCCTGAGCTACCGATTCGGCAGGGTTGCGGTGTGCGGGCTCAAGAGGTCGGACGAGATCTCTGGGCAAACAGCCCAGCCAGCATCAAATCTGAATTCGCAGAGTGCGCAGTCCTAGGTAGAGCATACTGCTCCTCCGAAGACTAAAGCACCTTCTTCCGTTGTCCAATCGGCGGAGCAGGCTCCTGAGGAGACCGAGGAGTCTATGTCCAGCTCGGAGAGCATGATCTCTGAGGGGGAAATGGACAACACGGTCATCGACCTCTTCCAGGAAATCACCCAGGAGGAGGAAGATTCGTTGCTGAAGGAGGACGGGGCAACTGCCCCGCGCGAGCAATAGCTCGATGAACCCCACCAACAGCAAAATCAAACTAGCACAGGTAAACATTTACCATGCTATAGCCGCCTCGGCGACTATATCTAGGATGTTTACCTGCCAAAGCCTAGGGCTAGTACTGATCCAGGAGCCATGGATCCTGAAAGGACAAGTCAAAGGATTGGCGAGCAAGGATGCAAAGGTAATATGGGACACTCGGGCCGAGAAACCGAGAGCTTGCATTCTAATAAACAATAAATATAAATTTATTCTACTTTCAGAATACGCGACACGAGATCTGGTGCCAATTCAGGTACATCTGGATGTTGAAGGATGTCACCGCACCATTGTCATCGTATCGGCGTACTGTGCAGGGGATGAGCCGGTTGTATCATCCCAAATGCAGCGACTGGTGGAGCATTGCAACAAGCTCCGCATGTCGCTCCTTATAGGGTGTGATGCAAATGCCCACAACATCATATGGGGGAGTACCGACACCAACACCAGGGGTGAGTACCTACTAGAATTTATTATGAGTTCGTCACTTGATATTATAAACGTGGGAAATACCCCCACTTTTGTAACTACTGTCAGGGAGGAAGTACTAGACCTCACGCTTGGTAGCCCAAGCGTAAGTAAATTAATTAGTAACTGGAGAGTATCTAGTGAGCCGTCATTGTCTGACTATCGAATAATAGTATTCGACCTGGACAGCACAAGTATCACGAGAAATCCAGTAAGAAACCCAAGGAAAACCAATTGGGAAACTTATAGAACTGCTCTAGAGAGCAATCTGGGGCGCCTTAGTCTGAGGAAGGCTCCGGGACACCCCCTAGAGCTAGAGAGCGCAGTGGAAGGCATAACAAACGCCATCATCACTGCGTTCGAAGAAAACTGTCCTCTAAGTAGAGAACGGGACAGGAAACAGACGCCATGGTGGAGCAATAACTTGTCAAAATTAAGATCCGAGGTGCGGAAGCTTTTCAATAAAGCAAAGCGCTGCGGAGAATGGCAAAGCTACCAAATGGCCCTTACTACATATAATAAGGAAATAAGAAAAGCTAAAAGAAATAGCTTCAGAATTCTGTGAGACAATCACCAGCACCCCTACTGCGGCAAGGCTACACAAAGCTCTTGCGATCAATACCACTTCAATCAGACCTCGGAGGGAAGACTGGGAAACAACATCAACCATCTGTTCTGAGGGACGGCTGAAATGGGCAATAAATTCCTTTCAGCCTTTCAAATCTGCCGGAGTGGACGGCATTATACCCGCCCTTCTTCAAGAAGGGCAAAGGGTACTAATACCACACCTGCTAAAGATAACAAGGAGCAGTATTGCCTTGGGCCACATACCAATGCAATGGAGACGAGCAAGGGTTGTTTTTATACTGACGGAGATAATTCGAAGTGCCCTGGAGGCAAAAGAAATAGTACTGTGCGCTTTCCTAGACATAGAGGGAGCATTTGACAACACCTCACATGATGCGATCAAACGATCCCTGGATAGGAAAGGAGTTAACAGTACAGTATCCAACTGGATGTGTGAGCTGCTGAGCACTAGATCAGCAGAGACTCAAACACCATCTGGAACCATCAGAGTAAACACAACGAGAGGATGTCCACAAGGAGGGGTACTATCACCCTTAATGTGGAGCCTAGTTGTAGACGAACTGCTGGAAAAATTAACCAACCATGGCATCAACTGTCAGGCGTACGCCGATGACATTGTATTGATTGCCAGGGGCAGGTTCGAAGAAACCCTTGGAGACATCATACAAAAGGGGCTTAAAGTAACCAAGGAATGGTGCCATAATGTCGGACTTAACATCAATCCGGCGAAAACAACGATAGTACCATTCACAAGGAAAAGACAACTTCAAAGACTTAAGGACATAAACCTATCAGGCACGACACTGATACCAGTCAAAGAAGTAAAATATCTAGGACTCCATCTAGATAGTAAACTCCTCTGGCGAAAACATACAGAGGAGATATCCAAGAAGGCCACCCGCGCTCTCATGATATGTAGGAGCCTAGCGGGGAAGGCATGGGGATGCAGCCCAAGCATCCTGCGATGGATGTACACTGCAATCGTGAGACCAATGATCACATACGGAGCGGTAGCATGGGCGGAACGAACCAGTCTAGTCACAACGCGAGAGACACTCGGCAAAGTGCAAAGACTGGCGTGCCTGTGCATTACCGGAGCAATGCGTAGCTGTCCAACAGCAGCCATGGAGGTGCTATTGGAACTGACCCCTCTACACATCATGGTGATGAACGAGGCAGACAAAACGATCCTTAGGATGGCAAAGGAGGGAATTGGGAGAGGGAAATACATCGGTTCGAAAGAACACGGTGACTTACTCAAAAAACTCCCACTTCTTGGCATACCTAGGGACGACAGCATCAGGAAGTTCAACTTCGAGAAGAATTTCCAGATAAAGCTCAGCAATAAGGAGAACTGGAGCAACGAATCCATAACTTATGGACTGAGCAACCACACAACAAAGTGGTATACGGACGGCTCGAGGACCGAAGAGGGAACTGGTGCTGGAGTGTTTGGGCCGGGAACTAAGCACTACGAATCCATGGGCAAATGTACCAGCATCTTCCAGGCAGAAATATGTGCCATAGACAGGTGCGTTCGAATCAACCTCGAGAAAAACTATAGAAATTGCAACATAGCAATAATGTCTGACAGCCAAGCAGCTATAAAGGCTCTTGACGCCTACGTTATCAAGTCAAAACTCGTGTGGGAATGCCTACAAGGACTGAATAGACTAGGCAAGAATAACAGAATCTCCATCTGCTGGGTGCCTGGCCATGTTGGCATTACGGGCAATGAGGCAGCGGACTCTCTGGCAAGAAGAGGGGCAGAGGAACCCTTCATAGGACCTGAACCATTTTGCGGGATAGGAGAACACACTATACGCGAAGAGTTCAGGAGACTGGAGGAAGAAACAAAGGCCAAAACCTTTCTCAACCTCCAAGGTCTGAGGCAAGCAAAGAAACTCTTAGGAAATTACAACCAAAAGAGATTCAAAGTTTGTATCGGCCGTAACAAAAACAACCTAAGAATCCTAACAGGCCTCCTCACGGGGCACTGCAGACTCAAGGAGCACCTGAGGAAAATGGGCATATCGGAGGACGGGCTCTGTAGATTCTGCAGTGAAACCGCCGAAACTCCAGACCATATACTGGAATCCTGTGGGGCACTGACCCACAAAAGGATGAAACATTTGGGCAGGCACCAAATAACAGACAAGGACATACAAACCATGGGCCCACAGCTCATTTTTAGATTCATCAAAGAAACTGGACTAGACGCTGTGCTCTAAGGAGTGTGACCTGCCAAGGATAAATCAGAGCAATAGCAATACCTCGACACGCTTCACAAAGAAGTATCTAGAGAGGGCTCTGAACGAGGGCAAGCACCTCTCCGAGGCACGAGCAAGGGGACACAATAGACCAATAGGTCGCAGTGTAATATACCCTAACCAAATATTATTATTATTATCTCGGGAATGGGATATTTATCCGAAATTGTTATGGAATTTAATTTGCGGTAATCAATAACCATCCTGTACTTTTTTTCATTGGATGAGTCCGATTTCTTTGGCACTATCCATACGGGCGAATTGTATGGAGACCGTGAAGATCTAATTATACCATCGTTAAGTAATTCCTTAACTTGCTTTTCTACTTCATCCTTAAGAGCCATGGGATAAGGATAAAATTTCGAATAGATCGGGGTATCTGAGCTTGTGCGAATATCGCCTTTTACAACTGTGGTAAAAGTTAATTTTTCATCAGGTTCCGTAAATAAGTTTGGGACATTTTTAATTATGTCATTAACTCTGTTTCTCTGAAATGTATTTAGGTGAACTAGTTTGGTGTCTATTTTATTTACTGCCGTGTAGGCATGTTGCTTTATTCTAATTTTTACTTTATCTTTAACGACCATATAACTATCTCGCGTAAAAATTATTGCTGAGAGTTCTTTCAAGCTATCGTTTTCTAGAATGGCATGGAATGATTTAAGGGAGGGTAGAATAAAAAATTTAATATCAGTGTCTCTAAGACCAAATAGATTTACCATTGTAAAGTGGCTGACTTTAACATTTCCGCCTATAGAATTTGCGTAAGAGATTTGAGAGTTTGGTAAAGGGTTTGAGATAAGGTCTGCTTGAATGTAGTTTTTATTAGATCCAGTATCTATAAGAATCTTTAATAATTGCCCGTTCTTCGTCTTGCATTCGAAATAAGGCAGCGAAGAACAATCTAATCTAAAAAAATGAATATCTGTGAAATCCAAAATTTCCTTCTCTGCATCCGTGGATTCTTCATATCCCTCGACGTATTCCACGAATGGCTGTTCATTTTGGTCTATTTCAGCATCAGGTTGTTGTTCGTAATTAACGATGTCTTCTTCAGGTTCGATGTGGAAATTGCGATGGTACTTCATAGGTCCGGATTGTTGTGGCTCCGCTGGAGGTCTTTTTCCAAACATCGGGTTTGTTGCTGGTCTATTCATATAGTTTACTCCTCTTGATCGCATGCTTTGATCTACGTCAATTGGTTCAGGTCTGGCTTGCGGCTTAGGCGCGTTAGGACGTGGTGGTATTTGAGCATGATTCTGGCCTTGGTATCGGGGGTTAAATTGCTGTCTGTTTTGATTTGTAGGGAAGTTAGAATTAAAATGCTGTGACCTATATGCATTTTGGTTCATATACCGATTCGAATTAAATGGTGGTTGGGGTAGGAATGCTAACTGGGGATAAAAATCTTGTCTGCTTCTCTGAGGATTACCAAAGTTTAGGTTTCTACGTGGAGGAAGTTGAGGTACAGCTTGGCTATGAGCTGCACGGGATGGACCATTGTGCGCGATTGCATATTAGGTACGATAATTTTGATTTTCCAGTTTTATACAAAGATATAGCGCTTGTGGAAGATCTGTAGGTTCTCTTATTCCGAGTAACCTTGGCAGATCACATTTAAGGCCTCGTATAAATGTATCAAGAGCCTTATCACGATATGTTTGTGTAAGCAATGATAATGACTCGTTGCTTACATCCATGCACCCTAACTTATTTAAAATAAGTGATAGATGAGCTTAGACTTGGTGATAAAATTCTTGTACGGTTTGGTTTCCTTGGACTAATGATGTCATTTGGTATGCATTGTGAGGCATCGTGAGATGCACTTCCAATCTAACGGGGTATTATAGGATTCTAATACCACATCAGCTTGGCTAACTATTTTGTTGCGAATAACACTCAAGATACCGAAATACTTGGGTGTTCCCTTGATCGTTTCATACAATTGTAAAATTCGATCTACACTTTTCTTCCAAGAATTAAATTCTCCCGGTTGACCGTTAAAGTATTTTAAGCTACGGACAACGTCTGGTATTTTATCCAACTCGGTTAAATTTGCCCTAAACTCCGGATTTATTATTTGGTCTGTACCACCAAATCCATCAGCGTTAGGGTTCATTACCGACTGAACCCATTGTCGGCCTTCATTTTGAAGTATGCGGCCAACTATTCCCGTAACAAGAGTACTTAGAGCCTCATTTGATACTGAACCACTAGCATTTGGGGGATTTTGAGGATTCGGAGGAATTTCCGGATTGAGGACAGGTGGTCTAATATGGATTGGATTTGCCAAAATAAGACGATTAAACACTAACACAAGTTACTTTTATAATAAAATTAATTTTTACACCAATTCTGATTAGTAGATGATCGGTGGTCTAGTGTGGATTGGATTTGCCACAAAAAGACAATTAAACGCAAGTTATTTTTAGAATAAAATTATTTCTTTCACCGATTCCAATTAATAGATGATCGGTGGTCTAATGTGGATTGGATTTGCCACAATTAAACACAAGTTATTTTAAAATAAAATTATTTTTAATTTTTTATAAATTTCAAATATAGATTCACTTTTCAAAATATTTTTATTTATTAATTTGATTTTGAAGGCTTACACATTAAGATACATTATCTTTTAAAATATAAACTTAGTATGATAAATTTGATAAATAAATTTCACTTCATAAATATATTGACAATATAAAATTTTTTTCTTAATCTAATCTTACATAAGCACTGAGTTTCTTACACTAGTGCGGCTCGTTGCATCCTTGGAGCGGCTGTCAATTCTAGTTGACTCCTTTTCCTCTGGTTGTGGGTTTTCCAGCTACTGGGGGGCCTCTTTTCTCCTAGGTCGTTTTTCACAGGAATGTTTAATTAAACACTCAGATGTGATAGCACCCGCGAACACAAATTATTAGTTTAGTTATTTTTTTTTTATTAAAAACGCGGGTCCCTGCTCGGGCGCCAGTTAAACTAATCACTTTTAATTTTATTAAAAAAATATAACTTTATTTTTCAACTCTTTAATTTCACAATTTCTTAGTTTTGAACAATTTACTTTGGTAGACTTAAACTCTAAACGAAAATGAATTACTTAACTCTCAAGACTTGATTAGGCAACGGAACTTAATATTATAAACTTAACTAGGAAACTGAAAATCGATTGTTTGAAGACTTTGCTATTTATAGTCCACTTGATGTGTGGGTCTGCTCCAGATATATCATCATATTTTCGGGGGATGAATGGTGACACGATCGTACGTGCTCAATGTGTTTATTTCATAGAGATTGCCATCTGCACTTCTTGTGCGTAACATTGTTGTTTATGGTCAATCTAATGGCACTGCTTGTGACGACCGACTTTGTTGTTGATGTTATCTGTTGGATGGGAATGGCTGCTTCTTTGTTGCGGAGTGGATCGATTATTTAATGTGATTGTTTATTTCATCTGGTGGATGGGGATGGCTGGGCCGTTACTTTGTTGTGGAGTGGATTGTGCCTCGCCTCGTCAATAAACTTTTCTTTGTTTCGTTTATTAACTTATATATTATAAATTTCAGCTCCCTAGCTCAAACTTTGAATTTTCAAACCAAAAAAAAAAAATTGTGGGCGTGTCAGTGGGCGGATTTTGAAAATATTTACACATGAGCATAAAGGGCCCATAGAGAGTATATATTATAAATTTCAGCTCCCTAGCTCAAATTTTGGATTTTCAAAAATTAATATACCCTTAGAATAGGGTATAAAAAAAATTATTTTATTTATTTGTGGGCGTGTGAGTGGGCGGATTTTGAAAATTTTTTATCCCGAGCAGTTTTAGGAGTTATAGATCATATATAAAAAATTTCAGCTTTCTAGCTCAAAATTCGATTTTTTCCAAAATTTTGTTTTTTTGAGTTTGTGGGCGTGTCTGTGGGCGGATTTTAAAAATTCGTAAACTTGGTTATTTCGGGACCCTAGAGAGTATATGGGTAAAATTTCAGCTCTCTAGGTCCAGTTTAAAGGCCTAATTTTTGCCGACAGACGGACGGACATGGCTAGATCGACATTACTATCGATGCTGATCATAAATATAGTAACTTTTAGGGGTCTACGGGCAATATTAAGGTATGTTACAAACTATGCGTCAAAATTAATATACCCTTAGAATAGGGTATAAATATGCTCATCTAAGCCTGATAGCAACAAAACACACGAAAATGCTCTTATGCTAAGGCATCGTTTCGCAATCTGTGGGTCGCGATCCCCATAACGACCCTTTGTTGTTGTCAGTCAGAAATAATTAAATATTAAATATGTATTAAATATTTATATAGTTTTAATTAGCAAACAAACAAACAGACACATTTAGAAAAAATAACAATTATAAATCCATCATTAATGGGATGGTTGTGTTTGTTTTCAATTTGAATCGTGGATCAACATTTTGAAACACACAAAAGTTAAATATTTTCTTTAGTTAATAAGTATTTAATGTCACCATGGAAAATGACGGGCTCTGCAGATTCTGCAGTGAAACCGCCGAAACTCCAGACCACATACTGGAATCCTGTGGGGCACTGGCCCACAAAAGGATAAGATATTTGGGCAGAGCTCATTCTTAGATTCATCAAGGAAACTGGACTTTACGCTGTGCTCTAAGGAGTGTGACCTGCCAAGGATAAATCAGAGCAATACCTCGATACGCGTCACAAAAGAAGTATCTAGAGAGGGCTCTGAAAGAGGGTACAAGCAGGGGACACAATAGACCAATAGGTCGCAATGTAATATACCCTGACTAATTATTATTATTATTATTAGTACCCAAAACAGAGTCAAGAATAGAATTTGTTGATAAGAATATGTATCGATGTTATTTGCAGTTAAAACAACTACCATACCATGTCGAGTTAATCGGTTCTCGTCAGATCAACGCAATTAAAACGACTTTGGGCGCGGTTAGTACGTAGATGGGGGACCGTTTGAGAACAACCGCGTGTCGTTGGCCAGTCCCATCTACAGAGTTGAAGTAGATAATACATACGTGGTATCACAATGAACCTAAATTGGTCTAAGTGAGTCGGCTTCTGCTGACAGCCACCTAACCTAACCTATTGGCAGTTAAATCAAAAACATCAACATTTCTTTTTCCAAAGCGTGATCATTCGCTATCATATCGATATCAAGTTTTTTTAAATAAAAGTATTAACATTTTTCTGTCATTAGTAAAATGTTCTTTTCCGATCTAGTAAATTTATATTCAAGTCATTCAAATGTAAATTTCATATCATTCCAGTAAGCCAGGAGTATTAACGTCTAGTTATCTTGACAAATACTAAACATCTTAAAAAAAGACTTTCAATTCATCTCGCAATTCAAAAACCCGTGTTGAAACATTTCGTCGCCACATCTTCCTAACCTCAGTATGCACAAGCAGGGACCTTGGAGCCCCATTTCTTCGCATAGTAATGAAAACAATCTACAATAGTCGACTTTTTAAACGATTTAATAATATTTACTGGTTCAGACAAATTAGTTTTCAAATTGTCATTCTACTTAAGGGTTAGTAGAATGAATGTCTTCCGAGTGATACAGACAGCCACCCATATTTTCAGCAGGATAATGCCCCTATCCATACCGCAAGGATAACAAAAGCCTGAATTCTTACCCAAAATGTAGACCAATTGAAATGATCACAATATTCGCCTGACCTGACTCTACGAAGGGGGAGTATAAGATTATTGAAGCTACACTCTATGAATCTCTACATAACAGGCTATTTGAAGTGATTCAACAATTCGAAAGCATTTCCCATAACTAATCACTGTAAAAGTCTAAAAAACTATTATTTAGAAACAAAAGTTAAGTCTTTTATTTCCTTTTAAATGTCTTCACATATATTCACCGATAGGAAAATCCGAAAGAGTATTAGGCACCGCCCATTTGAGGGTCTTGGGGGTTGAATTGTTTAAACCGGCAGATCGACATGTACCAAATCTACACACTAAGGCAAATCTTAAAAATACCAATGAATTTCAACCATATTTTCATCGATTTTAAAGTCGCACGATTACATTCATGGTTAGGAGCTCTACGTGTCGATGGCCGAATTTGGGATCCCTGCAAATTTGACCCAGTAGTGTCGCGTGACGCTGGAAAGCACGCGGTGGGATGATGAATGATGTATGAAAACAGCTCTTCCGTACTATTCCAAAACATGCACCGAGTTTCGGCAAGGAGATACGCTATCATATGACTTCTTCCATCTTGTATTGGAGCTTATGGAAGGTGTCAACACGAAGGCACTATCTTCGACAGTTCCGTCTAACTACTGGGATACGCGGACGATATCGACATCATCGGCCGTTCTCAGCGTGCCGTCGTGGAAGCTCTTAAAGAACAGGTAAAATTGGTTGGACCTGAAGTCAACGTAGACAAAACGAAGTACTTGCTTTCAATAAAAAAAACATAGGGACGGGCTACAGTCCGCTTGGGCGAACTGTTGGATACCCTATTCTTATTCCTATCCCTCATAAGTGGGCGTGACAAAAGTCTCAGTATGGTTGAATTGTTAAGAACGCTCTACATATTTTGTTATATAACATTTAAAGGATTTAATCGAAAAAAACGAAACTTTTGTAAAAAAAAACGCTCCTTAGCTCATACTTTGGTTTTTCAATAAAATTGTTTTATGCAAGCGGATTTAAAAAAAATTGTTAAACATAAGTATAAAGGGCACCCATAGAGTCTATATTATAAATTCCAGCTGCCTAGCTCAAGCTTTGCCTTTCAATGACATTGTTTTATTTAATTGTGGGCCCACTGACACGGGCGGATTTTAGAAATTTTATCTCCCGAGCAGTTCTAGGAGTCAAAGATCATCTATAAAAAATTTCAGCTTTTTAGCTCAAAATTCTTGATAACTTTTGTTTTTTTGAGTTTGTGGGCGTGTCTGTGGGCGGATTTCAAAAATTCTTAAACCTGATTATTCCGGGCCCGTAGAGAGTATATGGTTAAAATTTCAGCTCTCTAGGTCCAGTTTACAGGCCTAATTTTTGCCGACAGACTGACGGACGAACATGGCTAGATCGACATTACTATCGATGCTAATCAATAGTAACTTTTAGGGGTCTACGGGCAATATTAAAGTATATTGCAAACTTCGTGTCAAAATTAACATACCCTTAGAATAGGGTTTACAAAACATCTGTTTACCGATTAGTTGATAGCATGCAACTGGAACGTAGTTATTACCCTAGGCAACCGTTGCTACTTCGGCTAGGCAAAAATGGGTTCAAAACTGCCAGCCCGGAAGACCAAGTGTAAACTCCACAAAACACTGATATTGCCGGTTCTGCTATATGGCGCCTACCTGCTCATCGCCCAGGACTCGGCGCCATAGAGCAGAACCTGGCAATATCAGTACTTTGTATTGTATAGCTTACACTTGGTCTACCGGGTTGGGAGTTTAGAACCCGTTTTTATTTTGTTCATTGTGTTCTTTCGAAAGAAAAATGCTTCGTCGGATACTTGGTCCTGTGTGCCAGCGATTGGAGGATAAGATAAAACCGCGAACTCCATTAGCTGTACCAAGATATGGATGTAGTCGGACTACATAGTGTAGTCGGCCTACATAGGTACATAGCCAGATCAAGCGAATGGACAATCATGCTCCAGGAAAGAGGATCTTCGACTCGCAGCACCCAGGTTCGAGACGCTAAGGAAGACCGAAATTGCGTTTTAAAAACTAAGCTAAGATCGAGGAGGATGACAGGCTGCAGTGTCTCCGCTAGAGACTCTTCACGGGTCTGGAGCCCGTTTAATAAGTAAGAACCATACTTGTCTCGTGTGTTGGTTTGCAGTTTGGTGTTTTGCGTTGAAATCTCTCGTATACCGATTGCGCCATGCAACATTGTGGCGCAGTGATGAAACAAAAAATGGGTATCCGAAAGTCAGATATCAAAACATGTACGTGTCTGCATGTGACAAATATAAGAAACCACTGGACTATTTAGAGAAGAAATCTTCATAAGTCTTCTAAATGAACTACAGCTATAAGCTCTATTTTAAATCAAACCCATAAATCTCGCTCCTATAAATTCTGAATAAATGAAATGCAGTGCAAACTACCGAACTTCTTCACGAAACACACATCGATTTGTAAATTGAAAAGACCCGAAACAGACGTTGTTGATTGTAAAATAATATTTATAATTTGAATTTATTTGCTACTGATATACGGTTCTTACCAATCGAAAAGGAGTAACTAGTTGAATATTCAGATTAAAATACACTTTATTTGCATAGCGATAGTACTTACCTGATTGTATAATTTTAATTGTAAGAAGCAACGCACAGCACCGTATTTCAGTACCAGCTACGGCTAAAGAAAAATATACCCTGGCGCTTTAATTACAGTGTTTTCACTTTTAACCAATTAAATAGCTCTTATCAATTGCGATACGTACTTATGGATGTATATGTCAATTAAACAGGAATGCATTATTTTGAGTGTTGAGAGCGTCCTAAAATAGTTTCTCAACATTGATAAAACCCATAATTAAGTTAAGATAATAATCAAAGAGACCATTGGTAGATATGAACATACGCTGTACGATGAAAGGAATGGACATCGGACAATATAGTTTCATTATAGATACATGGCAATATAAGTAATCCAAAATGTGCGATATGAGTGAAGCAATGAATAAAATTGACTCGTCTTCGAAATCAAATTTGCTTGCATAGGTACATACCTCAGCGGCGTGGAAATATATTTTCGATTTCGTTTCTTGAATTTTTTTCAACATAGTGTTGCACCCAGATGTGGTAGAGTGATCTAGTATGAATATGAAGCGTGTTTTGGTGAGATCTATGTCAAGTCAAATGAAAAGTTCTGGACAAAAACAACTCAGTTTTGACGTAGTTAACAAGTGAGCTTCAATTTTAAAATAATTGAAATAAACCGCCAAAAAATAAGCAAATGTGCTATGAAAATTGAAAAAATGGGACAATTTCATTATTCACCCAATTCAGTATGCAAATGTCAAACTGCACCTCGCAGTTTGGTTACTCTGTCAGTAATACCATTTAGGGTTATTCATAAGAATTAACTTAAACAACTCTTAACGGTTGTGTGTTATACAGTGTCGGAGTATTTATGTAGCTATCCTTGTTCCGTTGCACAAATCCATATTCATACCCTTTGACAAAGAGGCGACGTTTAACGTCCGCCACAGAGTCAATGACATAAGCGACAAGTCCGCGAAACGAGATTTTTCGGTTTCAATTAGTGTGGAAATATAGTTATGGACAAGTCACAAGTATTGGGAAAGAGATTTTGTTTTTATATAATTTACTTACGCGAAAGGGGTTTTTGTTTTTCTGTATTTGTACAGACCCTTATAGTGTTGGAACACAGCGCAGTAATTTTTTGTTGAGCAGTAAGCAGCACCTAGAAATGAAGTATTGCAATGCATGATTTTATGTGCTACTTACTATTCGAAAGAATAGGGATAGGCAAGAAGTTTGGTGCTTTTGTAGAGAGATCAGCAAAAAACAAGTCAAAAACGATCCAAAAACAAGCTACTTGTGTGCGTGAGAATCGAGCATTGCTTCACAGAAAAACAAAAAAAAATACTTAAATTGGTTACAGCAGAAGTACAGCTTTTCTGGTTTACCTAATTTTCTTTAGTATCGTTGCCATGTATGCAAAGGCATGTTAAAATATAGTAACTCCAGCCTGGACTGGTAGCAAGAACCTGCTCTCACCGTTGAGCAAGCGCGGGGATATGGTGGTCAAGCCTAGCTGCAAGTGTCCTAATGCTTGGTTAAGAACTTGCGGCGCACAATGGGGCAGAATGGCCCAATCGGTGGCAATAAATCAAAAAATAAAATTGCTCGTATGGAGCCATTGTTATTTTTTTTAATAGTCAAATACCCCACTGTTAATATTGTAAAAGTTTTAAACCGTTATCATAAACAGAATTTGCATTACATGCATCGGCGCAAGCCATTCTTGTTATCAGATTACTGGAGTTTGTTGTGAAGAAAATTGTTAGGTGTTTTTAATTGCTTAAAAAAAAATTACGGTTGTATAAAATTAAAATTTTCGGTATGGAGCCTTCAAGTTCTGGTATGTGTTAAGCTATTTAAGAGATTTTTTTGTGAGAAAGTGCTTTAAATGATATAAAACGGTGATTATCAAAAAAAAAACTTTAAAATGCCTGATTGTTTTGCTTCTTTGTGCAAACATTGATCGATTTAGTTGTGTTCCGAGGGCTTCCAAGCAAAAATTTTTTTTGTTTCTGGTAGCTAGTCATGTCCTTTTTAAGGAATTGTAAAGAAATTTTGCGGATTTTTGCGGTTTTCATTAAAAAGTTTGTTTTGAAAAATGTGCTTTCTGACAAAAAAAAAAAATTTGTTTGTTTATTTCTAAGATTTTTTTTAAACTTTAGGTATAAGCTCAAATACGATTTTTATAACCCGGAGGGAGCTTGTAAATATAATTCGGACAGCAGAGAACAATAATTTACAAGCCGAGTTTGTTTTTCTGAGAGAGGAGTTAAAAAAGCGAACTCGAAACTTCGACAACATAGGCTTAAATAAAACACTATCCTATTTTAAATCCGAGTATAAATCTCGATGGGAAAAGGCTTTTAGAAAATTCGAGACTTTTTCAAAAACAAATAGTTCTTGGCTTGAAATATCTATTGCTTTTCTTTGTTGCCCTGAAGAAAGGTCTAAGCGTGGTCGACCAAGTATTTCGTTCGATGAAAGTACTGAACGTACAAAAAGATTGAAAACAGAGAAATTGAGAGAGTCAACATCAATTTCTATGTTGAGTTATGCCACTCAAATGAGCTTGAGAGCAGTAGGAAAGGTAAATGCTTCTGAAGTATTGAAAGATATAACAACAACAACTCCTGACCGAGCAAAAAAATACAGGAAATCATATAAAAAGTCTCTTGAAGCAAAAAGTTTTAAAATGTCAGGCGAAGAAGCATTAGGGGTTGCTGTTGAAGCGCAACTATCTCGGCATCAATATAATGTTATAAGAATGAGTGCACCAGAAAAAATTCCTGCATATAAAGTCATACAAGCTGCAAAAAAAGAATGCTATCCACCTCCCGAATACATAAGAGTTACCGAAACATTAGTAGAGGTTACACTACAGGCCCTTTTTACAATGATTGACGGAAAAGTTTGTAACGCTATTACGGAGACGTCATCAACACAAAAGTGTTTCATATGTGGTGCTTCTTCTAAAAGTTTTAATGATATAGACAGTATGCTGACAAGGGAAATTAAAACAGAAAACTTGCAGTTTGGCCTGTCCGTTCTTCATGGATGGATAAGGTTTTTCGAAAACTTACTGCACTTATCCTACAAATTGCCTCTTAAGAAATGGCAAGCTCGAGGGGATGACAAAATAATTGTTGCGGAGAATAAAACGAGAATACAAAAAGAGTTCAAAGATCGTTGTGGTTTGATTATAGATAAACCAAAGCCCGGATTCGGGAACTCTAATGATGGTAATACTGCAAGACGTTTCTTTCAAAATGCTGAAATTTCCACAGAAATTACAAATATTGATGTTCAACTCATAAAAAAGATGCATACTATTATGATTGTTGTGGCTAGTGGCTATGAAATTGATGTTGAGAAGTTCAGGAGTTTTGCAATTGATACTGCCAGATATTATGTAGGAAAGTATCCCTGGTACTATATGTCACCAACCCTTCATAAGTATTTCATTCATGGACCGGAAATAATAACCCACGCTCTGTTACCAATTGGTCAACTAACTGAGGAAGCACAAGAATCGAGAAACAAGGACTTCAAAAATTTTAGGGAGCATCATTCTCGGAAAACAAGCAGAGAAAATACAAACCGAGATATTTTCAACTCTTTTTTGTTAAGTTCTGATCCCATAATCACAGGCATGAGGAAACTTCCCGAAAAAAAACAACAACACCTGCCAATTGAAGCATTGGGTTTGCTTAAAGCTCCACTTGTGGAAAACGACAATGATTCTGAGGCCGAGGAAGATGACAGTGGTGAAGAAAGCGATGATTTTGTTTTGAATTAATGGATACTCAATTATGTAAATTTAATTTGTTATTTTTAAATTAAAAATTTCTTTATTGTTCGGTTATTACTGGAAAAAAATTTTGTGTACTTATTTTTAACAGAGGACATAAGGAGAAAAGATGTGCTAGGTAATTTTTTTTTTTTTTTTTAAGTGCAAAAAAGTGGGCGTTTTGGTGGGCGTGGTCGTTGTTGGGCTCAAAAATATCAAAAGATTGGTTATATAAACATTTCCAGAAATTTTTAGGTTCCTAGCTCTATTGGCTGATTTAATGCCACCGATAGGGCCGTTCTGCCCCAGTGTGCGGCGTGTAAACTCAGGTCGGCTGGGTCGGAACATTTCCTCTGTACAAATCACAGAGGAAGTGTTCCGCAGTGTTGTCGCTTCTGCACAGGCCTCCCAGATGGAATATCGCTTAAGCGTAGTACATTAAGATGCTTGGAAAAAGCTTAGTGGCCCGTAAGAATGCAAGTAACTCGTCTGCAGTTTTTGTGCCGAGAGACAGTAAGAATGCCGAAGATTTGTTAACGACGTCGGGAAGTATTCGTTTAGTCTGTCTGCACCATAAAGCCCTGGGGAGACTTGCCACTTGCATAAACTTTTGTGCGAAACTACACAAACGCGTTCGCGTACTGAGAAAATGGTAAAAAGATGATCGAAAGAAAAATGTACTTTCGTTCATTTTGCTTCACATATAATTTCAGCTCGTATGAAAATTAATGATGGAATCCTATGAGTTTGCCACAAAAAAAAAACAGTTTCTTCTTTTCAAGCCAAACTTTGACGTTTTTCATCTTTTTATACAAAAACGTTTGCATACTTTTCTTTGAAATGAGAGGATTCTTTCTCGACTTTGACGGTTTGACGGTTTTTCTACACATACAAGTACGCGAACGGACCTTAAGATTGGGTCGATCTATTCATTTTCAGTGGACCGAAAAAGCATATCAAAATGTTTACATTTTCATTTTACGTATGGCTTTTAGGATTAAAGGGATCATAACCTCCCCAGTTAACCCTCCCAGTTAACTGCATCGCTACTGGTCCGCCTGTGGGGTTCCCCGGTTTGACTTCAAAAAATAACGACAGCCCTCCTGATTTTGAATCGCTTCGACACTGAGGCCTATCAAATGCTGGTGTTGCTGCATTTGTTTGATGCAGGAGTTTTTATGCCGGCCTATCTTTCGCGATTGTATGGAGACTTTTATTGATATTGGCTTTTTCACTGGGTTCGTAGGATCTGTGCTTGAATATGACAGTACCTACTAATTGAGCCGGTCGCGCTCCATTTTCTTCGAGATATGTTCTTTGACGTGAAGGCTTCCTCGGATCTTGGAACTTCTTATTCGATCAATCTTTGTTACTCCTGCAGTCATGCAAAGCATCTTCATCTCAGCTGCCGTTAACTTGCCCTCATACCTTTTGTTCGCTGTCCAACATTGTGAACCGTATGTCACTGCCGGGCACACAACTGCGATGTAGAGCCAATTTTTCGGTCACAGAAGATGGCTGAGACCCCCCCCCCCCCCCCCCCCCCCCACCTCATCCATCAATTCTACGATTTCTGAAGCCCTAACATTTGAAAACACAGTTTTATAGATCTCTATGAAATAAACACAGAATTATATTTGGTATCTCGTTTTCGCTTAGTTTAGGAGATAACGAACATTGAAACTCTAGATTTTTCTATACAATTTGTTTTTGTTATTTTGACATGGATTGCTAACAATACAGATAGTCTCAACTCCATTCAGAAAAGTGTCTTCTAAAATTTGATAAGTTGACAACTTATCTACAGACAACCAGCTTAAATATAAATTCCTTTTTTTCATCAAATTTGGTGCAAATAAAAAAAAGTGTCCGTTGTTTTTCTTGTAGATCGCTGAGCTGCTCTATTTTTGTCTTTACTTTTTTTGGATTTCATTCATTTGGAATAATTTTATGACTTTATCAGTAATTATTATTTCTATAACTTAGTGGAGCAGAGCTGTGTTTTTCGGAATCGGTGATTCAAGTTATTTTTATTTATCAAATAATCTGATTGAAACAAAACAAATTGTGATTTTCTTTATTAGGATCTTGGTTACAAATTTGTCTTATTGATCCATTTAATTTCTCATAAGGCCACAATTTCAAAAAAACTAATTTATCGAAAAAACCTTAACCCTCTAACTCCCCATACCGCCTCTAGGCGGGCATTTCTTAAAGCCCTATTAATGATTTAGGTATTTGATATTCGGCAAGTGATGAGCCCAAGATAAAGTCAACAGATGGCTCTATTGGTTGTTGCGCTCCATATTTCCGTAGCATGCTTCGTTTCGCAGTTATATGAGTTTGAAGTTCAAATTTGCAGAAATTGGTCGAAGATAATTATTTTGTTCAGGTCCAGTTTCTAAATTTTCGATATATTACAATAATTTTGATAGAATCAAGTTGAATAATTAATCGGTAAGTTGGAAAAGTGTGGCGCATCGAATGGTGTATTGCATTTTGATTATGGTGTCCATTTATTTAGGTTATATTGACCATTTAGTGAGCCCGCCTATAGGCGGGCAGGGCCAGTGGGGCGAACTTTTTTCGCCATACAAAATCATATTGCAATACCTTTTCGCTTGTTTTTTTCGGTATAGTTTCTTCGAAATTTGCATTATTTTTATATGTATTGTTACAACCTGTCGAAAATGTCGGACGCAGAAATCGAAGAGCTGATGAATTCAGTGCAGAGCGACAATGAGACTGGCAGCGAAGGTGAAGATTTGGATAGTGATGACAATTTGGCCGTTCCTGATTATATCTGTGAAGAGAATGAAGCATTCATTGACCAGTGTTTGGATTCGACTGAAATAGGTGAAGCTATCGCTGCTAGCATGAACATGAGCAGTTTCAATGCCGGTGGAAAAGAACCAATATCGTCTACATCGAATACTGTTGTGTTTGATTCTACTGCTGCTGTTATGCCTGATTCTGTTGCGACTGATATCTCTACATGCTTCATGAAGAAACGTTCACGTCCAACTGAACTAGAAGAAGAACCGGATAGGCCAACTACAACTACCTGTGGGCAATTCAGTGGTGATTTGAATAATATGACGAACGATTCACAAGAATTCAAATCAGTGCTTTGGAGGAAGCAACATTTACAGCTGCATGTGAACGAAGTTGTTTTCCATGAAGGAAATGCCAGCTGAAATCGCAACTTTGAGAACTCCATACGATTGCTTCCATTATTTCGTTACCGACGAGTTCCTTGATTTCCTGGCCGAACAATTGAATTTGTATGCACGCAAACAAAATATTACAACTCGATTCATCACCGATGGTCCAGAGATGCGTAAGTTCATTGGCATTATGTTTTTCATGTCTGTTTACCGCTATCCGAACATTCGTGAATACTGGGGACGTTATTCGTTGCAAGCAGTTAGAAGGACAATGACACGCAGACGGTTCGATGAACTGCGGAAAATGTTACATTTTAATGACAACTCAGGTGCGCATGGTGACGATAAGTTGTACAAAGTGCGACCGTTGGTTCAGCACTTCAATGATCGGTTTGCATCGGTTCCAATGCTGCAACGTCTCTGTGTCGATGAACAGATGTGTGCAACAAAAATGCGAGGCAATCCAACTCGGCAGTACATGCCAGCCAAGCCGCATAAATGGGGTACAAATATCTTTGCGCTCTGCGATTACACTGGCTTCTCGTATTCGTTTGAGATCTATTCCGGTGCTGGGGATAATATCACTCCAGTGAATGCATCAAATCTTGGAGCCTCTTCGAATGTTGTCATTCGTTTGTCGACCAAAGTCCCGAGCGACGTCAACCACATCATCTACTTTGACAACTTTTATACATCGCTGGGTTTGGTGACATATCTCCGGAGTCGCGGAATATATAGTTTGGGAACGGTGCGTGCGAATCGTGTGCCGAATATAAAACTGTCGAGCGAGAGAGAACTGGAAGCAAAGAAAGTTGAACGCGGTTATTCCGAGGAATACGTTGCCAATGCATACGGAATTGACATCAGCAGCGTTTTGTGGCGCGACAACAAATCAGTCCGGTTAATATCGACTTATGTTGGTATTAAACCCTTTTTGTCACGCACAATCGACGAGCAGCCACAAAAAGCAGTTCGATGGGACCGAAAGAAGAAAGAATCCAAGGAAATCGACTGCCCTTTTATCATCAAGGAATACAATCGGCACATGGGTGGTGTCGATTTGATGGATGGTCTTCTTGGTCGATACCACATTCGCATCAAGACCAGAAAGTGGACGAATCGTATCTTCTTCCATTTGTTGGATGTGGCAATGGTGAACGCGTATATTCTGTACCATCGTTTGCACTCAGCAGACCGCTCCACTTCTCAATTGCCGATATTTCGCACAGAAGTAGCTGAATCATTGTGCCAGATTTCCAGTGTTCCAAATGAGAAACGTGGAGTGGGTCGACCATCGGCATCAACTATACCTCCACCGAAACCGAAAGCAAAAAAGGATTATATTCCGCAGGCATTAGTTCGATTCGATAATGTGGGTCATTGGTGCGCATTTCACGATAGATCAGGCAAGAAGACATGCAAATTACCAGGATGCAAGTCCGAAACGCAAGCATTTTGCACTAAATGCAATTTGAATTTGTGTAGTTCGGCTACGAAATCTTGTTTCCTTACTTTTCATTCCAAGTAATATTTTAGTTTTCATTTTCATTCACTATAATATAATACATTTTTAACTTAAATACAATTCATTTTCATTCGTTTCAAAAAAATATTTTTTTCGATTCAGCACACCTGCCTTGAATTTTTAATTCTGGCAGCTCCAACCCGCCTAAAGGCGGGTTACCTATTTTTACCTTTATCATATTAAAAATTTCAGGTAATCAAAAATTGGAGACGGTAGGTATTTTTTATATTTTCTTCAGAACATAATTTGAATTTCTGAGCGAAATCAAAATTAGGGGAGTTAGAGGGTTAATTCGAGCTAGCTACAGTCGAACTTCGATAACTCGAATATATATGAAATTTACATACATGTAATTTTTATTTGATAACTCGAACTTCTATTGCTCGAATGTCTTGATAACTCGAAGAGTTTATTTGGCGTCACCTTCGATAAGTCGAATTATAAATTGGAATTCCCAAATTCTGCGTGTTTTTCAAGTTCGTTTTATTATGCATCGCTTTCGGAGGCACTGGTGTTCCTATGACCTAGTATATGTACATATACGTGTAGAAAGTCGTGATTTCGTTATGTGTGAATAAGAAGTGTCAAATTTCTTGTTAGTAGGGGTTAGAACACCATTCCTAGGCCGGTATATTGGTCGAAACGAACTCAAAGCTTAGTTTTTATTTTTAAAAAAATAGCAGGCGCCTAAATAAACACAAACAGGAAGACAAAATACGTAATACATACACAGAGTGAAGATACGTATGAACAGGTGCAGTGTGTTTTAGATGACGATATTGTTACTTCGGAGTTTCCCACAGATGAAAATGTTTTCGAGATATTCAGATGTGAATCGGTGCACAGCTCGACAATAACTATGACAGCGAAAGTGATTTAATGGAGAAAGATTTGAAGGATGATTTGATTCAACCACCTTCAGACGAATTGGTTGTAAATTCGTTAAGCATTTTGCGTTTATATTTAATTACTAACCAGTAACATCGAGAAAATATTTTTTTTTTAATTCAATAAAAGAATTAAAATCCAAGTTATATAACAGACTATTTAAAATAATAATTATATTTCTGTACGTTTTTTGTGTTATATATATGTTCGCAAATAAATACATTATGTATTTATATCAATTTTGTATTTTACTTAATAACTCTGAGTCTTGATAAGTCGCATTTTGTTTGTGGCAAGTGATGGTTCGAGGGGCCCTTTTTATAATTTGCGTGCGCTAAAGGGATTTTTTTCTATTTTTCTGTATTGATACAGTACCCTTATAGAGTTGCCACAGCGCAGGCGTTTTCGTTGCTGCAAGCAGCCCCCAGCAAATGATTCAATGCCTTATAGGGTTTTTTTCTCCACAGGTGGCGCCTTAATTGCTTAAGGAAGACTTGAATTGTTGTGTGTATTCAAATTTACAAAGCATGGCTCTGGTCGGGATTCGAACACACGACCTGCCAATCACTCTGCGAATACACTACCATCACCCCATTGCCACCTGCCCTAAATTGTAAAGTGGAAGGATTTGTAAAGTCCGCCCACTGACACGTCCAATATTTAAAAAGCGTCCTAGTGCGAGTCGGACTCGTCCATGAAGAGTTCCACGCGAATTATAATTATGATTTACTTAGGCACCTATTAAAGATTTATTATTAGAAAATAATGGTTCACGGTTTAAAGGTTTATGTTTATGAAATTAAATGTTTTTTTTTTTATATTTGAGTTGATTGAATGAAAGGTAAATTGCGGTTTACGATTTATGACGTATTAAAAAAAAACTACTTGCTGGATCTCGTTCAAACCAATTTTCGTTGGAAGTTTGCATGGTAATGTACATCATATATTTTTTTTAGTTTTATCATTTCCTTATTTTAGAAGTTAGAGAGGGGGCGGACCAACATTTTACCATTTTGGAAGTGTCTCTCGCGCAAACTATTCAGTTTAGAAAAAAATGATATTAGAAACCTCAATATCATTTTTGAAGACCTATCCATAGATACCCCACACGTATGGGTTTGATGAAAAAAAAATGTTTGAGTTTTAGTTCTAAGTGCAGGTGGCAATGGTGCGATGGTAGTGTATTCACTAAAGTGATTGGCAGGTCGTGCGTTCGAATCCCGACCAGGGCCATGATTTTTATAAATTGAATACACACAACAAAAACTGATCTCCCTGAAGCAATTTAGGCGCCACCTGTTGAGAAAAAAAATCCCATCGCACCAAACTGCTTTCCTATCCTTCTATTCTTTCAGTAAGTAGCACCCAAAAATAGGCAATGAATTACTGGGAGCTACTTGCGCAACATACTAAATGCCTGCGCTGTGGTTTTACCATTATAAGGGTACTGTGTCACTACAGAAAAAAAGAAATCCCTTTAGCGCACGCAAATTACCTATATATAAAAAAAAAAGTATGGGGAACCAACAAAATTTATTGTTTTTTTCTATTTTTGTGTGAAAATCTTAATGCGGTTCACAGAATACATCTACTTACCAAGTTTCAATAGTATAGATCTTATAGTTTCGGAAAAAAGTGGCTGTGACATTCCCGGACAGACAGACAGACATGACGAATCTATAAGGGTTCCGTTTTTTGCCATTTGGCTACGGAACCCTAAAAAACGTTTTATTGAAGACATCAATGGAAATGAAAATGCGTTTCTTCGCAAAGTTTGTAGATAAAGTCTTTCTTAATATTTTCTTTATAGAAAGTGTTTAGCCACGCCCACTTTGTATGGGCTTTTTTACTAATAAAATAACTCGCCCGTGGTAAGTCACCTCGAAGATTGTGCCATCTTGGATTGGATGGCGCCGGTGCAGAGGCTTCAGTCGCAAAGTTTCACCGGGCTATGCTGTCGACGACTTTGGGGTCAGAAGGGTCACCCATGACAGGCAGACTGTATGAAGACCGATGACCAAGAACTAACCAAGACATCCCCCATTTCTCAACCCCTCTCCTTCCGCAGTTCCAAAATCCCCAGGGCCGGGCTCAAGATGTCACACGTCCCGTTCCGATTGTCAAATTGGGTGAAGGCCCAGTTTTCAAAAATAGCTCAGTCGTTAACGGAGTATTCGGATACCTGGCGACCTCTTACGGATCTCTGTGCAGGTGTACCTCCTTTCTCCGCTACTCGTGGGATTTTATAAACAAAATGAATTCAAAACAAACAAAAAAGCAGCAGCAAAGCAAGAGCAGCACTGAGACCGTGATTAATCGTGGTCCAGATGCAACCAACAATCGCAATGAGCCCAAAACAGGCAAACTTCTTCCTAGCAGTGTCAGGATTGTGGCACTTCTTGGCCCTTCCGTTGCTAGTCAACCGAAGGGAAATTCCCCAAATCCCACTACAAACCCTAGTACGTCTCGAAGCGGATGTCCACGACAACGCACTCCCTCAAGGGCGTATTATAAATACCATCGAAACGCCATAAGGGCTCTGAAAGTCTTTGGATATATTTTGGAGACCGACAGAACGCCGCACCGAATCGCTGCGGTCCAAGGCCTCCGGAAAAGCACAAACGGAGTACCAAGGACTGCACGTCCAAGTGGAGGAAACAGATTCGGTTTCCAAAAAACCAAAGGTGCATAACAGCAGCACCACCTCAAACTCCGCCTCCAAGTCTCAAAAGTCCTTTAACAACGTCCTAAAAGACAAAATTGTGGTCGCGGCGATCGACCATAGTGATCAAAAAGGAAGAATCCCCCGCTGTTTAGCTGCTATTTAGCCTTTGTGAAGGACCACCCTCGAACAGCTCCAGAGACTGAAGATGCCGGACTACATTAAGGACATGTTCGGCTCCTCGCGTGACGTTGTTAGATCTTTGGATCTATATAAGATCGCCATAGGCAATCTTGCGGAGATTTGGCCTGGTAAAAAGCTTGAGGTTGTTCCAGGGAATATATTCCAAGCAGACCGATTGCTCGCGGATGATTTCCTGTAAAAACCTTGAACACAGATATATTGTACCGTTTCTTAAGACTGTACTGATGAGATTCTAAGTATCCTCCTCGCCCTGACAAGAATATAACACACCCTCATACAAGCTCATACTCACGCAAGCTTTTTTTTAAATATTGGGCGTATCAGTGGGCGGACTTAACAAATCTTTACACTTGACCATTTCAGCTTGTTATGGTCACCTGGGAAAAGTAATGGTGGATTTACATGGTCACACATTCCTAACATGTAAGATTAAAGGGATGCTAAATACTAAATATCCGTGTGCCTGAAAGGGACAGCATTACCTAACATGCAAAAAAACGTGACACGTATTCAGGTCGGCCATCTTGTTTACGTGGTAGGAATTATGGGAAAGCAATGCATGTTGATATTTTTATAGCGATGGCTTACGAAATTTCGATTTCCTATAAAACCAAATGGGCGCTGCTATCATATGTTTTAATCGCCATAATACATTTTTGACATTTCTCTGCTTCACATCGCCGATTGTACCTACTCAAGATGGAAAACACTATTAATACGGCAGCCTTTACGAGATCCATGTTTTTATTTATTTTTTAATTCTACTACAACAAAACCGATGAAAATAAATTTGTTTGTTTACATGTGATCTGTCAAATCTCCATAATAATGTTATAGCAAGTTAAAGTAAGTGATCTCACTCTTACACCTTATTAGCATTGACTGCGGATAAACGGATCTCTCTTTTCGGTTTTGTTGCAAAAATGCGCGTGCGTGATGGTGTAAATCCACCATAAAACGAAAATTACAACACGAGAAGTTGCCTCGTGCTGTCACTTTGTGCTTGTTCCTTTTATTCACCCCGAATTGTCATCTTACCTGTCAGGCAGCTCAGTAAGAATGCCCCCTATGTGGGTCCGCTGGTTGGTGTCCTGGTTGGTCTAATTGTTTCAGTTTGTGCTATAATACCAGAGGCACAAACCTAAAACGTAAGACAATTGTGAACTCATCATTCACCGAAGATTAGCGGACCACAGAGTAAATAAAAAGACATCATACGATATCTATGTATGATTTGGGTCTCAGCATTGCGAAACGGTCTGGTGAATTAATTCGAACTAGAACTCCAGCCGAGGCACACTTGAGGTGTAGTATTAACATCATAATGCACAGTAGTGCAAAAAAGGTGCATGTGAAAGTTTTATTTTAAAGACCTCCAAAAACAAAAAAAAGGAGGCAGTGAACTATTTGACGATATAGAAATTCCTTAATAAAAAGAAAGCCTTAAATTTAAAACGAAAGAAAACGACTGAACGTTAAATTGGCGGTCACCGACTATGAAATACGGTAGTGGCCGCCGAACCTTTTTGTACTGTGTTATTTATTCATACAATACGCATATATATATCCCTCATAAAATTGTCGGGAAATTGATCGAAAGGAGTACAAGGAAGATTAATCCCATCGTGCCCTTCATTTTTCACCCCCTGCTTCGCCGATTTCACGTGATCAAGGGAATTAAACGAAATTATACAAATGCACTTAAGAACTATCCAGTGCAAGAAATTCAATTAACGATTGAGTGCTGAGAAACACCTGCGCCGTAAACTACATACAAAGAAAAGAAAAAGGAAACGTATCGAAAATAAAAAAGTATATCCGTAGAAAAAAAATATATAAGTAATAAAATCACATTTATATGCACGTATATATATATAAGATTGCGACATCATAGTACACATATTGTGTGCGTAGATAAAATGCTTTCATATAGTTAGTAAATTAATAGTTAAATTTGCTTATTTATTAGATTAAATTATCACTATTTATAGTTTAAGTAACTAGCGACCTAGATTAAGTTAATTATTATCCAATTGCAGTTTAATGGCGTATCTTCAGATTATACTTGAGTATCGTCGTATTCGCATATATGTATATATATATATGTATATCTATTTATTGAAAGTTTCTTAATGTTTAATACGCTCATAAGATGCTTTATGTGATGTTTTCTTTTGATTTTGCTTTGCTACTTAGCTTAAGTTCTTGCTTATTTTGAATAAGTTATTGTGAAAAGTTTAGTTTTCCCCGTCCCCGTCTGGCCCTTGCGAATTGAATTTTCAAAGCCCAACATATATCTACACAGAGCTCTATGTAGGTAGGTCAATATTACCGTAGGACTGGAGATAGCGCCGATAATTGAAGTTATCCAGAAATAGCTGGCGGAAGGTGAAAGCCGAATTTAATTTTTCTAAAACTAGTTTGTTGAATTTGTATGCTTCTTTGTATTTAATTTCATTAAATTTGTAAGACCGTATGTCGAATTTGTATGTTTACTTTTGATTTTCCCTACCGTGAAAGGATCATGGTAAGTTTCTAAGAAGATTTTTCAGGGGGTGCGGTAGGGTGTGCTAAAGAACATTCGGTGGGAATGGTCTGATCATTGAGTAGCAGTCATCATTGGGGAAATCCAATATCTGGCCACCGGATTTCCAGGTTGGGAGGGTAATGGCTACGCTGCATCGTCACCAGCAGCGTCCTTCAGTGTGGTGGACGTCCGTCCGATTTTTGGTGAAAAAGTAAGTACCTTTCTGGCATGATATGTGTTTTGTGGTAGGTTTGGTTGAGTGTGGGGGCAAGATCCACCCCATTCCGGCGAGCGCAGTCGAGCATCGCAAGCATGCCGCGTCCCTTTCACTCAACTACTCAATGTTCCCTTCTTGTCCCATTCCCATCCTAAGGTCCCATCCACATCCTAGTTTCCATACCCTTACCAAATCCTAACTCCCTCTACATACCCCAATATAGACCTATTACAAATGGCGCCCAACGTCTGTTTGTGAATGTCCTTCGTCCTTAATAGTGCCGTCCACAATTGTTCTTGATGCCAGCACCAAAGAGCTCGTAAGTCTTCAATTGGAAAGTTTTTCGAAATTGCCAATTTTGAATTGCGACGAGATCTTTGGTGATGACATCAGAAACAATTGGAACCTGTCAAGTATTTGTCCTTTTTCCCATCCCGTCCTATCCTTCTACTTGTTAATTTCAATTTTCTATCCCAAATTTCATTTTTTCATTCTCCACCCCTTGTATTGTTTTTTTTACAACACGGATCTAGTGTCCTTGTCTGGCGTATGAAGTCCATTCATGTTGCACTAGTCCATTCCTTCTTTTCTTTAATTGTGTTGCTGATAAGTTATTTATAAAAATAATCGTTTTGTGAGCAAGAAATACACATTAGATTTATTGAAATTTTTTTGATAGTATTCTATGTATGTATCTTAAAATTAATATATATTCCTCTCTTATGTAATCTTATGTATATACTATTTATATTATTTAATTTATTTATTATTATTCTGGCTTACGCGTTATTAGCTTTGTTTTTTTTGTAGTTCTGCGTTGATGCATGTGTGAGTGTTGTTCTTCTTGAGATGAGCAAAACTGCAAAAGAAGTTTCTAATAAAACAATAAAAACAAAAACAAATTTTCATCCTTACCCAATAGTTACCCGATCTCAAACCAGGTCTACGTGCAGTGAAAGCGAAGAGAGCCAAATGGCGAATCTTCCTCGTACTCCGCCAGGAAGTGTGAAGTGGCCACCGGCTCCCGGGTCCACTTATAATTTCCCGGAAGGTATCACTGAACACATTCCGGGAGTAGTCACTACTGCATGTAACAAGCCCAGCTCACAAGCATTAAATGTGTCGTTGCCCTCGAGTAGGTTGACCAGCTCGGCGGAATCCATTGCTGCCCCGAGTTATAGCACGTTGAGTGGTGCTGCATCTCAATCAGCCCAAAATGACAGCGTGCAAACTATTATTGACCTAGAACGAAATCACGTTAAAAATAATAAGAATGTACCAACAACAAATTTAGGGAACAACTTACCGTCTGAATTGAAGAGCTATATAAATTTAGCTGTGGTCGGAGCCTTTTCCACTTATAGCGATTCACTCAGGGAGGACATTTCGAGTAGCCTGAAAGTAGAAATGAGGAATAACTTTCTTGATTTCATGAAAGAAATAAACGCGGTCACGCACTCTGGTCCACCAACAGAGGAGCTCAACCATGCCACCAAACCCTTAGTAACACGAGATACACAACCACCACTGCAGCCAAGTCAAGGTTGGAGAATGAATCTCGGCAGAGAGGCTTTTGAAGCAACTGGATTTAGAAATTTAATTGAATCGGCCAATAACAATAATTGCCAAAATAATGAGGTTCATCGCGGTCAATCTTTTCAGCAGCAGCGACGGGTACAAAACCCTAGAAGTTCTCACAGCCGGCAGCAGTACATTCCACATATGAGAACTAATTCGCCGCCCGAAATTCGCGGGCAAATCAGAATTGACAAGTGGGGATTGGTTTTCGAGGGAAAGCCGGATGTGCTGACTGTCGAGGACTTCATTTTCCGTCTGGAGACACTCCAGAGCCAGTATCGGTGCAACTGGGCTGAGGTTTTGCGAGATTTCCATCTGCTACTCTCAGGAGCCGCCTACGAGTGGTACTGGCAGTTTCAGCGATCGCACTACCAGCCAGACTGGCCAACTTTGCGAGACGCGCTGATGAGACAATTCCAAAATTCGAAGTCCGATTTTGAAATCATGCGCGATATTATGGACCGTAGGCAAGGTGCCTGGGAGTCATACCATGACTTCTTCACAGCGATTTCGAAGCTGAAATCTCAGCTCAGAGTTCCGATACCGGAGATGGAGTTGGTCCGCATGCTAAAAAGAAATTTGAACAAGAAACTAAGCAGGTTGATTTACCCAATGGCCATTTATTCTCTAGATCACTTGCGGAATGCATGCAAGGATGCGGAGAACGCTTTTCCAAGTACTGAAACGCATAGAAACCACAGACCTCCGATGAAGTATACGGCGCATGAGATTGAGTGCGGAGATGAGATCCCCTACTCCAATGAAGACTATATCGCTGCACTTCAATATCAAGGAGTGCGTCCAAAGGTGACTGGCAGTTTTCCAGGACCAAATGCATTAAAGTGCTGGAACTGCAAAGCCGTCGGTCATACATTTGTTGATTGTCCTTCCCCAACACGCAGTACATTCTGCTACAAATGTGGTTTAGAAGGAGTCATCACTCCGAGGTGCGAAATATGCAACCCGAAAAACATGCGGAGGAACGCGAAAGAGTCGGTGGAGTCGCGTTCGACCCAGACCCCCTAAACAAAAACACTCGGGATAGCGACACCCAAACGGATGGTGCAAGTATCAGTAGTTCACGTTGGGGAACAAAAAAAATACAAATATTAACTAGAGGTAAGGATATTCAAGTAGACACAAAAATAAAAAGATTAGAAATTAAGCCGTTGCATGTTAGGATTAAGAATTACTTAATAGCTAGGAATAGGATCTTTAATAGTTCGAAATCCGTCTCCAATAGAATTTTAAATGCACGAAAAAGGTACCAAGTAAGAAAAGCAGTTAGAAAAAGCATATCCTCCACCATCTTAGATACCGCCGCTGATCCACGGCCATATGCAAAAATAAGGATTGCTGATAAAGATGCCCTAGGTCTCTTGGACAGTGGCGCTAGTATTAGCATCCTGGGAAAAGATTGCTTTAAATTCATAAAATCAGTGCACTTGCCTGTATACTCCTTGAAGTCTGATGTGAAAACGGCTGACGGCAATAATCAGTCGATTGTAGGGATGATCAAAGCTCCGGTTTCTTACAAAGGCAGCGAGAAAACCATCACTTTTTATCTAGTCCCGACTCTCGACCAGGAGCTTTATCTGGGGGTGGATTTCTGGAAGGCGTTTCAGATAGCACCTAATGTGATAAGTGGGATTACTATTCCAAATGTTACAAGTGACCCAAATACTCACCCGCTTTCTTTTCAACAGCAGTCCATGTTGGAGGCAGTCAGGGGAAAATTTCTCTGTTACACTCAGCATGGGCTTGGAAGAACGGAGCTGGAAGAGCATGTAATCGATACCGGAGATGCGGCTCCAGTAAAGCAGCGTCACTACCCTGTTTCTCCAGCGGTACAAGCTCTTTTGTTCGAAGAAGTCGATCGGATGATAAGTCTCGGTGTAGTGGAGGAGAGCGAAAGCGCATGGTGCTCACCAGTGGTACTTATTCGCAAACCGGGCAAAAATAGGCTTTGCCTAAATTCGCGTAAGGTTAACGCCTTAACCAAAAAGGACGCATACCCTCTTCCACACATCGATGGACTCCTCAGCCGGTTACAAGACACTTACTTTATCAGTAGTGTCGACTTAAGAGATGCGTTTTGGCAAATACCGCTGGACAAACAGAGTAGGGAAAAGACTGCATTTACGGTGCCGGGAAGACCCTTGTACCAGTTCACGGTTAGGCCCTTTGGGTTGTGTAACGCAGCTCAGAGGATGTGCCGTCTAATGGACAAGGTAATTCCTTCACGGCTAAAGGACCGCCTTCGTGTATTTAGACGATCTGCTCATCGTTGCTCCGGACTTCGAAACCCATGTTGCCCTGTTTGACGAAGTCGCTATGTGTTTGCGTAAAGCAAATCTCACCATCAACTTGCAGAAATCCAAGTTCTGCTTCAAGGAATTGAAGTATTTGGGTTTCATTGTTGGTGGTGGGATGCTCAAAACTGACCCTTCGAAGGTGGAGGCGATTTCGGAATTTCCAGCCCCTAAAACCCCGAGGCAGGTTCGCCGACTGCTTGGTCTTGCAGGGTGGTATAGGAGGTTCATTCGGGACTTCTCCACCCTGACTGCCCCCATCACGGATACCCTAAAGAAAAGTAAAGAAAAGTTCATGATGACTGGGGAGGCACTTGTAGCATTTGAGAAGTTGAAAACAGCCTTAACAACCGCGCCCGTACTCACACATCCGGACTTCTCAAAGCGTTTTTACATCCAGGGGTTTGCTTCAGAGTCTGGGATAGGTGCTGTCCTCTTCCAGAAAAACAATGACAACGAGGAGTTTCCCATCTCGTACTTTTCGCAAAAATTAAACACTTGCCAAAAAAATTACAGCGTGACCGAGAAAGAGTGTTTAGCTGCAGTCATGGCAGTGCAAAAGTGCAGGCCCTATGTCGAAGGAATGACGTTTACTGTCATCACTGACCATTCCAGCTTACGTTGGTTGATGAGCCTGAAAGACCTGAACGGCAGGTTGGCTAGATGGAGTCTGAAGTTACAGGCCTTCACATTTGACATAGAGCACCGAAAAGGCACGCTAAATGTTGTACCAGACACACTTTCTCGGGTCCATGTTGATAGTATCGG
The DNA here is from genome assembly GCA_949715645.1 of Portevinia maculata. NCBI lineage: Eukaryota > Metazoa > Arthropoda > Insecta > Diptera > Syrphidae > Portevinia > Portevinia maculata. The sequence continues at coordinate 288,585,888 of OX454525.1, read as the reverse complement.
GATGGAAGAAATAGCACCGATCATCGATCTCGACTCAGAAGAGATCCAGTCAGAGGAGTACACAAATCTGATCAAAACAGTGAAAGAGCACGCCGAGGAGCTTCCTGACCTGAAAATAGAAGACGATTATGTGTACAAAAGAGTGTTACCACCTATGGGAGATGAACTGATGGTAGATCACAACTGGCAACTGTGGATCCCGTCAGGCCTAACAGAAGAAATTATCTCCCGTGCACATAATCCTCCCCAGGCAGCTCATGGCGGAATTAATAAGACCCTTCAGCGAATTCGGCAAACATTTCTACTGGCCGAACATGACTGTTCAGAATAGAAAGTATGTCTCTCAATGTGATATATGTAAACAAAGTAAGTCGTCCAATCGGATTTCACGTCCACCTATTTGTACCAGTTATTGTTCCGACCGTCCTTTTCAAAAAGTGTATATTGACTTTTTAGGTCCGTACCCTAGAACAAAGTGTGGCAACGCGTATGTTTTTGTAGTCCTCGATCATATGTCCAAGTTTGTTTTATTGAAGCCGTTGAGAAATGCGAACACAAGCAACGTGGTTAAATTCCTTCAACAAGAGGTCTTTAACATGTTCGGAGTGCCACAAATAATTCACTCCGACAATGGAAAACAATTTGTTGTAAAAGATTTCCAGAATCTGCTGCAGAGGTATGGAATCCTCCACCTGAGGACAGCATACTACGCACCACAGTCAAATGCTTCTGAGAGGGTGAATAGAACGCTGCTAGCCGCCATCCGCACATATCTAAAAGATGACCAACGCGACTGGGATCTTCACCTCAGTGATATAGCTTGTGCAATGAGAAGTTCCACTCATGTTTCAACCGGTGTAACGCCGTACTTTGCTCTCTTCGGAACGAACATGATGACGCATGGAAGTGGCTATAAGCTTGTACAGCGGCTAAATGCGGTGGAAGACGGAGAGTTTGCTATCTTATCTCGAAAAGACAGACTGAACTGCGTGCGCAGGCAAATCAAGGATAACATCCTCAAGGCGAACGAAAAGTCTGCCAAGACGTACAATATACGGACACGAAAAACACAATTTCTCCCGGGGCAAGAGGTATACCGACGTAATTTCGTACTAAGCGACACCTCCAAGTACCTTGCTTCAAAGCTTTGCCAAAAATTCATCAAGTGCCGTATAGTGAGAAGGGTCGGGAATAATATGTACGAAGTACAAAATCTTGCAGGAAAGAAATCAGGAATCTTCCATGCCAAGGATTTGAAACAATAAGACTGATTTTGTGTATCTCTGTTACCCCGTGCATTTTATCTGTTAAGTAAGCATAAGCGGATCTTACTGCCCATGCTTATATACATTATACATATTATGTATCTCTCGTGATCATGTTCATTTAGTTAAGTCTAATTTATTTATTTATTCATGGTAGCTATTCCGTAATACCTTATTTATTTCGGTGATATTTATGTATTTACGTTATTTATTCCTATATATTGATTATTTATTTGTTATTTATTTAGTATTTAGGGCTATTTATTTATTTATTTGTTCAGATTTAGTATATTTATTGATTATTCATATGTATCTATTTATTTGTAGTTATTTATTAGCGTTTAACACGTCCACTAGTGATAACATAGTTATTCCCTTGCTCGTTTTTTTAATTTATTACACATATGTACTTGTGATATATTTTTGTATGATACAAATTTTCTATTCTGGCTGTTAACGTCGCCTTAGTTTAGTTTATTTATTAATTTATGTAGTCATCAAGTCACGTAGGACCCTGAGTGATTAAACAAAATCTTTCTCCTTTGTAGATTTAAACCAGTTTATTTACTCAAATCCTGTTATAGATATCACTTAAATAAACATGATCTTAGGTATTCTCATTATGCATTATATATATGTTAAGGGTTATGGTGTCTCACTTACTAAATATCCGTTGTGTATTTGTATCCCAAAGAATTATCGGCACCCAGTTCTGCATAGTAATGAAACATGGATATTCATAATTAAAGAAAGCTGAAACTGACCTTAATTCAATTCAACTTACACAGGTCAATAAACCAATCCCATACATTTAGGTAACTGCGAACTTCCTCTGGGTACATCGCAACTTGTCTCTGCTTTTTATGTGATGTGATATCGTAAAAGACGAGTTTCCCTACCTGTAATGAAACAGAATATAAACTAGGCAGCTGGAAATGTCGTCTCATTACCTGTTTGGGTCGGCACAACAAAATCCATAACACCCCGCAACGTGTTTTATAATCGTCCTCAGGTACACGTTGAGGATTATATTATAGGTCAGGTGGTAGAGGTTCTTCCTGGAATGAAATAGGATTAATAAATAGAGTAAGGGTTAACTACAAGAGACATATAGGTATATACATACTGATTGCCCGGCTAAGGAAGTGGGTTCTTCCCCACGTTTTTCTTGCACCAATGCATGACACTCTTGCCCGGCTAAATGAAGTGGGTTCTTCCCCACGTTTTTCTTTTGTTTGCACTAGTGAAGCGACTCTGGGCCGGATAAGTGGACTAAGTTCTCCCTCGTTTAGCTGCAGCAGCAGGTGACTCTTCCACCGCCCATGATGTCGGTGGACCTCCATAATCTTCGGAGAATTGTTATGGTCACCTGGGAAAAGTAAAACGAAAATATCAACACGAGAAGTTGCCTCGTGCTGTCACTTTGTGCTTGTTCCTTTTATTCACCCCGAATTGTCATCTTACCTGTCAGGCAGCTCAGTAAGAATGCCCCCTATGTGGGTCCGCTGGTTGGTCTAATTGTTTCAGTTTGTGCTATAATACCAGAGGCACAAACCTAAAACGTAAGACAATTGTGAACTCATCATTCACCGAAGATTAGCGGACCACAGAGTAAATAAAAAGACATCATACGATATCTATGTATGATTTGGGTCTCAGCATTGCGAAACGGTCTGGTGAATTAATTCGAACTAGAACTCCAGCCGAGGCACACTTGAGGTGTAGTATTAACATCATAATGCACAGTAGTGCAAAAAAGGTGCATGTGAAAGTTTTATTTTAAAGACCTCCAAAAACAAAAAAAAGGAGGCAGTGAACTATTTGACGATATAGAAATTCCTTAATCAAAAGAGAGCCTTAAATTTAAAACGAAAGAAAACGACTGAACGTTAAATTGGCGGTCACCGACTATGAAATACGGTAGTGGCCGCCGAACCTTTTTGTACTGTGTTATTTATTCATACAATACGCATATATATATCCCTCATAAAATTGTCGGGAAATCGATCGAAAGGAGTACAAGGAAGATTAATCCCCTCGTGCCCTTCATTTTTCACCCCCTGCTTCGCCGATTTCACGTGATCAAGGGAATTAAACGAAATTATACAAATGCACTTAAGAACTATCCAGTGCAAGAAATTCAATTAACGATTGAGTGCTGAGAAACACCTGCGCCGTAAACTACATACAAAGAAAAGAAAAAGGAAACGTATCGAAAATAAAAAAGTATATCCGTAGAAAAAAAATATATAAGTAATAAAATCACATTTATATGCACGTATATATATATAAGATTGCGACATCATAGTACACATATTGTGTGCGTAGATAAAATGCTTTCATATAGTTAGTAAATTAAATAGTTAAATTTGCTTATTTATTAGATTAAATTATCACTATTTATAGTTTAAGTAACTAGCGACCTAGATTAAGTAAATTATTATCCAATTGCAGTTTAATGGCGTATCTTCAGATTATACTTGAGTATCGTCGTATTCGCATATATGTATATATATATGTATATCTATTTATTGAAAGTTTCTTAATGTTTAATACGCTCATAAGATGCTTTATGTGATGTTTTCTTTTGATTTTGCTTTGTGGTAGGTTTGGTTGAGTGTGGGGGCAAGATCCACCCCATTCCGGCGAGCGCAGTCGAGCATCGCAAGCATGCCGCGTCCCTTTCACTCAACTACTCAATGTTCCCTTCTTGTCCCATTCCCATCCTAAATCCCATCCACATCCTAGTTTCCATACCCTTACCAAATCCTAACTCCCTCTACATACCCCAATATAGACCTATTACAAGCTTTCTAGCTCGAATTAAGACTTTTTCAATAAATCAGTTTTTTGAAATTGTAGGCGGGTGACAAATTAAGTCGCTTCCTAGAAAGTATTAGTTTCAAATTACAGCTTCGTATATTGAGTTTTAAGGCCTTTAGATTGTCAAGGGACGGACATGGTTAAATCGATATTAATATTGATACTTTTAGGGAACTACAAGCAATAATAAATTATGTTACAAATTATGAGTCAAAATTATAATACCTTTAGCATAGGGTATATTCATCCCTTTCGTGGGATCCGTCAGATACTCTCCCTTACCGACCACTATTGGTGAATAGGAAATTCAAAATTCAATTGTGACAGCTCATTTCGAACACATTTGTTTTGTAAAAATTATCTCATTCACGTTACCGACATGTGGATGGTTCACGTCTGCGGATTGCACGATGCAAATTGTTCACTATTAGCGGATCGTTCCCCCCGACGGATTCCACGATAGGGGTGATTAAAGAGAAGATAATAAATCACGTTCACACTAAGATAAAATTGGTAACCACGATCCCAATCAAGAAAATCTTTAATTATTTGATGAATAAAAATAACTTGAATCTACATATTTTGTTATATAACACTCAAAGGATTTTATCGAAAAAAACGCTCCCTAGCTCAAACTTGGGTGTTTCAATAAAATTGTTTTATTTAATTGTGGGCGTGTCAGTAGGCGGATTTAAAAAAATTTAACACATGAGCATAAAGGGCCCCTAGAGAGTATATATTATAAATTTCAGGTCCCCAGCTCAAACCTTGAATTTTCAAATTGTGGGCGTGTCAGTGGGCGAATTTTGAAAATATTTATACATGAGCTTAAAAAGCCACTAGAAGGTATGTATTATAAATTTCAGCTGCCTAGCTCAAATTTTGGTTTTTCAATAAAATTGTTTTATTTATTTGTGGGCGTGGCAGTGGGCGGATTTTGAAAATGTTATATCCCGTGCAGTTTTAGGAGTCATAAATCATATATAAAAAAATTCAGCTTTCTAGCTCAAAATTCGATTTTTTTCAAAATTTCGTTTCTTTGAGTTTGTGGGCGGATTTCAAAAATTCGTAAACTTGATTATTTCGGGACCCTAGAGAGTATATGGTTAAAATTTCAGCTCTCTAGGCCCAGTTTAAAGGCCTATTTTTTGCCGACGGACGGACGGACGGACATGGCTAGATCAACATTACTATCGATGCTGATCATAAATATAGTAACTTTTAGGGGTCTACGGTCAATATTAAGGTATTGTTGCATGTTTGCTCAAACTGTGTCATTCAGCAAGCGGCATCTAGTAGAAAGTGTCCATATTACCGATTTTGGCAGCATTTGAATAGCAGTTTGAGTAGCTGTGGAATAACTAGTACATACATAATGATGTTGTTGTCGAGCCTTCTAAACGAACCTTCTCAACGAATCTGGAAATTTCGAAAGGTGTCACTAAGAGATATAAATAGATGTCGCAGGAGCACCCAAGACATTCGAGTTGTGAACCGCGATAGGTGAGGTGGTTGGGGAAGTGCGATAGATGACAGTTGTGAAAAGTATAGAGAAAAAGTATAAGTATTGAGTAAGAGAAAAGTGATTGTGTATTTAAAGTGATTAATTGTGAAAGTGAATTGTTGGATTAAATAAGGGAATTATTAGAATAATAATCGAGAATTACATTGAAAGAGAACTAATAAATATTAACTAAATAGAATTATTATTTATCTTTTCGAATCCTAGCCTGGATGTAACAGTATGTTACAAACTATGCGTCAAAATTAATATAACCTTAGAATATGGTATAACCAACAAAAGTCAAAACAAAACTAGAGTAGTTTATTGATCTACAAGAAAATCAACGGACCACTGTTTTTTTATTTGCAGAAATTTGATGAAAAAAAAAAAATAATTCATAAGAGCCTAAGAATATACTACATTTTTTACCGAAATCAACCCGTATATCTATAAATATGCAACACTTTTTTCATTTGGTAACAATCAATGGTTCCGACTCTCTTTCTCATTTTTATAAATGATCTCCTGTCTATTACCTCTAATCCAACCCACTCCTTTGCCGATGAGGCGATGACAGTACCCTCAGCTTCTCATATTCGTTTCACGCCCCTCATCAACGGGTGTGGAACTGGAACAGCAACGTATTCTCATTGAATTCCGATCTCGACAGCATAACTCAGTGGAGTGTAACTAATAGAGTGGAATTTAATGCTTCCAAAACGCAATGCTGTCTTCTGTCATTAAAGCAAAACCCTAACAAAATGCCATTCTCCATGAATGGCACTTGCATCGTTGAAACCGAACGGCTTTCCATTCTCGGTATGTGTGTTAATGACAACCTTCGTTGGAATGACCACATATTCGATGTCGCCAAGAACGCTGCAAGAAATATTTCAAATCTTCTGATCTGGCTTCTATTTATAAGGCGTTTACCCGCCAAAAACTTGAGTACAATGCGCAAATCTGGTCTGGCGCACCAAGTACTTATTTGGAGCTACTTAACAGGATCCAAAAACGCGCGATAAAACTCATTGGTGACTGTAACATTGCGAGATCGCTTGACTCTCTTAGTCATCGTCGCAATGTCTCTTGTCTCCCGTTATTTTATCGTTATTTCCACCATAACTGCTCAAACGAAACAGGTAGTTGCATTCCACCCCTAGAACATTTCAACCGCAATACCCGCCATGCAAGGAATGCGCATCAGCTTACCCTTAAGCCAGTATTCGGACGTACAGTGAAATACAAGGAATCTTTTCTTAGCCGTACAACACGAATGTGGAATGCTCTTCCCCGCTCCAGTTTTCCTACACATTATAATCTATAAATATTTAAAACCAACCTGCATCGGCATTTCCTTAACGCCCGCGCTGTGTAGCTAATACATTATAAGGGTATTCAAAAATCCCTGTGAGTACATTATAAAAAAAAGATAACAATAACAAATTACATAGGAAAATCAAGACTTTCAAAGTCCGTTATCTCCTAAACTAGGCGAAAACGAGACTGCTACCATATATAATTTTGGGTTTATTTCATCGAGATATATACAACAGCGTTTTCAAACCCTGAGGCCTCTGAAATCGTAGAATCGCCGGGCATCGCTATAATCAGCTATTATTCTTTCGCTTTTCGGCGCTTCTTTGGACTATACGCTATTATACTCAAAAGTAGAAGGATAATGTTCTAATTTTAAATCGGTTTATCCAATCTAATATTTTTAGTATTGTTACATCCAGGCTAGGATTCGAAAAGATAAAACGTAATTCTATTTAATTAATCTTTATTAGTTCTCTTTCGATTTAATTCTTGATTATTATTCTAATAATTCACTTATTTAATTCAACAATTCACTTTCACAATTAATCACTTTAAATAAACAATCACTTTTCTCTTATTCAATATTCTCTATACTTTTTCACTACTGTCATCTATCGCCTTTCTTTGTCGCGGTTCACAACTCGAATGTCTTGGGTGCTCCTGCGACATCTATTTATATCTCCTAGTGACACCTCTCGAAATTTCCAGATTCGTAGAGAAGGTTCGAGAACAATCTAATTATGTATGTTCTAGTTATTCCACAGCTACTCAAACTAATATTCAAATGCTGCCAAAATCGGTAATATGGCTACTTTCTACTAGATGGCGCAACTTGACTAATTGCTGCTCAATGACATAGTTTGAGCAAACATGCAACAGTATTTTAATTATCAGCTCGATCTTTTCTGCACTAGTGCATGAGTAATTCTGTTAGGGTTTTGCTTTTGTTACTGCAAAAATTGTGTACTATTGCACTAATATTGTTACGGTTATAAAAAATGTGGGATAATGTCGAAAGATTCTTGGTTGCACTTATGACATATGGTCGGGTCGGTTTTGGATATTATATAGCTGTGTCTGATATTGGTATGTCCCAATCTAAGGCGCATATGGCAGCCTATCTGGTGGTTCGGGCAGGCAGCTGGATAGATTGTTCTTTATCCTTTTCTGTTGAGGGCAGAGTGGTGATGGGTATACTGTTTCCAATAATCTTGTATGTGGTTGAGCCAAAGATGGTCATTTGCCGCAGCTTTCGCTTCACTATCGGCAAGGTCATTGCCTCTTAGTCCGCCGTGTACATTTAAAAGCATCTTATATAATACTTTAATATGTATACATAAATTGTAATCTTACTTTATCAATTCAATATCGGTCCATCTTAACAAATTATCCATACCAAAGAAAATTTTGTTGACAACGCTGGAAAAAATTGTTTGCAGTTTGTTTTCTTTCCGTCAAACTTTACAATCAATTTTCAACAAATTACCAGTTTTAAAAATAAACTTTGTTTGTGATCCGAGTTGTTTTATTATCAAATCCGATCACAGGCGACAATAAAGTGCAGCTAATAATTATTAATAATTGAGGAAATTTTTCTGTAAACAGCAATAATTATTATTTGGATATTTTTCCTTTTAAAGACAGTGCATTTAGACGTCAGTTCAGTGTTCAGTTGAGCTTTCATTTTTCTTTTGAGCAGTCGAAAGACAGAAGAAATACATTGCGTAATGGACGATAAAAGCCGATAAATTTTAATGAAATCGACCATATTACACCCATATTATCACTCCGTTTCGACATAAACAATGACGATTGAACTGACAACTGAATTGAAACGTATTTACAAATCAGTTTAACTGATAACTGAACTGACAACTTGTGGGAATTCTATCAGTTTCAGTTAAACGCTTCAATTTTTGCATTTAGACATCAGTTTAACTGATAGCTCAACTGAAACTGAAATGATCGTCTAAATGGGCCTTTAGATGTGTTTCTATTTTTCAATTCAATATTTTTCTCTCTTAATATCCATGCTCTTTATTTGTCTGTGACAGCTACAAACAAATAATATCTGAAAATAGATCCCCTACCACAGTAGTGCTGCCTACCGGAATATGTTGCTATGATTACTCTTTAGTGCGTTAGAATCATGGTCAAATTGTATCCATTTAGGTTCTTGTTGTGGGCGCAGATATTTGTTACACCAGCATTTGATTGGTCTCAGTGATAAAACGATCCGAAACCAGGAAGGCCACGAATGTTTATTGAGGTCGAACCGGGAGAACCTTACTTTCGGACCAAAAACGCAGTAAAGCGGCTGGGTTCTGATCCGATTAATCGTGATCGCCGAAGTTATGCCGTAAAAGAAAAAAAAAGATTTAATACAATTTTCCCTTTTTATTGCAATAATGGAAATCATCACATATATCCCTAAAACTTAGTTAATATTACACTGTCTACAATCACATTCTTCTACTTGTAAAGGCTTACAATTTGGCAGGCGACACTTTATCAAAGAGATCCTTCGCCAGCATCAATAGTTCAGCAATTTTTTTATTAAATTTGTGGGCGCTCGTCTTCTGACTGTCGCGGAATACAGTGGTATGAAAATTGATGCTAAAAAAGATTTAATTAAAATACAAAAACACGTAAGAATGCCTTTAAAACAAACTTACGCATTCGACACAATGGTATAAAAAACACCATAACCGTCAAGAACCATCGGAGCTACAAACCCATTATTAATGGTGTAGCCCAGCGTGCTGGTTGATAAAATAAAATTACCACCTCCACCACTTTTGGCATATAAAGGATCCGAATAGAGGGCAGGAATATCAATGTTAGCCTCATAAGCAATACACCATAATCCGAACAAATGGCGATCCACCGCACGTCCCTCGCGAGCTTCGTTCATCATGTGGGTGTGATGGTTAACTGCTTTTCGGAAGGCCTCTACAATGCTTTGCTGGCTGGCTTTCGAATTAGTTGCAAGTTTAATGAAATCTACAACCTTTGAGGTACAAGCACGCAATGTTTCCGTCCGACCGTTGTAGTATTGACGCATCAAGGCGGTTTCGTAAACGGATGCTAACCTGGACATTGTATTAAAAACAAAATTGGTAAACAAAAGCCTTGTGAACATCATTGTCAGTTGAAAATTCAAAGTCAAAAACTTTCATGCAGTTCCTAATTAAAGTTTGGAAAACAAATCTCAATCATCGCTACTCAATCCAGCCCTTACATTAAAAATGGCTTAACAACCAACAACAAACAATCCAACAAACCGATGGATGGCAAACAAAAGTACAAATTCTACCATTCCCGAGAGCTTAACATGAAGTGTCAGCACGTTTAAGCACAAAATCTGTCACAGGTAGCTCGATGACAGTTGATAGCAAACCTCTAATCAAATTAATTTGAGTCCATTTATCTCATGAAGATGAAAGTGCAGCGTAGCATGCGAGCGCAACAAGCAGGTACGATAGTAGAATCGTTTACGTCATCTAAAGAGATAACTGGTGGAAATTGCTCTGGCCGATATGTAGTGAAAGGCTTATAAGAATTTGTGTGTTCATAGAGTATCTATGGTAATTGACTTGCTCTCCATGCGTTGCCCGACGTTTCGTAGTTGATATTTAGCCTCAGAGTTGAATAGTCAGAATATTGGATTAACGAATGTTTTCCAGTTGCAAAATGGATTAACCCGTTGAAGATGTTTTCCCTATCAATTCACCGAATCCATTGATTTTTACAGTGGTAAAGACATTTCGGTAACATTGCAAAAGTAAAAAAAAAAATTGCTTACTCTCCATGCAACAGGTAATACACCCATTGAATAACAATTTGAACAAACGAGTCTGGATTAAGTTTTAAAGACTTAATGTAGTCCTTGCCAAAGCCAACAAAAGTTTCATCTGTTACAAGAACTGTCGTTCGCTATAAAATAAAACGATTGAACTAAGAATCAAAAAAATATGTCAACAAATTAAACACACACCCGAGCATCACAATCGGTCATAACCCGTTGAATTTCATTCCGCAAAGTATCGTCTATTTCAAATTGGATTTCAGTGACGGGTATAGCTGTCTTCGGCTCAGCACTCCAGTCAGGTTCACTGCTTTCCATCAAGCTCATATGAACGAAAACTGCGAAATGTAGACTAATCGTTCCATCGTAGGCAGAGTGCTGAAAATAAAGCATCTTATCTTCTGAATCGAGTTCCTAATCTCTACTTACTTCCCCAACGAGAGCAAACTTTCCATTTCTGTAAGCAATGAGTAGGCTGCTTCTATCCGACCATTTCGAGTGGTAATCACCGTTGACTGCATTTGCACTTACCTCCGCATAGTCTTTGGGCTCATTGTCATCCAAAACAGTCAAAGTTACAGAACTTTCTACCAACTCCAAGTATTCCTTGTTCTTTGGTGAGATCTCCAACAAACGTTGGCGATTCTGCAAAGCATAAATATCAAAAACAAATGCTATCTTTGATGTCAGCACTATTATCATACATGGTACCACGAGGTCCTTTCATCATGAGTCAGTACAGGGACACAATCGCCTGTACCTTTGTAGTCTAAAACACCATTCACTCGCTCAATGATAACTAAAATTTGTTGTGGCGACAAGATCGAACCATCCTCGTTGATGCAGTCAAATATGAAAATTCTCCCTTTTCCTACTAAAGTTCCATGATGAGGGCTATAACCTTCACTAGCTAAAAAAAATAAATGAAGCCACTTTCATGTAGGATAAAGTTGATCTCACCAATTTTGAAATGGCTTACGACTTTGTCCACCGTTTCACCAGGAACACGAGTGGTGGACATAAACCGTTTGTACAGAGCCGAGGAATATTTAACTTTACCACCAGCTGACGAAGACGGTTTCATTCTTTCAGTGCGAAGGAGTTCCCAGTATTCTAGGGAATGATACATTATGCGAGCCATTACTTTAAAAGAGTTCTCTTTGGATTCTGTGATTCCTAGGCAGTCAAGCTTCAGTGGCATTGACATGGCAACATACGGGTACAGGGGCAATCTCAGGGAATGATAGGCGTACGCATCCCACCATACGTCCAACCAGTTTTCCATTTTGTAAGCACGTTCTTCAAGTTTCTGTTGAAGTTCAACTCCGATTCCTTTACTGAACTCATCGAGGATTTTACGAGTGTTGGACAGTTCATCTTTAGTACCGAATGGCTTAAGTGTTTCATAGTAACGCGCGAGTGTATCAGTCAATTGTGGCAGTGGTAAGGGTGGAAGCGAATCGTCAAATTCATATGTAGATGGTTCTCCAAGCTTGGAAACGTAAATGCTGTCACGATTCATTTTCTGAAAATAAATGTAGTTTAAAAAATATGCTCATCTAAGCCTGACAGTCCCATAGTCAACATAACAAAACATGCTCTTATGTGAAGGACATGGCTCTTTTGCCCAGCTGAAATTTCCGTTCTGCAGTTGGTTTTGTTTCTCACTAACCGTTGGATTTGTCAGTCTTTGGAAAAAAAATGTGGATGAATAATTTTAAATCAGTCCCACAATTCTCGCTACACTAAATTCTAAATCATTCTTACGAAGTTCTACACTAAATTCAATCAGTCCCAGGAAGACCTTTTGGTACAACGTTCACCGAAGCCGAAAACCGATGTTGTCCATGTTGTAAATTATTTTATATATTAGTCTGTAATTGCTAGTATTGGGTAGGTACTAACTAATCGAAAACTCGTTGAATATTTAAATTTAAATACACTTGAGCCCCAAAATGTTAGCACTTACCTGATCCTATAATTCAGGTAGTTTTAATTTTAGAAGCAACGCAAAATGGAGTATTTCTAGACGGTACCACAGCTAAAGTAAATATAACCTGGCGCTCTAAATACACTATTTACGCTGTTAACTGGTGGGAATAGCTCTTATCAGTTGCGATTTGCGATACGTACTTATGTATGTATGTGTCAATTAAACAGACTACATAAACATCTTAATATCGATAAAACTAAGAATTAAGTCAAAAACTAATTAAAGAATCACTTGATAGATAGAAACACACACTGCATCATAAAGGGAATGAACTTCGGACAGAGTTTCACCTCGAGTTTGACTGTCGATACGTGGCAATATTGGTTTGAATATGCAGGACAAACTACAATGTGCATGTGCAATGAGTTGCCACAATTAAATAAATTGGCTTGTCTTCGAAATTAAGTCGACAGCTGTTTACTTCAGTAGGTGGACGTGGGTCGAGTTTCAATTTTGTTCCTTGATTCAGTGTTCTATTATTCTGCTTAGAACTATGACTCTGTCTTTGACTGGTGCAGAAAACAGACTTCTATTCAAATACGGGACGGGCTAAAAGCCGAATTTTAAAATATTAAAAAAACACTTGGTTCAGAATTTATTGAGAAATGGAGGGTGTACCCTAGCGGCTATAATTTGAACCCTACTAGACATACAAGTTTGACAGATGTTCACCGAAAAAATATACGTAAAAGAAACTAAGCGAGATTAAATATTTAAATACTGTGGAAAATAAATACATTTATTGATTAAAAACATAAAAATAAATTTCTAAATAGTTTACAGTAATGGAAAATAAAGAAAAAGTGTTGGATCGAGCGTCTCATTGTGGTGTACCCCAGTGCAACTCATATAGACAAAATGGTATAACCATGTACAAAATCCCAAAAGAAGTTTTAAACTCTCGATTCCTTTTAAAAAAGTGGTCAATTGTTCTTCGCATGGGAAAATCATTTCCTAAATTCTTTAAGATATGTAGTTTACATTTTGAAGAAGGCGATATATTAAAGCCAATTGCAAGAAATAATAAAAGATACTGCACGCGTTTGGTCAAAGGAGCATTTCCAAGCAGAAACCTTCCAAAATTAGCAACCGAAAATTGGACGAATAATTGTGCAAGGTGAATATTAGCTCGGTATCCATTAAACTGTAACTGTAATTGTGTTATATTAGATATACAAAAGAAGCTAATGAACTTTTAATTGCCGATGCTGAACCTCTTTGAAGAAGAAGGTAAGAAAATGCGAAATTTGTTTTATTGTAATTATACACATAACTGTTGTATTTTATTAGATCTGATGAAGTAATCGAACTTTGGGACCATCCTGCCGATGGTGCACTCATCGACGAATCTCAACAGACGACATCAAATAAAGGAATTCAGGTCGAATTGAACCCATTTGTTAATGGTTACACCGCACTCTGAAGCTGCTGGGCTGGAACCTCCTTTCCCTTAGTTGGTGACTTAATTTCAAGGAGCCGCCACTCGTCGCCGTCATATGCAACTTCATCAGGACTTACTGCCAGAAATGGAAGACTTGTCGAGATCACCAAGCCGACGTCAAACAGCAAATACCTCTTGCCGTATTTTTGTTTTGCCAACTTTTCAGCATGGTGCCCATAGCTTGTTGCCTCATTGCCTCTAAATTTTCCATCGTAAATGGTCGATAGCTTCTTTTTCCAATTCGGGGCTTTGTTTTGCGAATATGTGTATAGCTTGTAGGCAATACTTCCAGTGATTCGCAATTTTCTTTCTACAAGCAACTGTGCACTACTCTGCATAATTGTGTTTTCGCAAATTTGAGCAGCTTCTTCTTTGGTTTTCGAAATTCTTTGAACCAGTCCATTTTAGTCCATCGGAACCAACAATAAACATAAAAAACCCGTTGTCCTCCTTTTCTTTCCTCTCTCCAGTCGCTCGACATACCTCTCCGGATGATCGAACACCAAAGAAGAATTTGCTAAGTTCGCAATTAGGTTTAGCTGAAAGTATAAAAACATATAAAAGTGGAAGTTTAATACTGTGTATTTATTATGTTGGCAATTCAAATAGAATATTTTATACAGTATACCTGCCAAGAACTCTTCAAAAATTTAATTTTCTTGTTCCTTGGTCACGACATCTGTATTGATATTAATTTTTAGCCGGCTATGGCACAAGTCTGATGAATTAACTGCGTTGTCTGTTTTACAAAGGCTCTTCCAACTTTGCCCCACTTTTGTGTGACCTCTGTGCAGCTTATAGGTTGAAGACAAGGTGTCCTGCGGAATAGAGAAACGTATCTAATGTAGAATTCAATATTTGTAGAATTAATTATAAATCGAACCTGTTAATATATATGAGACATGCTGCGATGTGCTTGCATTTTCTTCCTTCACCAGCTTTGCACGAGCAAGTACAAATCCAAAATTTCCAAGACTTCGCAAGGTATCTTAGTTTTATATCATGGGGTTTTGAAGTCATCGAAGATGCATTAATAACCAGACCAGTTACATCACTGGTTGCTGAATCTGGTATCACACCTATAGCATAGACTCAACCAGCCTTGACGAGCTCTTCCCCTTCGCGAATGGAGCGTTTTATGCCGCTAAAATATTCTGCAATATCGTATATTGTTATCGAGAAAATCTGAGATAAATCTCGGTTAGTTGGGTCCGCCATTGGTATTTGGGATAATTCTGCACAATAAATTCAATATTATTAACAATAGGTATAAGAACTTTAAACAGTTAAAAAAAAGAGTCTAATCCAAAAAACATAATTGTTTATATGAAACCAACACACATTTTTCATTCCACTTTTAAACGATTCAAACATATTTTATGTACCCGGGGTTATTTTATTTTGCATAAACAATATTTGAATTTTGAATTTTAGACCGACAAGGCATTTATATCAATTGAAATAGTTTTTCATTTATAAAATAAATAAATTACCTTTACAAAAAATAAAAATACACGTACCGCTTACCGATGACAGATTGCTGTATGTCTGAAAGGGTTCTTTTCTTTACCACCAGATTTCGCAGGCCAACTTGTACATTTGTCAATAGTCCGAAAAAGGTTATATTACGTTACCGGGCAAGAGGGCCATAAATCACGACATAATGACCTTAACCAAAATCTGTACTGTTTGTCATTTCGGGCTAACTACCTTCCCAGGCTAATGTCATATCACCGTAACCTTACCAGTTAATTGTAACAAAATATAATGCTGCACCCAGATGTGGTCGTGCTTTATGACTATGAGATTATGCCAGCCAAGTCAAGTAAAATTTTCTCGTCAAAACAATTCCCAATCAATTTCGTTTAAAGAGCAAAAACAAAAAAGAGGACTGGTTTTGACTGGGGACCTAAGATTCCAGGTAACTTTTTGTTATTGTACTACGTGTTGAATTTCACTTCACTGAGAAGTGCATTCTTACCACACTCCCATTGTTATCTCACTCCACCATTAACTGCATTTAACTACGTCTGCTCTTTGTATAGAAATTTAAATTTAACACAAAATAAACTAAAAATGCTACGACAAATGCATTATTCACCCAATTTATTGACATATTACGCGTTTTTTTAAGCTCTGAGCAGAGCACCGAGCAGAGTAAGCTCAGAGCGCATCAATTTATTTATGAAACATTCTTGAGCTCTTCACTGTCGTATGATTTGATTAGCAATCATGTTTATTTTTCAAATAAAAATATTTTAATTAAATTGTATTACATTTAACGCCAGATAAACAACCATCAACATCCATTTCAATTATTTTCCCTTTCCTTTATTATGCCACCTTGCAGTCGGTCTCTGGCCGCGTTCAGCTTGACAGCTTCCTACTAGTCTTCCTACCCAAAACATTTGCTCAGAGCGCTCTGAACGCTCTATGTATGGCGTTTTTCATTAGGCGTTTTTCTTTTTTAGCCCCGAGCAGGGAACAGAGCGGGGCCCGAGCGATTAGAGCTCGCTCCGAGCTGAACGTAACCTGAGCGCTCCGAGCTAATTAAGAAACAGAATTGAGCACTGAACTGTCATTAGATAATTTGTTTTCTATTAATTTTCAAAATAGTCAGGATTGCTTCTGAAATTGGTGTTTGTCAAGGATTGTTCCATTTAAATTATAATTTCTAGTAAATAAACTATGGAAAAAGCATAAATGATGAATGAAGTCAGCCGCGCTCAGCTTTTCGCTCTATGTGCTCGGTCATTTTTAATCGAGCTCATCGAGCGACCCCTGAGCTAGCTCAGAGATAAAAAAGAAATACGAATTTTGTGCTTAGAGCGCTCCGAGCTAAAAAAGTAACACAGTTCTTTTTTTGACAGCTCAGTGTCCCGCTCAGAGCTAAACAAGAGAAACGCCTATTGAAGAAAAGATTTACTCATTTGCACAAAAGGGCAAATCTTTTTCGGTTTTGCATGTTTCATTGAAGAAAGGGAACAATAGATTTGCCCCTAACATGAAAGATGCGATCTCAAAGTGAGGAAAACGTGGTATTGATTTATTGTGAAATAATTTCAGTAGGTAGGTAATACAGATACTGTTTGTAAGGGTATGGGCCTCACCAATAGGAGAATAGCCAACTGATCAGAACCAAAATATCTTGCATTCAAAAGAGCAGTTCTAAAGCGGCCCTTACACGGTCAATCGCTTGACATCATGCGTCGTGCATTGACGCTACCCCTTACACAGTTCAATCGATTGACGTCAAATTTTTATTTTTTGCGAGTTTTCGTGGTGTACGGATGTGCGATGAAGGAAACGGACGAATGTATTGCATATATTGCTCTTGCAATACATTCTTGAATTTTACTGCGAGATACCTACACACGGATATTCGATGTCTTTAATGAAACTAATTTCATTAAAATACTAAAGAGTTGGTTCACTGAAATTATCAATACCGGATTCGCTTTTGTTTAATTCATTTAAACGTTTTACCTCGCGCCGAAAATTCGTTCTCAACGTATTTATTTTCCTGGTGACATCCGCTTTTTGTGCACCAGGATACTTTTCTTTATACTTTTGCAGTAAAACTTCATAATCTTGCATTTTTTTGTTTCGGTCGCAATAATCTTTTCCATAAACTCGGTAATAACCGATAGGTTTCAATTAATTCCGATACAAATGCTCGGTCTTCATCGTCCTTCAGTTGTCCGCACATGTTTTCGCTTCCGCGACACAAAACACAATGAAGTAATTACGTCAATCCAACCCTTACACGTATCAATCGGCATGACGGTCATCATGCAAAATCAAATTTGCTTTGATTTTCGTCAATCAGACTTCACCAAATGTGTGTGACTCATACAGATACATTTTCACAAACACATGCCAGTGATTCACGTCATTCGATTGACCGTGTAAAGGCCGCTTAAATATTGAGTGCAATTCCATCGATTTTCAATAAAAAAACGCAATTAGGCGTTTTTCTTTTTAAGCTCTGAGCAGTGCACGGAGCTGTCAAAAAATGTTTGCCTTGCAAATTGAACACGCCAAATGTTCATTGATAAGTGTGTAGGGTATTTTTCATTAAGGTTACTTAAAAGAAAAAAAGTCAATAATACTTGTCAAGTAACATTGTCGCGTTCAATTTGCAAAGCAATTGCGTGCTCCCTACGAGAAACCTCTCACTTGCCAAACGAGTTATTCGATCAATGAGGAAGGGTAAAATAGTAGGGACTAGTGTAAATTGAACGCGCCCATTGATCGCGAACTAATAAGCAAACGTAAATTTATATAAACTTTCGTGCAAAACTACACAAACGCGTTCGCGTACTGAGAAAATGGTAAAAAGATGAACGAAAGAAACATGTACTTTCGTTCATTTTTCTTCACACAGAATTTCAGCTGGTAAGAAAATGAAAACTGTCAAATGATGAAATCCTATGAGTTTGCCAGCAAAAAAAACAGCGGTTGCTTCCTTTCAAGCCAAATTTTGACGTTTTCCATCTTTTTACACAAACGCGTTCGCGTACCTTTCTTTGAAATCAGAGCATTCTCTCTCGACTTTGAAGATTTGGCAGTTTTCATTTTTCTACACACAAAGTACGCGAACGGACCTTATTTCTGAAGTGCCGAACCTCATTATTAAACGTCAAAAAAACTGTAAGATAAAATTTCAGTAAAATGCAGAAATCGTATGGAAAAATCAACAGCCATTGAAAAGTAAAAACTACCAATTAGGTAATAGACAAAAACCTGAGAAAGTATGATAAAGAAAAAAACAATGAAAACAGTGAATACGTTGACAAAAGGGCTTGTGCAGCTCTTGATGTAACAGTTTGCAGGCGTTTTCACTTTTTTTTTTGTATTTAACTTTGTTATTAATTAATGGTTTTTGTTCGTTTATATTTAGTAGTATTAAATGCAGGTATAACAAATTTAGTTCAGCTCTACAATAGCTTTTGTTTTCACTTGAATATACCTACACTATTAACAATCACAAGGATTTTTCCATACGATTTGTCCAATTTACTGGAATTATATCCTACAATTATTGGTTCCCGTTTAAGAAAGAGATAGCTTCGCGAACTGTGGATAACATCTGCCCACTGACTAGAAAAGAAAACAGCAACTTGGAGGTAGTAAAGGAGTAAACAGCAACTCCACAAATGGCACCTTAGTAGAGATCCGACGAAAAATGACCATAGGAAACTGTTTCTACTTCGGTTTGGCAAAACAAATAGGTACGAAACTCCTTACTCGGAAGACCAACAGCACTATTCTAAATATTCCCCGGGAATTGTTTTCTCCCGGGAGCTAAATTCCCCTATTACGAATTCCCCGGGAGTTAAAAAAAATTGAGAGAATTCTGTCAGATATCAACATATGATTGGTTGAAATTTTTTGACTTTTGAGATTTTCAATGAAATTGCGATATTTATTATTAAAAAAAAACGGCAAATGCATAGCACTGCGAGCGAATATTTATGGAAGAAGTACCTATAAGTGAAATTAGTTAAATAAACGTTTCAAGAAATTAATCTATTACTTTTTTCCACTCAAAAATACTCTTGCTTGGTGGTCCCGCTGATTTAAGTGCAGTTTCAGCTTTTTGCCAAAACAACCCAATTTCTTTTTTCGTTTTTTTTGTGGAAACCATACGCAATATCGCGGTGTTCTTCCATTAATATTTAGGAGCATTTGAAGCTGAAACCTGTTTGTTGTTTTAGACCTGAATAAATTTCACTTATATTCCATTTTCGTTTGTAGAAATTAAAAAAAACTTGCCTACATTTTTCCACAAACTCCCGAAGAGAAACGCGGGAAATGTATTCAAATTCTCCCTTTTTTTTGTATTTAGAATGCCTACTTTTTCCCGGAATTTTTTTTTTCTTTTTTGAAGTTTGTTTAGAATAAGGGAAAAGTGAACAAATTCCCCGGGAATTTTTATTTAGAATAGGAGTAAAGGGAAAAGAGAATAAATTCCCCGGGAGTTGTAATTTGTTATTGAGAATCGGGCTGCAAGTGTATGCCCTACAAAACACTAATACAGCGAGTTCTGATTTGTGGCGCCGAGTGCTGGACGATAAACAGGAAAGAAGAGCTTATTATGGGTTCCATCAAAAGAAAAATACGAGGGTGAATTTAGGAGAAGATAAAACCGCGAACTCTATGAGCCGTACCGAGATGTGGATGTAGTCCAAAAAGATAAAGTACGTCGACAAAATCCGTCGATTTTTGTTTCCTTTCTGCAATGAATTGCACGAACAAACATTTAAAAAAAAGATATCAGCACGAATGTACGCGTCTTACAGAAAATTCAAATCAATACAACAGATAATGCAGAACATCTAACAAGCCGGATATCAAAATCAAATGCATTAAAAGTTCTTCGAATGAAACTCAATTTTAAAAGAAACATTTTAGTAAATGATTTAGGTAAATGAATACATATTCCTGTCTTAACTATCTTACTTTCTAAAGCACTAAATTCATCTAAAACAGCGTATCCTCCGATCGAATGTACTCTCCAATGTCCGATTGATGAAAGCAAACAGTCGCTAAGGGGTCTGCGGTTTTGCATTCGGTTGTGGAACGCGCCGTCACTCCAAATCCAAGGGGTAAATCATTCATGGAATAGACTACAACACCTTGGTATTGACCGGTGTTTTCGGTGATACGGCCCAGTCCCGATTTCGGAACATGATTACCATACAAGTACTGCTGTTCGAAGGAAGGCTTCACCCATACCTTGTATTGCGCATAAGGCGCCAAGTAGTACAACGCGGTGATGTGGAATTTAAGTTTATTAGTTTTAGAGAATTTGCCAATGCACGTTCCTACGCAGACCAATGCAGTTTTCTGCGCGAAACACTCGGATAGTTTCAGAATACGCTCGGAAACGTAGTACACTCGATCTCGGTGCTCACGGAAACAGTACGTACCATCTGGGCGGTCAATCAGTTGTTTAACATTGTTGCCGATACTGCAAAAAGATGATGCGAATAAATATTATTTAAGGAAGAGGTTAACAAAATCTACGTACTATTTAGACAGTTTTTCGAAGAGAATTTTGGCCCTCTCGTCAGTAAGTCGTTTCATTCTGTTTCGATGTTAAAACTGATTCAAAAAGTAAAGAACGTGTCTACGTATTTTCACCCACATTAAAAATTCTTCACAAAATATCTGAAAAACAAAACTGAAATGTCAAAATTATCGAAGATCTGAACATGTGCGTTATGGACACTAATAACAGTTTGTTTGATATTCGTCAACAGATGGCTACAAGTCAACAGATGGCGCTGTCTTTATAAAACTGCTTTTTGTTTTAAATTGAGAATTAAATTCAGACCAAAGCAGAAAGACCATCGGCTCAAACTTTCGATGGCGAATACAGGTTAGGTGAGAATGCTAGGGGTACTCACTCACTCACTCACCACCGGATTCCAATGGAACATCGAAAATTGTCTTCTGCCATTGAAAAATAACAAAAAGAAAAAAAACACCGCTCATTTTCAAGCGACACCGATCCTTCATTGCGGCTGAAATAACATTCAAATAATCTATTTCACTTACCGTTTCATAAGGCGCTTTAAGCAGTAAATAAAATAAATTTTCCAAAATATTCCCATATGTATTGCACTTGCTAATATAACTTCCTTCTTTAAAGAAAAACTTGCAACGCAAATGGAGCGGTAGACGATATATGTACATGTATAGTAAGGACGAAATCTGGAAAGAGGAATGACCACACAAATTGAGATAGATGCTATGCATTAGCCGTGTTTCTTTGCACGCGGATATAGGGATAATTTGAAATTTGCATGTAAAATACAACAACAACTTATCCTAAATACGCTAACTTTAGCGGGGATAGCTATCGCCGCTAAGTCAGTTAGCGGGGATAAACAGTGCTTCCAAAACCCATTTTCTTCGTTTCTGATGAACGGATGCGATGAATTTTTCAGGAAATGTCAAGGTTTGACATCCCTCCGACCACTACGCTAACTTTATCGGGGATAGCTATCGCCGCTAAGTCAGTTAGCGGGGATAAACAGTGCTTCCAAAACCCATTTTCTTCTTTTCTGATGAACCAATGCGATGAATTTTTCAGGAAATGTCAAAGTTTGACATCCCTCCGACCACTAACACATCCCGCCGAATATTTTGTTCGTGCTTTTATTATTATTATTTTTTTCAAACTTCATTATAAAGGTAATTGAATTTAGCAAATCTGTTAATGTGAAATTGTTTTTCATAATTTTAGAATATGCTTGGTATAAATTTCAATTGGCGGAAGTAAATATTTTTCAATTTCAGGATTTTCAATACAAATTTCTTAACTACAACTTACAGCTGTGTCATCTATCGTAGTCCGTGACTGTCGATCATCTCTAGTGGAGATGGCGAAGCATTTTAACATCCACCTATGCTGGGTGCCAGGACATACAGACATTCCAGGGAACTGTAGGGCGGATGAACTCGCCAGGAAAGGAACCACACTGCCCCTTTTACCTGATAAAGGCATCCCAATCGCTACATGCAAACTCATGTTTATGAGACAGACCATTGAGAACTGTAACCTTAGGTGGACAAGTGGCAACACTTGTCTAGCGACAAAGCAGATTTGGCCAAAGCTGGATCTGAAACGGTCTAAGTGTTTGATTTCTCTAAACAGACTTCACATTGGTGCTATAATTGGTGTGATCACCGGACACTGTCTCATAGGCAGACATGCAACAAGGCTTGGCGTCCACGCAAATGACTTCTGCAGAAGCTGTATGGACGAGGAGGAGGAGGAGACAGTTCTTCACC
This sequence comes from Portevinia maculata, assembly GCA_949715645.1. NCBI lineage: Eukaryota > Metazoa > Arthropoda > Insecta > Diptera > Syrphidae > Portevinia > Portevinia maculata. The sequence goes on along the minus strand of OX454525.1, from coordinate 288,562,929 downwards.
TTCTCTGCACGTGCCCTGCTCTTTCTCAAATGCGTAAACTCCATTTAGGATCCTTCTTTTACAATGATCTTAACGATCTCATTAACACCGACATAAAAAGTCTGTCAAGCTTCATCAGAAGCTCCAACTGGTTCAACGAGTAGGAGGATGATACATCCGTGTGGTATCACAATGGGCCTGTCACTGGCCTAAGTGTGTCGGTCTCAGCCGACTGCCACTACAACCTCACCTGACCTACAGCTGTGTCACGGTGCATGTGTGCTGCCAAGTTTTTTTTGATGAATTCTTAAGCGGCGTGTGAATTCCTTACATATATTAATTTTAAAATGGTATTTGCAAAGGGTATATATTAATTTTGACTCATAGTTTGTAAAATATGTGAGTTTACCCAACGGTGAGACAGTCCCAACACTGAGGTACTCCAAATAACTCCTAACAGACATAATGCAACACGTAGCGCCTTTTCTCATAAACATTGCAGCAGAGGAAGTTGTGTAGGGGAACTTGGGGATCCATGACAGCTTGGGGCACCACGATACCCCTTACTTTTAGATCGAAAAATACATTTAAAAAATACTGCAGTAGCAAAACTGATTGCCGTTTGCGTTGCGCTACGTATGGGCTGAATCAGCTGCTCTCAAAGAAAATACGTTTGCATGTAGTCAAGAAAAGTGTTTGTTGCTGATGGTCGTATATTTTTTTGGTAAGTCTCTTCCTGATTTTTTGTTGGATTTTAGGGTGATATTTTATATTAAATCACAATATTGTCACTGGATTTGATGATGAGATTTGTAATGTTTTTATTTTATTATTTAGCCTAGTCAATTAAGGCTGAAATATTTTAAATGCTTAGTTTTTTACTTGCTTATTTTTTGTTGAGTTTTTATCCTTACAGCAGCATTACTTATAATAAATGTTTAAAAAAAACTGAAAAAATAGCTTACTCATGCTTGGTGATACTTGATCCCTTATGATCAAGGAGCCCCCATGCAGGGGATCAAGTATAGCTAAGGTGGGGATACTTGGTAACTTTTGTACTTTTTTCTATTTGTTAAAAAAAATCCAAGTTAGAATCAAATATTTAAATTTTTTTGAATTAGGTTCTCAGAGCAAATACTTATATATTTATAAGAAAGAAAAAAATCTTTCATAAATATAGAAATATAGTTTTTATAATTGAAAAACAAAGGGCGGTATCATGGACCCCCAGGTTCCCCTATATGTATTTGCATTGAAGTGAAAAAAAATTCTAAAATTAAATTTTTCCCTTTAAAGAAAAAACGTTATAATTTTCCATCGAAGTAAGTAAGATAGTGTTGAAATTAGATTATTATTTTCATATTAACAGTCATCTACTACTATACATTAACTATCATGAATTCATAATGTATACATAGATTATGCTATTTGGCAGCACATAAATGTTTTTCCATTCCTCTTTCAATAAATCCCTTTTTGCTTCTTGTATTAAACTTCAAACCGAATAGTCGTCTTAATTAAACCTCTTTCCAAATCAACAGGAAAAACAGCAACTTTGCAACAGGTTATGGGCCTAGATAACCACAGCTGAGAAATAAGTAAAAAACGAGGTATAACAAACATTAATTTTAATTATTTTCTGTGGAGGGATTCCACAGTTTTTTTTTGGATTTTGTTGGCAATAACATCGTGCAAAAGATGTCCGCTTTGCCACTCATTGATCGCCTTAAAGGAAGGGAAAATTTCGATTCCTGGAAGTTTGCAGTAAAGAATTACTTGGAACATGAGCTACTGTGGAAATGCGTAACAGGAGAAGAGACGAGTGCTGAAAAAATCGAAACTGATTATGCTTATTGAACCGATAACTTATGTGCACGTTCAAGAAGTCACCATCGCCAAAGAAGTTTGGGATAACCTAAAAGCCGCCTACGACGACTCTGGACTTACTAGGAAAGTCAGTCTGCTTCGTGCATTGGTCACAACCAACCTAAATAGTTGTTCGTCAATTGAGGTGTATGTTAATAAAATTATCTTGACTGCACATAAATTAAATAGTATTGGTATGACGGTCGATGAGGAGTGAATTGGGACGTTGTTGCTTGCTGGCCTGCCGGACTATTATAGACCAATGATCATGGGTCTTGAAAACTCAGGCGCGAAGATTTCTGGGGACTTAATAAAAACGAAGCTGCCTTAGGAGGAAACTCTGGTGATTGCAAATAAGGGCGAGGGAACTGTGTTATATAGCAGTAGTGGTGGCAAAAAGTATAAGAAGCCAAAAAAGAAACTAGGTCCCCGTTGCTATGAATGCAACCAATACGGTCATATTTCTAAAAATTGTTTTAAAAAAAAAGGTGAAACGCGCACATGACAATGCGTAAGGATTGGTTGCAAAATGTTCGTCCTTCTTCAAACGATGTGGTTACAATCGCGAATAGCAAAACGTTAAGGGTTGAAGACAAAGGTGATAAAACCATCGATGCGTTTGCAAATGGTTCCAGTGTCGGTTTAAGCATTAAAAACGTGCTATATGTGCCAGGACTATGTGCAAACTTACTGTCAGTAAGTCAGTTGGTCAGTAGTATGAATTAGGTTAAGTTTGCTCAAAATAAATGCCAAATTCTTGACAGTACGAGTCAGTTATTAGCCACAGCTACTTTACACGGCAACATGTTTAAATTGGATAGAGTTCTTTAGTCAGCTTACGAGTCCATCTGCAATAATATGTCATATAATGTCTGGCATAGGCGGCTAGGACATATAAACTTCGAAAACTAAAAAAAATTATGAAAGATTGCAGTGTGGATGGTATGGATTTTGTGGATACTAATAAAGAGCAATGTGAAACGTGTTTTTTTTTTTTATAATAAGCGCGCACTAAAGAGATTTGTTGGGACCCTTATAATGTATTAGCTACACAGCGCAGGCGTTAAGGGAATTAGGGTGAGACAAGAAGGAGAGATGCCGATGCATGTTGGTTTTGAATGTTTGGAGGTTATAATGTGTAGGAAAAATGGAGCGGGGAAGAGCATTCCACATTCGTGTTGTACGGCTGAGGAAAGATTCTTTGAACTTCACTGTACGTCCGAACACAGGCTTGGGAGTGAACTGAAGAGCATTCCTTGCATGACGGGTATTGCGGTTGAAATGTTCAAGGGGAGGAAAGCAACTGGCTATTTCGTTTGAGCACTTATGGTGGAAATAACGACAAAACAACAAAAGGCAGGAGACATTACGACGATGACTAAGAGAGTCAATCGATCTCGCGATGAGTTTTATCGCGCGTTGTTGGATCCTGTCAAGTAACTCCAAATAAGTTATCGGTGCACCGGACCAGATATGAGCGTTGTACTCGAGTTTCGGGCGAATAAACGCCTTATAAATTGTAGCCAGATCAGAAGGGGTGAAATATTTCTTACAACGCTTAAGGAAGCCTAGACATTTCGCGGCATTCTCGGCGACACCGAATATGTGGTCATTCCAACGAAGGTTGTCATTAACACACATACCGAGAATGGAAAGTCTTTCGGTTTCAGCGATGCAAGTGCCATTCATAGATAATGGCAGTGTGTGTGGGTTTTGCTTTAATGACAGGAGACGGCATTGTGTTTTGGAAGCATTAAATTCACTCTATTGGTTTTACCCCACTCAGCTATGCTGTTAAGATCGGAATTTAATGAGCTTAACATACGTTGCCGTTCCAGTTCCACACCCGAAGATGAGGGGCGTGACCCAAGAAACGAATATGAGAAGCTGAGGGTACTGTCATCAGCAAAGGAATGGAAAAATAAGAAAGAGAGTCGGGGACAGAACAGAGCCTTGGGGGACACCAGCATTTATTTGGTGAGTTGCAGACTTGAAGCCGTCCAAAACAACTTGAATTGAACGGTCCGATAGGTAATTTCTAATCCATTGAAGAAGAGTATCATCGATTCCAAATGCACGCTTTTTCGACAAGAGAGCTTTGATGCCAAACTCTGTCAAATGCCTTTGAAATATCAAACGCAACAATCTTACTTTCACCACCCTGATAAAGAGATTAGTTTCACTTTTCGGTTAGATATGTCATCAAATCACCAGTGGACCTGTTGCTGCGAAAACCATACTGCCGGTCATTGAGAAGTTTTCGCGATTCAAGATATTTCATTAGCTGACGGTTTATCAGCGTTTGCATGACCTTAGAAACAAGGGACGTAAGTGCAATGGGCGGTAGGAGGAGGGAGAAGAAGATTGGCCTTTTTTTTGGTACAGGCTGGACAAATGCTGTTTTCCATCTTCCCGGGAAGAGTCCTGAAGAATAGGACAGATGGAAAACTTACGCAATGGTTTTGCCAGCGAAGAAGAACACGATAGGGAAATACCATCTGGAAATACCATCTGGACCAGCGGATTTGTGAACGTCAAGATCTTGAAGTACTCTAGCCACTGTACGAGTGCGAAAGTGGATTGGTCCCATAGAGAATGCTACGCGCTCGAGTACAGGGGGAGACAAAGCACAATCTGGGAGCGTTGAGCTGACTGCAAAGTGAGCAGCAAGCAGATTGGCTTTATCTGTAGAGCTGACAGCTTGAACGTCGTTGTAAATGAGTGTCGGGATAGATGACGAGGCCGAACTCTTGATGTTTTTAACAAATGACCAAAAGTTTTTACTACCAGTGGGACTTTGTAGTATTTTTTGCCTCAACTTTTGGGCATAGGAGAATTTGACACGATCAATGTGGGCATTGCAGTCATTTATGGCTCGTTTAAACTTTTTATGACTTCCTCAGATGGGTTGGCTTTAAATAGCCGAAAACTTACCTCTTTTAACCTGATAGCCTCTTTGCAGCTCGAGTCACACCACTCGTTAACCTTGGGTTTGATACTTTTAATCCTATTAGGGATAAAAGACTTCATACCCAGGTGAATTATGTTTGTGACCATATCAGCAGCAGAATCCACGTCGCTGTCGAGGAAGCAAGGCGACCAGTTAAAACTCTCAAAGAAACCGTTTAGTTTTTCTCAATTGGCTTTCTCGTACTGCCATACGGTTCTTTTAGGAGTTTGTTCTTTAACTATGTGGTTGGAGTACGAGAAATTTGCTGATATGATACAATGGTCTGACGAACCTAGAGGCGATAATACGTTCAAAGCGTATTTATCGGGGTGAGAGGTAAGAAACAAGTGCAATGTGTTGGCGGTTTGGCTGCTAATGTCCGGTATTCGTGTCGGCTCATTTACAAGCTGAGTCAGGTTATTTACCTCAGCGAAGATCTCGACGTACCTTCCTTCGGGTGTTGTCTGACCAGAATGTCGAAGCCAGCTTGAATTGTGTATATTGAAATCGCCCGCAATAACGATTTCAGAACGAGGATGAAGGGTCACAATTCTTGTAATAGAATCAGACAGTGCATCAAACTCATTATAAGTTGAATGTCTGGCCAAGTTGGGGCTTCTGTAAATAAAACAGTAGTGGATTAATTGCCTACGGACATGAAATTTTAGCCAAATGAAATTAAATTCTGGGTTGGCACATTGGCCATATTGAGGCTGAAGTTGGTAGGCTACGTCACTACGTATATAAACGGCGATACCGCGATGGGGAAAGAATAATGGCACTAAGTTGTACCCAGGTAGACTAAACTCTGTAAAATCAGAGCCAACGCTAACCTGGGTTTCACTAAGTGCCAAAACAGCTGGTTTGTTGTGAAAAACATGGGCGTATAATGAAAAAAAAAATGTTTTCTCAACCCACGAATGTTGCTGACATCCACAACGAAATTCCTACACATTACAAAAAACAAACATAAAAAATACACAACTCCGACGCCAACTAAGCATAGGCCGTGAATTGAAAATATACGTTAGATTTTCAAAACAATTTACCGCAGATGTTATGCCCGTACGGTAATTTGTTTTGGTCCACCAACAAGATCAACAACTCACGACCCGCTATTCGCCCGATGCTGCCTTTACCCAAGCATTGCAAGTGCACTAACGATAAACGAACGACACATGCAATAGTCAAGAAAGAGCAACAGGGATGAAGTGGGATGGGGGACGGAAGGAAAACCCTACGCTATTGCTTCTTTGTTATACCCTATTCTAAGGGTATATTAATTTTGACGCATAGTTTGTAACATACCTTAATATTGCCAGTAGTTAAGTTACTATATTTGTGATCAGCATCGATAGTAATGTCGATCTAGCCATGTCCGTCCGTCCGTCCGTCGGCAAAAATTAGGCCTTTAAACTGGACCTAGAGAGCTGAAATTTTAACCATATACTCTCTAGGGTCCCCAAATAATCAAGTTTACGAATTTTAGAAATCCGCCCACACACACCCACAAACTCAAAAACACATCTATGACTCCTAAAACTGCTCGGGATAAACAATTTTCAAAATCCGCCCACTGACACGCCCACAAATAAATAAAACAATTTTTTTGAAAATCCAAAGTTTGAGCTAGGGAGCTGAAATTTATAATACGAGTATATACTCTCTATGGGCCCTTTATGCTCATGTGTAAATATTTTCAAAATCCGCCCACTGACGCGCCCACAATTAATTTTTTTTTTTTAAATTCAAAGTTTGAGCTAGGGAGCTGAAATTTATAATATATACTATCTAGGGGTCCTAGACTGGTATATTTCCTTGTGACGAAATAAAACTCTTTGTTACCACGTTATAATATATATATTTATTTCCTAAGTTGGTCGGTTAAGTTGAACTGAACAAAGTAGAGTACCGCAAATGTCTCTACGAACCAACCTCGTAATCTCGGTACATAGATTTTCTCATAGACATAATCAATCAGCTGGACTTTTATTTCTTACATACATAATCGTAGCTAGTCGTTGACCCTAAATTGCATGACATAAATTGCATTTACATATCGGCTTTTTCTGCATTCGCGGTTGTCTCGTTACAATTCCCCTTGTTGACTGTTGTTGGAGCGGGATGGCCATATGTTGATTGGTGTTTATATTTGCTTATATGGTTGTTGCACCTTTTGTCGCCGGTGGTTGGTGAAGGCACGCACTTTTCCTTACGTATGTAGGTTTGCGTGCGACCGAATCAGCCTAATCCTCGATGATTTTCATGTTGTAAATTTCATTCTTCGGTGTTTTGACAATTCGGCTTAAATCGTTGCGTGCGTGGTATCTCGAGTTTAAAATTCTTCGGCGGTTTTTCTATTTCGAGTGTTGTCTTGTGTTTATTTCTTTTTTTTTGATGAGCTGTCATTTGAGGCTAGTTTGCAGGAAGTGTGAAACTCGTATTTGTGTTGCCGTGTTGTCCCACATTCCAGCGACTAGCCCAAATGCATGCTTGTCCACTTCACCATTTCTGCCAGTGCCGCGTGAGCAGCCCCATTTGGTTTTCTTTTGTTGGGAAGCAACACCAAATAATCAAGTTTACGAATTTTAGAAATCCGCCCATTATGCCCACAAACTCAAAAAACATCTATGACTCCTAAAACTGCTCGGGATAAACAATTTTCAAAATCCGCCCACTGACACGCCCACAAATAAATAAAACATTTTTTTTTGAAAATCCAAAGTTTGAGCTAGGGAGCTGAAATTTATAATATATACTCTCTATGGGCCCTTTATGCTCATGTGTAAATATTTTCAAAATCCGCCCACTGACACGCCCACAATTAATTTTTTTTTTTTTGAAAATTCAAAGTTTGAGCTAGGGAGCTGAAATTTATAATATATACTGTCTAGGGGCCCTTTATTCTCATGTGTTATTTTTTTTAAATCCGCCTACTGACACGCCCACAATTAAATAAAACAATTTTATTGAAACACCCAAGTTTGAGCTAAGGAGCGTTTTTTTTTGATAAAATCCTTTAAATGTTATATAACAAAATATGTAGAGCGTTCTTAACAATTCAACCATACTTAGACTTTTGTCACGCCCACTTATGAGGGATAGGAATAAGAATAGGGTATCCAACAGTTCGCCCAAGCGGACTGTAGCCCGTCCCTATGTTTTAGGTTTTTTTTTTGTTAAAACCCATTTATGCCCATTGGTGCGTTAACGCACCAAAATACATAGTTTTCATTTTGAATTTTAATTTTTTTTTATTACACCTAAGTAGGCTGTTAATGGCTAATTTAGTTTTGCAAATAGTAGGCTTTATCATTTGCGTCATTACAAGTTCATAAAAGTGCTGAAAAGTTGGAGTTTTGTCTTAAAATAAAAAAATATATATTTGAAAAAAAAAAAAATCTCAATCTACATAGCAAAATGGCAGAGTATGTAAAAATCAACAGTGAAAAGTATATAATTTAAAATTATTTGTTAAGATAAAATGTACCCAAATATATCAAAACAATAATAAGACAATAAATGTAATTGTGGAACATGTTACAACAAATGAAATTAGCATGGTGCGTTAATGCACCAATGGGATATGCGGCTATAATAATCGCTGTTTTATTCAATGTAGGCAAAAAAGTCTTACGGTGGGAGAAATTTTCGAAATTCTCGAAAACTTAACCGACGATGATAACATTCCGAACCAAGTGGTAATAACTCCGCCAGAAGATGATTACCTTACCGATGAGGAATCAGGAGAGGAGGAAAATTTGGATGCCAACCGACTGGGCTGTAAGCAGCTTAGAGCTTGTGGAGAAATGGAGTTTTTGACGGAAAATGACTATGTAGAAGCTATTCCGGAAGTACCTTGTGGATCAACAAAAGCCAAAAAAGTGATTCAGGAATGGAAAAGTGGAAACGAAGATAGTCTCCCACTCAACAGTCTGATAAATACCAATATTTTTTCTGAAAACAGTTATCCTAAGCCACTTACGTTATCTTCGGAGAGTCATCCGATAGAGTTTTTTGAGCTTTTTATTGATAAGGAAATCATCGATCTCATCGTTCAATACTCAAAGTCATATTCCCTGGTAAAAAGGAATAAAGCTTTTGATGTTGATCTAGGTGAGATTTACACATTCCTTGGTATATTAATCATTAGTGGATACAATCACGTTCCAAGAAAACGAATGTTTTGGGAAACTCGCGAAGATTGCCATAATGACCTAGTTGTTGAGGCAATGCGCAGAAATAAATTTGAAGACATTTTCTCAAATTTATATTTCGTAGATCCAAACACTAAATATGTACTCTCCAACAGATAAAATGAAAAAAGTAAGAGAAATAATGACAAAGAAACGATTAAATATACATATATTTCTAATACATATGTATTTTATATCATTTAACAGGTAAGGCCATTGATCGAACACCTAAATAAGAAGTTCTTAACTTATTGCCCAATGGAAAATAATATATCGGTCGATGAATCCATGATTCCATATTTCGGCAAGCATAGTTGCAAGCAATTTATGCGAAACAAGCCTGTCCGATTCGGTTATAAGGCTTGGGTTGCTGCATTGAAATATGGATACTGTCTACAGTTCCAAGTATATCAAGGAAAAAGCCAAGATCGAGGTCTTTCTTTGGGTTTGGGCGAGTCAGTGGTTCTTGATTTTAGCAAAACAATGGCAAAGGAATTTCCTTCATCTAAGTTTGCATTTTTCTTCGACAACTTTTTTTCAAGCCCCGACTTGCTTGCTAAATTATCTTCCATGGACTTCGGTGGAACAGGGACTCTACGTGAAAACCGGGTCAAAAATATATCTTTTGAAGAAAAAAAAAAACAGTTTTTAAAAAGGGAAAGAGGCTATTTTGATACCTATTACGACAAAAGAAACTGCGAAATTTTGACTCGATGGCGAGATAAGAAAATTGTCACCATGATTTCCAATGTCTATGGCACCAATTCCATTAGAAATGTTAAGAGATTTTCATTTGCAGATAGAAGAAAAATAGATATACCTCAGCCAAATGTCAACTACCAATATAACTCTCATATGGGAGGGGTAGATTTGCTTGATGAGCATATTTCTAATTACCGGATTGGGTTTCGAGGAAAAAAGTGGTATACATCCATCGTTATGTGGATGTTCGATGTAGCCGTTGTTAACTCATGGTCGTTGAGTAAGAGCTGTGGGAAATCCGTAGATCAATTAGAGTTCAGAAGGCAACTGGCAATCGGTTTAACAAAAAAATATGGTTCTTCACCAACACGAAGTGGGAGGCCGAAAATTCAGGACATCAACGAAATTCATCGTGGGCAGCATATCATTGTAACCGGAGGTAAATATGAATAGGTAGTGAAGCAAATAAATATTCAAAAATATCTTTTCCTAATAGGTGTGAAACGAAAACGTTGCCGACTATGCAAATCACACACAAACAAAATATGTGGTCACTGCAAAATAGCACTTTGTGACAAATGTTTTGCGGAATACCACCACCACAATTAAGAAAAGACTTGCGCTATAAGAAATTTAAATACTATCGTTTCGTGCTCAGAAATAAAATGAAATATGAAAAATATATATGTATATTTTTTTTTATGCCGCTGTATGCCCACTGGTGCGTTAACGCACCATTCTTAAGACAGCGATATCTCCAAAACTACTTAAATAAAAAATTATTTTTCTTCGCAATCGTTTAAGTTCATTCGCTACTATGTGGAATCTGCAAAAACGTTGCACAAAATAAGAAAAAATATAATCTGGGCATATATGGGTTTTAACAGCACTGACACCGGCCACCGGCACTGGCACTATGTGGATTTTTTTTCCTTTTTTCACACACGCACACACGCGATTTTGTATTTTTTTTTCGCGAAACGTATTGGCGAGCCGGAAGGTGTATGTTTGTCGGTTTAGTGACACAAGAAATTGCATTAAAAAAAAGGCAACGCGTCCGCAAGCGACGGGGAGCAATCTGCAACTCAATCAACAATCAATCACAATCTCGATTACCATTTAAATCCTCAAAGTCCAGTACAAAAGATGTGTTAGAAATTGTGCATTCTGATCTGTGTGGCCCGATGCCTCAAAAGTCCTTAGGGAGTGCAAGGTATTTTTTTCTTTTGCTGGATGGTTTTTCTAGAAAAGTTTTTGTATACATGCTACATTCAAAAACGCAAGTAAAAGAAAAATTTCCTGAGTTCAAGCTCCTTGTAGAGAACGAAACTAAAAGAAAAATCAAAATCTTGCGCACAGATAATAGCACCGAGTACTGCAATACTGAATTTCTACGATATCTTCGGAACGCGGGAATACGCCATCAAACAAGTGCACCATACACACCGGAACAAAACGGCAAAGCTGAAAGGATGAACAGGACAATTATTGAACGATCTCGGTGTTTGTTAACTGATGCGGGGTTAGATAAGTCATTTTGGGGTCAAGCTGTTGCTACTTCTACATATCTCATCAACAGAACGGCAAGTAAGATTCTGAATCATAAGACTCCGGAAGAAATATGGTCAGGGAAGAAACCAAACCTGAATAATCTTCGCGTTTTTGGATGTGTTGCCATGGTGCACATACCCAAACAAAAGAGAACGAAATGGGATGCAAAGTCCAACAAGTGTATCATGGTAGGGTACTGTGATAATACAAAAGGATACAGGCTTTTTGATCCTCTTTCAAACAAATTGATTATTAGTCGTGATGTTATCTTCTTTCAAGATAAATCTTTTTCAGATGTAGAAGAGAAAGGCGTTAAAGAAATTAAATATGTTTTCCCCCAAAATGTACTAACCGATCAAATTGCAGATGAACGTGAATATAATGGTGAACCAAGTAGAAGTCGGCCGTCTAAAGATGACACCACCGAAGACACTGAAGAACAGATATCTGAGCAAGATAGCGCTAATATCTCTGAAAATGTTATTCCTTCAGAATCCGATAGCGAGATGATTTTTTTTATAATTTGCGTGCGCTAAAGGGATTTTTTTTCTGTAGTACACAGTACCCTTATAGTGGAAACCACAGCGCAGGCATTTTGTTTGTTGCTGTAAGTAGCTCCTACATACTTATACCCCCCGCCTGTACAGGCGTTGACCTTCGAGTTGCGAAAAGGTTTGCTTCCGAAGATTCCTGCAGCTCTATCTCCGACACGTTCGGTAGACTGGGATGGAAAAACGGAGAAAGTGGCAGAGAGGTTCAACCTGATACGCCTAATCTTCAGACCAATAGACAGACAGCCGATAGGTGCGATGCTGCCGTCGAGGCCTGTGAAACCGAACAGGTTCACTGGTCAGCGTCCATCTAAAAGCCAGCGAAAGAGGAAAAGGAGAAAGGCGGCTATCGTGCGGCGCAAAGAAACAGCACCGCAGTTGAAGGCGCAAGCGCTGAGAACTGCCCTTCCCCGGCAGCGACGGCAAAGATATGTAGGTCGGCAGAGGTTACCCCAACCGAAACCAGCCAGCTGACTGAAACCAACGCTGCCTCCCCTCCAATAGCTCGAACAGGAAAAAACGGAGGAAGAAGGCCTCAAGCACTCCTGTGGGTGGAACTTCGCGCGCACCTTCTGCGTGCCCTTCCACTAGAACACTTCCAGCTGATGTATTTCCAATGATTGGATTTACTCAGATTAACCTTCAACACTCCAAGGCTGCTACTGCACTCATCAGTAAGAAGCTTTCCGTGTTGCACAAAAGCCCACATAACATCCATACAGGAGCCATGGGTGTGGAAAAATCGCATCTGTGGCCTTAGAGGTGTCCGTGGCACCACGATACTCTGTGACGAGCGGTCCGAGACACCAAGGGCTTGTCTTGCTGTGTCGAACCTTCTCTCAGTGACTTAGCTTGGACAATTTTGTGGCCAAGATTTGGTTGCTGCAGCCATTAGCTATGAAACGAATGGAGATTGGACGACCTTCGTCGTGGCGTCAGCTTATCTCCCCTATGATTCAGTATTGCCTCCACCACCAAGGGCAATGGCTGAACTCATAGTTGCGACACCAGGAAGATGGGCCTAGTTATATGCTGCGATGCCAACGCTCAAAACACTGTTTGGGGCAGTAGCAAATGCAACATGCGAGGAAACCATCTCCTGGATTTCATTCTATCATCTGATCTTACTATCAACAATGTTGGCTCGCAACCAACTTTTGTGACGTCAAGAAGACAGGAGGTGATCGACCTGACTTTATCAAATAGATACTTTAAGGCGATTACCAACTGGAGGGTCTCTTCGGAGTCATCCATGGGAAAAACTCTCAAAACTCCAACCAAACTCAGGACGAGACAAAAGGTAGAGGATGCTGTTCAAAACCTGAATAGTGCCATTACTAGCTGTTTCAAACTGACGTGCCCAGTAAGTAAACCCCCCGGCAGAACGCCGGTTCCCTGGTGGAGCTCGGAACTGCAAAGAATCCGAAGTGAAGCTAGAAAGCTTCTAAATAGGTCACTCAAGGCTGATTTGGAGACAGACTGGAATCTCTACCGATCGAAGCAGAAGGAATATAAGAGGCTAATTCGGGTATCGAAAAGTGCTTCTTATAGGAATTTCTGCGAAAAGATTGAAACACTGGGTGAAACTAGTAGGTTGGTTAAAGTTCTGAAAAAGGGCAAACCAGCCAAACTGGACTCACTTAGAAAACTTGATGGCACCTTCACTGAGACGAAAGCGGAAACTCTTAGTTATCTGCTGGAGTCTCACTTTCCGGGTAACCAGATTCCAATTGGTTCACAACCAGCCCCGATTACAGAGACTACGAGTGAGCCAAGACAAACAACTCGGCGTAGCTGGTATATTGCGAAGGCCGTGGTGACGGACGAGGCCATTAAATACGCCTTTGCGTCTTTTGACGGCTTCAAGTCGCCTGGTACCGACGGAATATACCCAGCCATGCTGCAACAGTGTACAAACCAGTTGCTACCGACTATGAAGAAAATGTTCACCGCTGTCCTAGCACTGGCATACATTCCAACACCCTGGCGTACAGTTAGAGTGGCATTTATACCAAAAATTGGCAGAAGTGACTACTCGCTCGCCAAGAGCTTCAGACCAATCAGTCTGACTTCCTTCTTGCTGAAAAGCTTGGAAAGGCTGGTCGAGCTTCACGTGCGCAAAACGTGCGATTGCACCCACTATCTCAGATGCAACATGCCTATCAACGCGAAAAATCCTGCGAGGCTGCGCTCCAAAATCTAGTTGGTAGAATTGAGGGCGCGCTTGACAGAAAAGAATACGCGATGGACATTTTCATCGATATTGAGGGTGCTTTTGACAATGCGACTTTTGATAGCATGTGCAGCTCCGCCAGACAACACGGCGTAGACGAACCATTGGTGTTGTGGATTAAAGCAATGCTAATGAATAGAACATTGGTTGCGGTTGCGGATTGTGGCCGCTATGTTATGGCGGTGGTAAACAGAGGCTGCCCGCAAGGCGGCGTCCTGTCTCCACTGCTGTGGTGTATGCTGGTCGACTCTCTGTTGAACGCACTCAACAGTTCTAATATTTACGCTCAGGCGTACGCGGATGATGTTGCCGTGCATCATGCCTAGCGACTGTATGCGCCAAGGCGCAGGCGGCCCTTGACGTGATCGACGAATGGTGCACTAGGAATGGGCTCTCGGTCAATCCTCTTAAAACTGAGGTTGTTCTCTTTACGAGAAGGAGGAAGCTGGTCGGGTTGACTCAGCCAGTGCTAAAAGGCGTCACAATCCATCTCTCCAATGAAGCAAAGTATCTGGGAGTCATCCTGGATAGCAAACTTCTTTGGTCCAAACATGTTGAGCTGAAGACTGCCAAGGCGCTGTCTGTTTTCTGGCAGTACAAAGGCATTTTCGGCAAGACATGGGGCTTATCACCGAAAAGAGTCCTATGGATTTATACGGCTATGATAAGACCATTTATAGCATACGCATCGGTTGTTTGGTGGAATAAGCTTTCACGTATATACGTCACTGCTGCTTTTGCCAAACTCTAAAGGCAGGTATGTCTCGGGTGCACGGGGGCCTTCCCCAGCACGCCTGGCTCCGGCCTAGATGCACTATTGAACCTTCCGCTCCTTGATGTTTACATCATGGGCTGTACAATCAAGAATATCTCAAGTCGTACAAGAGATGGCTTTTGGTATAACTCGCACTGGAGTTTTGATGAACTTGCGCAACGGTTGTCCTTCGACTCCTGTCTTATGGATATGCCGTCTGATGCGATGACACCGGAACTCCGGCTAAAGCGCAACTACGAGGTCGACTTTCCTCGCGTCCAGGACTGGCTCTGGCCGGACTCTGAACCTGGAAGGGAATGCAGTCGAATCTTCACGGATGGCTCCAAAACCGATCAAGGATCTGGTGCTGGTGTCTTCGTGGAGAGCGATAACGTTAGACTTTTCTTTCCGTTAGGCAAATATGCGTCAGTCTTCCAAACAGAGACTTATGCTATCCTAATGGCCATGGACTATGTTACGAGGAACAGGTGGAGGGGGCGAAGTATCTGCGTCTGTAGCTACAGTCAGGCTGCGCTTAAGGCCTTACTCAAACCCTTAACTACCTCCAAAATAGTACGTGAATGGAAGATATCTCTGAATTCGGTCGGAAGACGGAATTCACTTAAACTTGTCTGGGTCCCGGGTCATAACGGGATCACGGGAAATGAGATCTCCGATGAACTTGCTAGACAAGGCTCAGAGGGGGACTTCTCAGGACCTGAACCAGCGATCTGTCTGCCTGAGTCCTCGGTCAGGGCTTCCATTGACGGTTGGGATTCCTATGAACACAATCGCCGTTGGCATGACTCTCCAGGGTGCAGACAGACTAAGCAAATGCTCCCCGACGTCTGTGGGAAATCCGCGGCATTCTTGTTGTCTCTCAAGAGAAAAGACTGCAGACAGACTACTGGCGTTCTTACGGGACACTACGCTTTTGCCAAACACCTTAAGGTGCTAGGCCTAAGCGACACCACCAACTGCGAATCCTGTGGAGAAAGCGACGACACTGCGGAACATTTCCTCTGTGATTGTCCTGCTTTTGCTCCTATCAGGTGGCAGGTATTTGGTGCGGATATGGTGAGTGCTGTAAACCTAAGCTCCTTATCATTGAAGCGCCTTCTCGTTTTTCTGAGAAAAACGACTAAATTCCCACAGTAAAATTTGGTGCGTCTGCCTGGTAGTACAATGGACCAGTATTGAGTCTGAGTGCTCCGGTGCAGAAAGTCTCACACACCCCGACAAAAAAAAAAGTAGCTCCTAGCAAATGCATTGCCTATTTTTGGGTGCTACTTACTGTATGAAAGAATAGAAGGATAGGAAAGAGGTTTGGTGCGATGGGATTTTTTTCTCCAACAGGTGGCGCCTAAATTGCTTTAGGGAGATCTGTTTTTGTTGTGTGTATTCAATTTATAAAAATCATGGCCCTGGTCGGGATTCGAACGCACGACCTGCCAATCACTTAGTGAACACACTACCATTGCACCATTGCCACCTGTGATGATGATGAAGACTACACACCACATGCTGACCAATTAACACCAACTAACATCCAAGTCCAGAGGAGATCTGAACGTCCACCGAAGCCAATAAGAAGAG